>CM076572.1:101147582-101747582 GCA_034641835.2 Pinus albicaulis
TTCCCGGATGCGGGTGTACTTGGAGACGTATGATCTGCTGACGGTGTGGTGGATAGGCACGTGGTATACCTCCACCGCCATCCATCCTCGCTCAAGGCAGGAGTTAATAATGCCGGCTACAATTGTTAATGCTGCTTTAATGCATCCAACCTCACCTCGTTTTCTCGAACCTCCCACTGTCATGGCGCCTATTCCGTCTATTCTTCGTGTTTCTCCTCTGCGGTCCTGTTGCTCTCAGGTTGACGCTGAGCCCTGCTTGCGCACTAGCACAGGGAAGCGTTGTTCTCTGAGCTGCTGCATCAAGCTTTCGACTGGTATACACATCTCCTTTGGACCTTATAGCAATCATAGCAGCTCCGCCTCTGTTGTCTTTAGGAATCCTCTGCATTCGTTCACCAGTCCCCTTTCGGTTTTTCGCCCAGCCCTCCTTGCTCAGCTCAAAATGCCTCGCCTGCGTCCTCGAATGACTAGCAGACGTGGCTCCTCTCGTGGGAAAGTCATTCGGCCGCCTTCGTTTCCCTCTTCTGCTTGTTCGTCTGAATCCTCTGATTCCAGTGCTGGCCGTGTTGCAGCTCCCAGGAGTGGCCGGGGTCGTGGTCGTGGTCGTGGTCCTTCCACCTCTGCGGCGCAAGTTCGTCTCTCCTCCAACGCTCATTTCCACGCTGCCCGTTTTCACTACCCTTGCTCACTCAACAATCAAAATTTCCTAGCCTCTGTTACCATAAAGCTAAGAAATAATCCGATTGCTCAGGTTACAGCCCCCTCTGAAATTACTCCGGCATCTGAGGACGAAATTTTGTTTTGCCCCCCTGGGGTTAATCTGCAGAATGTTCAGGGTGCATTAGCTTCACAGCACGAGCTCCAGCAGGCTGGGCCTAGCGCTCCGTCAGGTGGTGATTTCTCGGGCAAGGCATGCCCTCCTCCAGTTGAAGATGCTCCCGATCCGTATGCGTGTCCAGTCGTGGAAGAAGCGCCCTCTCCCACCAATGATGCTTAAACAGGTTTATGCCCGCTGGTTTTTGAATTCAGGTAACAAGAAGGTGCTCATTCTCCTTCTTCTTCACAGTTTTTTGCAGGCGTATCGTTTTCAAGTTCAAATGCTCTCTCTTTCTCCTTATCGCCGGTTTCCCCTGCGTGGGCGGCGCAATGTTATCCATGTTACTGTCCCCAGGACAATGCTCCAGCGCTACAATGTGTCTGTTTGTGTTTTTTGCCATGGGAAGCGCTTGTTTTTGTCTGGTCTGACGAATAGAGTCCTATACTCTAGTTATCAATTCAGACATAAGTATCAGCTGTTTATAGAGATGGACAAGGTCTTGGTCACAAATGTATCATCAGCTAGTAAACAGTTGTTTTTGTCTGTCAATGGTCAGCACTGTAATGTAAGAATGCCGCATCTTTGGGGTAGCTATCCTGAGGCCTCAGCCTCTCTGTAATCTTTTTGTATCAATATAGAAGTAGACCGATTCAAAAAAAAATAAAATAAATAAATAAATAAATAAAAATAAAAATAAAAATAAAATAAATAAATAAAAAATAAAAT
Source organism: Pinus albicaulis (assembly GCA_034641835.2). NCBI lineage: Eukaryota > Viridiplantae > Streptophyta > Pinopsida > Pinales > Pinaceae > Pinus > Pinus albicaulis. The sequence continues at coordinate 101,149,126 of CM076572.1, forward strand.
AAATAAAATAAAAAAATAAAATAAAATAAAAAAATTTAAAAAATTAAAAAATTAAAAATTAAAAATTAAAAAAATTTAAAAAAAAATAAAAATTTAAAAATTTAAAAAAAAAAATTAAAAATTAAAAAAATAAATAAATAAAAAAAATCAATAATATTTTGAAATTTAATGTACATTTTAAAGGTATGAGTGTATTAATTGATTGAGAATAATAATTATTTTTTATATAATGTAAATGTATTTTTAATTATATTTAAGAATTGAATGTATGTGCAAATTATTTATAATACAGTATTTTTTTCTTGTTAAATATGAACAAAATTTATTGGTAGTAGTATCAATCTTTGTTGTTCTCTACAAACTCTTGCGGAGGCTAGGGTTTCACCCTAGCCAGCTGCCCCTTGTTGTGTGGCTCCCACTAACCTTCTGATTAATGGTGAACTCCCAAGTTTCAACAGTGAGGATTGTCTCTCTTGAAGGAGTGGTTGTTGGTTTAGCAAATCCTATTTCTCAAGAAGATCAAGCCAAAGTTTCTTACAATGTCATGTTGAAATCTAGATATGATTCTTTTATTCTTCAAGAATCTCCTCCATGCAATGTCCCCCCGGAGGATGACGCCTTTTACTGCGAAAAAAAAATGAGCTCGATCTGGTTTGTAGATAAAGTGGTTTTTGGCGATATTTAATTGATATACATAAGTGGATCTATGAAACTTGGAAACCCAAACTGTCTCAAGAACTGAATATCTAGTCGATGGCTCAAGGTTTTTTTTTGTTGTTTTATTTTATTCTCTTAAGGATAAGAAGCTTATTTGTGATTTTGGGCCTTAGCTTTGGGGTAATTTTATTCTCTACATGCAGCCCCGGACTCCTACTTTTGACCCAGTTATGGCATCAATCTCCACGTCTCTAGCTTGGGTAAGGCTTCTAAATCTTCCCCTCCATCTTTGGAATATTCCAACTTTAACTTCTATTAGAAATGAAATAGGAAAATTTTATTGTTGTAGTTTAGAAACTGAGTATTTTTTTAAGACCACTTATACTGGAATATGTGTGGAGATGGGTTTTAATAAGGGTTTCATTGTTGAGATAAATCTAATGGAAACGGAATATGTATGGGTTCAGAAGCTTGATTATGAAAACGTTTCATTTTGATGTCAAGTGTGTAATGAAACAGGGGATGTAATCAAAAATTTCCCCAACTGACTGCAAAATAATAAAGCCAAGAAAAGTAGTCGGAGGCTCGAATGGTGGGAAGGAGCTCGGAGTGAAAATTATAGGGTATACAAGGAATAAGCTACCTATAATAAGGAAAAGGAAAAAACAACCAGGAAGAAGTTATTTTCCAAAATGATTCATTAAAGAAAACAAAAATTAGTCGGGAAAAACTGCATGCTAAGGAGGATTTTTTAGGCCCGGTGGCAGAGAATGCTCATATCCAACATTCCCTTGTGAATGTTGGACCTTCCTCTGAATTCTCAAGGAATAAGGCAGGAAAAGAAACATCTTGGGAAAATCAAGCAGGTGCAAAAGAATACAAAGACAACAAATATCACTCTCAGATGAGTGACCTCTCAAATTTAACTGAAAATATGGGTTGGATCCAAGTTGATAAAAAGGCAAAAAATATCTCGCCAAGAAAAATGAGAATTTGGTCAAAATCAAACCAAAAAGCAGTGATAAATGGTACATAAATGTATCTGGATTTTGGGAGTATTTTCGAAAACTTTTTAGCTTGAAAGGGAGTAAATTTTTTGGGATATGGAGTTCTTGCTTGCGGATTTGTATTGAGTCATCGTGCTCAATTTCAAATCCACAAGATTTATTGATAATGTTGAAGAAAAATAGTAGTTATAAGTCAGATCCCATATCTTTTTTTAATATAAATATTCTTATCTATTTCATTGAAAAAATGATATTAATTTTTGTTGAAAATTGCAAAATAAGTAACAGAAAAATGAAAAATTTATAATTCAACAAATTGCTTCATTTTAAAATTTTAACTGTGATCACATCAATAATTTTTTAATAAATAAATTAATTTTTTTTATTAAATTTATTTATAATTAATTTTTAATATAAATCCATTATAATTGTTTAAATTGTATATAAAATATAGTGTAAAAGGTAAAATGTCACATAAACTATATTTTAAAATACTTAATTCATATTTTTTAATATATTTCTTAAAAACTTATTTTTAACCTTAAATTCCTTAATTGGAAAATATAAAGTATAGTTTTATTAAGCCCTTAAATCATATTTTTTATATTTCTTAATAGACTTATTTTTTACCTAAACGTTCCCTTAATTTAAAAATATGAAACATAGTTTCATTAAGCACGAGTTGTCGAGACATAACATTCAAAAACATGTTATCAATCATCACTTAATTCATATTTTTGTGTCACTTCTTACGCAATGACATCTATAATCGCCTCCAACCTATTAATCTAGTTCGTACTGTGAAATTTTTTCTAATTTCCTAAGTTAACTATACCTTTTGATCTTTTTATGAGTGGTGACATCAGCGCGCTACCACATGCTCGGCTACTGATTTTGAGAATAAGCATCATACTATACAGTTGCCAATAAATATTGCAAGAAGTGTTGTACATTCCAATGTTTTATAGTACGTTATAGAATTAATTATTTATTTACTTGCTAAGATTTACCTTGGAGTCATCATTCTCGAACTCACCTAGAAACAAATCGTAGGTTGGCTCCAAATATGATGTCAGAGATCGAACTTTTCCTCCAGTGTCTTCCACTTCACATACTCTGAATATGTGTGGAACCCAACTACATTAACCATAACACTAATATGAACCACTTGAGGCCGGAGGTCGGTTTGTCCCCCTTGAATCTCCACCTTACACACACAGACCGATATTTACTCGACTTCACCAACATACGCCTAGTCAAATACGTTTTTGTATAGATTCAATTTGAGACTTTCCAAGTTGTGAATGACGATGATTTTGGTTTTGATCAGTTTGGAGATGGAAAAGATAATGTCAATGTTTAGACAACAATTGTTGCAATTGCGATTGTACATGTTTTCTTCTTCGATTACTCCATTGGATGATAGGCTCATACTAGAAAAAATAGCAACAATTTATGCAAAAGCACTCATATTTGAAGAAATTAATGACGCAGCTAAAGGTGCAAAGTCTAAGCAGCAGCAGAGGAAAAATTATGGTGCAATCAACGGAACGAATTTTAAGTGTGAAGGTAGGAAATTTGACAGTGCAGTGAAATGTTTGGAGTGTAATCTATATGGAAGGGAAATAAATTGTGCAGTTGATGGCTCAGAGCATAATTAGCGATACATGTGAAAATCTGTTGTATTTCAAGACTTGGATTATAAGCGATAGGGGAATGAAATTGATGGTGTGATTGAAGTTCCAGAGTGTATGCGGTAAGTTATAGGTAAAAGAAAAGGAATTTCAGATGATTGAATGGATCCCCGACAGCGGAATTAAAAATCCTCCTTGGAAGGAAGTCTTGTGGTAAGTTTGAATCGGTTTGTTATAGTTGCTTCATTCCCACCCATTTTTTTATTACTTTTACTTTGTGCCCACAAGCTGCCTTACCCATTCCATTTTATACATCACCACTACCACCCTATATGATTTATTTTTCTCTTACTCCCATGGTGCTGGTGGGGGAGAGTTGTGTACCTCCACCCATCCTTTTTGTAGTGAAAAATAGGCGTTGAGCACCTCTTTTTCCAAGTTCTATAAGATTTGAAGGGAGAATGCCTTGTCTCCTGGGAAGCAGAATCATGTGTTCCCCTCAAACCTTGAGAAGGGGAGTGGCACTTCTTACCTGATAAATACAATTAAATCAATGGATTTTTTAATGATATATTTCCAATGAGGTGATTTAATTAGCTTTGAAAAAACATTGTGAAGATATTTATCAGGATGTAAAGAATAATAACTCACTGCATTTGAGTACCTACGGTTTTGGGTGAACTCATAATTGTCACCAATCTACTACCAACTCTGAAGATTGTATGATGTGATTCTTATTATGAAATTAAATTATTTTTTCTAGTTATTCTTTACATATCGATTTTAATATTGAAGAGTACAGTGTGTAGTTGGCTGAGAGCCTGGTGAGCTAGGCCTCTATATAGAAATAACATATATGTACTGCTTGGCCCGAGCCAATCAACCATACCATTTATATAAATTGGATTGATAGTGGCGTGAATTCCTTCCTAATAAATAGGGTTTCATATGCCCATATACAATATCACATGTCCAATTCATGGAATAGGTAGTTGAAGAAATACCAGATTATTTGGAGGAAATCACACTCTTTCTAGCCACAGGTTTAGCTCGTACTAGGTACTTTACAACTTAGAAATTACATTGAGTGGTTAGGGCAACAAAATATCATTTAACTGTATGGAATTTGGGGGCAACCTTTGTTTTCACATTCAGACAGATATATATCGTGATAAGCCTCTAGCTGTTGTAAACCTTATATATTTTATTGAAATAATCCCATCTATTCATTATTGACTAGATAAGAGAAGCAATTATCCATGCTCTCATAACATTGCAGAAATAGTCTTATTGGGTCCTAGTCATATACACAATTAGCGCCAAGTAAACAGATAAAAATCAGGAAGAAAAACTTTCAAATTTCAAACTGCGATTCTGCATCTATTTGATCATTTGGAAGCTAGTCGACGAGTCAGTTCCAAGGGAGAAGCTAAGATGGTTATTTTAGAAGGTGATGAACCCGACCTCGACTATCTAGAGGTCGAGCCTTGGATTCAATTCACAGTGAATCGTGATGATAGGCCTCGACTCACAACCTGGAGTTGGACCCATGAAGTCTCAATTCCTATTGTGGAACTTTAATCACAACTTTAAAAGGGCAAAGCAGGACATTGTGAGCTACTTCTGCATGATCTTTTCAAAGAAAAACGCGGTGAATTTGGTAATGGTGCCATAAGGGTTGGGGTATCCCTTTGCTCATTTTCTTAACATTAATGCAGTTTTGCAAATATAAAAAAAAAACCTGATGTCGTAAAATTTTCCGACAAATCCACGTGCTAGACGAGAAAAATTGTTGGACCCATCACATGGATATTCGTGTTGGCATAAATCTATATAAATGAAATTTTTAGGTTAAACTATGTATCCTTACAAATTAAAATATTAAATAACAGTTCATTCTTATATGGCTCATTATACCAAGAGATAGATTTTTTCTTCCAGCCTATTGCAACCTTGTGTTGTAATAATGTAGCTTACTCCGTCCTTGGATTGTATTTTGTGGATGCTACACATGCGAGTTAAATAGTATTGTATTATGTTTCATTTAAATTTTAAAATAATTAAATGAGAAAGCCTCCAAAAATTCCTAGGAATGCTTTTTCTAAGGAAGAAAAATATGAGGTTTAGTATGGTTAGAATACAGATAAGAAATATGCATAGTGAGGGTGCGCCAAAGAAAATGTACACTAGTAAAAGGAAGAAACATGCATGGTAAGTGTGGTAACAATTGAAATATTGAGCCTCTTTCTTAATGTATAAAAAAACTGAAAATTCAATATCACTTTACCTTAACTCAAATGTATAAAACAATTGTGATTTTGAGCTTTTACAAGCTGAATTTTAATATGAAAATTTTGTTTAGGTGACAAGTAACCTCTATGAGGTTCAAAAAAATCAATAAGCTTGAAATTGACATGTTATATACCTAACGAGGCTGAGAATATATGGAGTTTGAAGTTGTGCACAGCTTTTGTATATGCACATATATAGAAGTTGCGTATATATGGAATTTGTGCATATCTTCTGTATATGCACATATCGTTTGTATATGTGCAACTTCCGTATATGCACATATACAGAAGTTGAGCATATACAGAAGTTGTGTGCATATATGGAATACATGCACACATATAGAAGTTGGATTTATGCACAGCTTCTGTATATGTGCATATCTTGTGTATATCCACAATGTTCATATATGCGCATATATTCCGTATATGCACAACTTCCGTATATGTTCATATCTTTTGTATATGCGTAGATTTTGTATATGAACATACATTCTCTATATGTGCAATTTCTGTATATTTGTATATACAGAAATTGTGCACATATGGAAGATATGCACATATATCAAAGTTGTGTATATACGGAGTTTAAAGTTGTGCATGGGTATGTGCATGTATAGAAGATATGTGAATATACTAAATTTTTGCATATACAAAATATATACACATTCATAAGTTGCACATATACGAAATATATGTGCATATGCAGAAGATATGCACATTTACGGAAGATATGTGCATATATAAAATATACACGCATATGCGAAAGTTGCACATATACGAAAGATATGTGCATATACAAAAGATATGCGCATTTACCGAAGATATGTACATATACAAAAGTTGCGAATATACGGAATATATGCTCATATACAAAAAGTTGTGCATGTATGAAAGATGTGTATATACTGAAGTCGCACAAATTTTATATATGTGCATATTTTGTATCGCATAACTTCCACATATGCACAACTTCTGTATATATGTATATCTTTTGCATATGCACCTATACGGAAGATATGCACATATAAATAAAAAACACATATATGGAAGACATGCACATATTATATGGAAATTGTGCATATATAGAAGACATGCACATATACAAAATATGTGCATATGCAACTCATAACTTCCATATATGTGTATATCTTCCATATATGTGCATATTCACCGTATATACACATATCCGCCGTATATGCACATATCTGTCGTATATGCACATATACAAAAGATATGCACATATACCAAAGAAGTGCATATACAGAATATATGCACATATATAGAAGTTGTATATATACGGAAGATATGTGCATATACTGAAGATATGTGTATATATGAAATTTTTGCATATATATACATGCACATATCTTTTGTATATGTGCATATATACTATATATGCATATATTCTATATATGCATATATGAAACCTACACATATATAGAGGTTCGAGTTCTTCATAGCTTCCGTATATGCACATATTTTTTTGTATATACAAAATTTTTGTATATGTGCATATCATCTGTAAATGCACATATCTTCTGCATATGCACAACACATAAGGAATGTATGTGCATATATGAAATTTGTATATATACGAAGTTAGAAATTTTGCATGGGTATGTGCATGTACAAAATATAGGTGAATATACTAAAGTTGCGCATATACGAAACCTTCACATATACGAAATATATGTGCATATGCAGAAGATATGCACATTTACATAAGAGATGTGCATATACATAAGTTGCGCATATATGGAAGATATGCTCATATACAAAATTTGTGCATGTACGAAATATGTGCATATACCGAATTCATGCAACTTTTATATATGTGCATATTTTGTATTGCATATCTTCCACATATGCACAACTTTTGTATATATGCATATATTTTGTGTATGCACATATACAGAAAAAACACATATATAGAAGACATGTGCATATTATATGGAACTTTTTCATATATAGAAGACATGCACATATAAAAAAATATGTGCATATGCAACTCATATCTTCCATATATGCGCATGTCTTCCATATATGTGCATATTCTTCGTATGTGGACATATACTAAAGAATCGCATATACAGAAGATATGCACATATATGGAAGTTGCATATATATGTAATATATGCGCATATATGAAATTTGTGAATATATAGACATGTGCATAACTTTTGTATATACGCATATATCATGTATATGAGCAACTTCCATATATATGCATATACGAACCCGGCACATATATAGAGTTTGGAGTTTTGCATAGATTTTGTATATGCGCGTATCTTTCATATATACACAACTTTTGTATATTCGCATATCTTCCATCAATGCACATATTTTCCGTATATGAACAACACATAAGGAATATATGCACATATATGGAAATTATGTATATACGGAGTTTGAATTTGTGCATGGGTATGTGCATGTACAAAATATATGTGAATATACTAAAATTGTGCATATGTGAAAGTTGCACATATATGAAAGATATGTGCATATGCAGAAGATATGTGCATTTATGGAAGATATGTGCATATACAGAAGTTGTGCATATACAGAAGATATGCTCATATACAGAAGTTGTGCTTTTATGCAAGATGTGCGTATACGAAAGTCGCACAACTTTTATATATGTACATTTTTTGTATCGCATATCTTCCACATATGCACAAATTTTGTATATATGCATATTTTTTTCATATGCACCCATACGAACGATATGCACATATACTGAAAAACACATATATAAAAGGCATGTGCATATTATATGGAAATTGTGCATATATAGAAGACATGCACATATACGAAATATGTGCATATGCAACTCATATCTTCCATATATGCATATATCTTCATAAATGTGCATATTCTTCGTATATGCACATATCAACCGTATATTCACATATAAAAAAGATATGCATATATACCAAAGATACATTGATGCGAAAGATATGTGCATATATGAAATTTGTTCATATATATACATGCACATATCTTCTATATATGCGCATCTCTTCTATATATGCGCATATATCATGTATATGTTCATATACTTACATATATATGCATATATGAACCCTGCATATATATAGAGGTTGGAGTTCTAAATAGCTTTTGTATATGCATATACCTTCCATATATACACAACTTTTGTATATGCACATATCTTTCATATATGCACAACAAGTACGAAAGATATGCGCATATATGGAAGTTGTGTATATGGAAGTTTGAATTTGTGCATGGCTATGTGCATGTACAAAATATGTATGAAAATACTAAAGTTGCGCATATACAAAATATATATTCATATACGAAATTTGCATATATACGAACGATATGTGCATATGAAAAAGATATGCGCATTTACGGAAGATATATGCATATACAGAAGTTGCACATATATGGAAGATATGCTCATATAAAAAATTTGTGCATATACGAAAGATGTGCATATACGGAAGTTGCACAAATTTTATATGTACATATTTTGTATCGCATATCTTCTACATATGCACAAATTTGGTATCTAAGCATATCTTTTGCATATGCACCTATATGAAAGATATCTGCATATACACAAAAAACACATATATGGAATACATGCGCATATTATATGGAATTTGTGTATATATAGACGACATGCACATATATGAAAATTCAAATATGTGCTTATGTAACTCATATATTTCATATATGCGTATATTTTCCGTATATGTGCATATTCTTCTTATATGTAGATATCTATCGTATATGAACATATACAGAAGATATGCACATATACTAAATAAGCACATATACAGATGATATGCACATATACGAAAGTTGTGTATATACGAAAGATATACATATATGAAATTTATGCATATATAGATATGAGCATATCTTTTGTATATGCACATATATCTTGTATATGTGCAACTTTCGTATATACTCATATCTTCCATATATGCATATACGAACCCTACATATATATAGATATTAGAGTTTTGCATAGCTTCCGTATATGCGCATATATTCCTTATATACACAACTTCCGTATATGTGCATATCTTTTGTATATGCACAAAGCATACGAAAGATATGTGCATATATGGAAGTTGTGTATATACGGAGTTTGAAGTTGTGCATGTACATAAGATATGTGAATATACTAAAGTTGCACATATACAAAATATATACACATACAATAAGTTATACATGTATGAAATATATGTGCATATGCAGAGGATATGAAAAATTATGGAATATATGCACATATACAAAATTTGCACATATACAGAAGATATGGTCATAAACAGAAGTTGTGCATGTATAAAAGATGTGCTTATACAAAAGTCACGTAACTTTTATATATGTGCATCTTTTGTATCTCATATCTTCTGCATATGCATAACTTTTGTATATATGCATATATTTTTCATATACACCTATATAGAAGATATGCGTATATACAGAAGAAAAAAAAAAAAAAACATTTATGGAAGACATGCACATATTTTATGGAAATTGTGCATATATATAAGACTTGCAAATATAAAAAATATGTGCATATGAAACTCATATCTTCCATATATGCGTATATCTTCTGTATATATGCATATACGGTGGATATATGCATATTCTCCGTATATGCACATATCCGTCGTATATGCACATATCCGTCGTATATGCACATATCCACCGTATATGCACATATACAGAAAATATGCAAGAAACGCATATAAGAAAGATATGCACATATACGAAAGTTACATATATATGGAAGATATGTGCATATACGAAATTTGTGCATATATAGACATGCCCATATCTTTTGTATATGCGCATATATCATGTATATGTGAAATTTTCATATATACACATATCTTCCATATATGCATATATGAACCCTGCACATATAAAGAGGTTGGAGTTCTGCATAGCTTACGTATATGCACATATCTTCCATATATACACAACTTTCGTATATGCACATATCTTCTGTATATGTGCATATATGTTGTACATGCATAACTTCTATGAAAGTAAGAAAGATGTGCATATATGGATGTCACACAAATTTTATATATGTGCATATTTTGTATCTCATATCTTCCATATATGCAAAAATTTTGTATATGCGCCTATACAAAAGAAACACATATATGGAAGATATGCGATATACAGAAGAAACACATATACGAAAGACATGCACATATTATACGAAAGTTGTGCATATATATAAGATATGCACATATACGAAAGTTGTGCATATGCAACTCATATCTTATTCCTATGCATATATATTCTGGATATGCGCATATATTCCATATATGTGAAACTTTCGTATATGCACATATGATTGACAGAGGACCACGAGAGAGATTTTGACAGAGGAAGGGAAATCTATATGATTGATAAACATAAGGCCACGAGAATGGTTAACCTTGGAACAAGGCATTATAGTCTTAATCTCGAGGTGGGTGTCTAAATTAGGATCTCGAGACCCTCTCGAACGTGGTGTAACTTCGTCTCTTTCATACAACAATATCCCAACCCATATAATACATTAACCTCTCGCATATCCTAAAGTTTCTGGAATAACGATGGAATATCCTCACTCCGAATACAGTTTCCTCGCATCCTGATCGGGGAAAATATTTATGAAAAAATAAGCATAAAGATATCACTTGTTATATCTTTGGATAAACCCATTTTGATAGATATCGGGTTTATAAAATTCATTTGTAAATTATATTTGTATATCCTTCATGGAATATTATGATTTTATTTCGATTTGAGTGTTCTTATTACTTTACATAACTATGTACAAAACAATATTTATATGATGGTGAAAAAGGGGATGTTACCGTTAAAGTTTTATGGACCATTATGATTTTATTGTGATTGGAATTTAAAATTAATAAAAAAATTGTATTTAGAAATTGAATGTATGTATAAAATTTAAAACTTTTTTTATTTGTGATGAGTGATTAGAGATTTGTGATTTTATTGTGATTTGGGTTTAAAAGTAATAAAAATTTTGGATTTAAAGGTAATGAAAAAATTCTCTTTAAAGGCCATAATTCAAATATAAATGGAATAGAATATACAAACATTTATAAAATTTCGTTTTAATCAAATTATTATGTGGATAAAATCCTTTATCTCACAATCAATCATAGCTTTAAAATTGAATTATTATTTGTATTATTAAAATAATTTTAAAGTTAATAATTTTTTTTTTAAATGATTTCAATTTTTATAGCATTTATGAATTCATGATATGATATGCTTTATAATAATATTTCATCTTAATCTTAATAACAAAAAATTACAATTTTATTTATTACCATAAAATATGATTTATTAAAACATTTTTATAATACAAAATTATATCTTACAAAAAATTAAGTTATTGGTTAACTACAATTTTAACTTTATAAAGTGAATCCTCTTGATTTAATAGAATAATATATGGTTAATTTTCAATGATAATAAGGCATATACTTATGTATAAACTAGAATGACCATATAAATGAAATTGTTAGTAAATGTTGATAGTTATCAAGCACTTACTTCAAAATACATTTCACATCCTAAAATTTAAAAGAAAAAACATCAAAAATTAACTTTATTATTATTATTATTAAAATAATTAATTTATGAATAACATATTTAAAAGAATATGTAACAAAATTATTAACCATATAGTTTCAAAAACACTTTACCTCTACCTCGAGATTCAACACCACTTTACCATGGAGAACCTTAATTTATATATAGATTTTGTTTCAATATTATGCACCAATACCATGGTATGACTCTTTTTTTTCAATTTATTAATTTAATTGAAAGAACAAAAAAATGCATAACTACTTTCAAATAAATCTCAACCTTTGATTTATAAATATTCTAACATATTTTGTAGAGGTTAAATCTTTACCATCTACTTTATAGTTATTGATATTTAAATTAAATTTTTGAACATTGTTTTACTAAATAAACATGTCCATCAAAATAATAATTTATATCAATTTATTATAATAAACATAAATAATGTAAGTGACTTAAATTTAAATAATTATAAATTTTTATAAAAGGATAAATTTTAATATATCACTTGTTATCTCTTTGGATAAGTCCATTTTGATGGATATTAGGGTTTGTAAAACTCATTTTTAAATTATATTTGTATACCCTTTATTCAAAGAGTGTGTTGAGAATAAAATAAAATAAAAATAAAAATAAATTAATGTAAAATTGAGTCTCTTTTTTTTAGTTTCTAGTTTGGGCCTTTTAGAAGATTCTTGGAAGAAATTTGAGAAATGATTTATATTTTAAAAAAAAAAAAAAATACACTATCTAAGTGTACATAAATTTAAGTGTATCTATTAAGGACTCCTTCTCACTATCTTGTGAGAGCACTACATGAAGGACCTCATCAAGCTACTAACAAGCATGTAATCAAAGAAAGAATCATGGCCATTTAGATCAGTTACATATTTTAATCATGAACATTTATATCATGAACTTAAGGAAAATTCTAAAGAATATATCTTAAGTATAGTTGCTATGCAACTCTTTTAAAGTGTCATTCATAGAAGACAAAATGCACATACAATTTCAAGTGTGAAAAACGATTTTGTAATACACCATTCAATATCGAGAGAAATTTTAGTCTATCATTCAAAAATATAATATTCATTACAAAGAAGAAACTTATTTTTTATACAAAACACTAATTAAAGCCCTAAACATGTTCAAGTTATCTAAACATGGTGAGTTTTTTTAGTTCTCAAAGTGGTAAGCCTAGTGGGTTTAGTAAGAGCAATACTAGTTGATCATATATGCTCTATGTATCGTTTTCGAGACTTAAACCCACGTGCTTTCAAGTCTTTTGGTGTAATATTTTTCTTTTCACCATCCCACGATCAATTTCCCTTTTTTCCTTCTGTAAAAGTTGGAACATAATCAATAATATGCAAATTGATATCAACAAAATAAAAAATGGGTAAAAAAATGAAAAATAGTATGGAAATCATGAATACAAGGACACCATGAAAAATGGAAGAAGATACAATGCATTGAAAAGCTATGCAATTATAAGGTATAATAAATTATATGGCAATGTATTATGTGCTATGGTATAGGGTATACAACTTACCTCTCCTAAATTCCCTTGAAGACGAGGTGAACATTGTAATGGTTGTGAACAATGTGGCTTTGGTTGCATCACTTGCTCACTATTATTATATGTGGATGCATATTCTTTATTCTAGACACAAGATCGCAAATAGATATATATAATTATGAATATCAAACTAAATTAAATGTAAATTCTAATTAACAATCACAAATAATTATTTAAATATATACTTGATCCATCTCACGTACGTTCTTTTCAAGACCATGATAATGTTTTGGGGTTACAAATGATTGTAATGGTTCCAAAAATAATACATGCATCCATTTTCCTTATTATCATCCTAGTAAACATAAAACATAAATCTAAAAAATAAAATGTGTTTTCTTGCTCGTCATCCTAGTAAAATACAGTAAGATGTATGTTAATGTTGATGTGAAATAGTTTGTATGGAAGAAAAACTTACTTCTTCCAAAACCTGTTGAAATCTAGGTGAATGATGCAATGGTTCACAACTTGATGTATGTTGGGTTTATGAGTTAAATCTTTGACCAACTAATGTGGAGATTTCTCTATGAAATTATGTTCATTAGGCTACGAATATCAATAAAAATGGGAAATTAGTATACAATGATAATAAAAATAAACATGTCATTTAATGTGAAAATGTCTTAAAATAAATGCAAGAAAAAATTAGACTTATGTGAGTACTCATTTTTAAATCTAGTGTATCTATAGTTTAATATATGGTTATGCCCATCTACCTCTTATTCCCCTACACCATTCAAAATCCCTTTTGTTTCTTTTTGTTGCAAAGTGATTTCTATGCACTTAGTCGTGTCCATATGTCTACGAGGAATAATTTGGTCACAACGATCTGTTTTCTAATTGATTTTCAATTTTGAGTCATCATCAAGCTCATTGATAGTAGAAATATATTGCATAAAATAAATTCAATGAATTTAACATGTAAAAAGGATGTTTTACATCCAAGGAAAAATCCAAGCAGATCCACCCAAATGGATCAACCCGTAGGCCCAACAAGTGGGGTATAACCCCAAGGGCGTCGAGGATATTTGACCCAGTGACCTCCCAACAGTCGAAGTACTTAGAAACAGGAACTCAACCAACTCATCTATCCCTTCAGGCTACATGTAATCATATATTTTCATGTTATTATAACAAGACACACATAACAATGCAAATAAATACTTACAACAGAAATAATTTCTTCATGAACAGATATTTTATATGCTTGTTTGCATGCATGGCATAACCTTTCATCTAAATCATATTGGATATTTTCATTATGTTTTCTAACCTTGCTTGGTGACTTGACCCGACGTCTCACATTTTGGTCTCTTTTTCTCCCTCTTGGACATGGAGGAATAGGAAGGAGATTGTGTTTCATTATGTGATGGTGATTAAGGCCACTTAATTTCAATGGAGTGAATACACTGACACAATCACCAATTAAACAAGAAAAAAAATTGTTTAATACCTTTGACAATGACATTCCATTCATGTTTTTTTTCCTCCATTTTCTCAATTCCCTATAGATAATATATATATATCTATATATATATAACAAAAAATATTAGAAACCTTATTTAAAAAAAAAGACATAAAATACATGTATATGCTAAACAAGGCACAATGATAAATGCAGCTTATTATATAAATAAAAGGAATTTCCTGTGCATTGTAAATAAATCCATACATACATATATAGATAATTTTTGAGTCTATGTTAGTAACTATTGAACTGATGGACATATAACTTCCATTTCCTTGTAGGAAACAACAATCCTATGCTCTGACTAATAGGTCAAAGGAAAGAAAATATAGGTGCATATATAGATTTATGAATACAAACTTCTATTCAACATAGTCCATAAGGATATGTCATTTCTTCCTAAATGGTATAATAAAATGACCATAAAATATTATTTAAAATCCTGGACTTAAGGAATTTTTTATAATTAGTTTTAATCAAAAATAATAATGACTTAAAGAGTCTTAATTCTACATTGATCATAAGAACTATATAACTCTATTCCAAAAGCATGGTTATCCAACTATTCTTCCTTTTCTGAAATTATAAAATATATTTGCATTTTAATAATATACCACATGTGTTTATAAAAAAAACATTTATTCCTAAGATAACATGAATCAAAATATTGATATTTACACTTAAATAGTATTATTTTTCTTTGATTTTTATTAACTTTATTTATTTTTACTCTCGAAAAATCAAAACATTACATAATTTTTATCCTTTTACATATTACATATGTTTTCAATTTTAGACCATTTATACTATACAAATAAATATATAGTTTGAAAAAAAAAAAATATATATATATATATATATATATATATATATATATATATATCTTATTTATAAGTAGCTAGAAAATAAGAAAACGTAAATCAATAGAAAAAGGTGACCGCATTTATATGATTTATATTAGCAACCTTGTTTATTTATTTTTTCTAAACTAGAGTAATCTATTAAAAAAGGGAAATATAGTACATCAGTGCCTACGAGGAGGCAATTCGAACAGACCAAGACTAGTTTATGGCTGCCCTTCTGGAGGGAAACCAGCCCGAAGAACCTTCAACAAACAAAATCCCGCGCAGGGGATAGGACCTGGGACGCTTTGACTGAAGACTGAGAACATGTACATTGTATAGCAGATTAACTGGACCATGACAAAATTGGACTACAGTAATAACTAAAACTGGTCGCTGGCAAAAAAGGACCAAAACTGTAGGAAACATAAGAGCAGCATGACAATCCCTCAAAGAGGGCAGAGCAAGAACCTGAGAAACAAGAGAAAAAGGCGAGTTATTCATCTGGGGCGACCTCCTCAACCCTGCAGCCGAAGTCAGCTGGTGCGCCTTGGGCGTAAGAACGTTCAGCATTGGGCAGGACCTCAGTGGGCGATTCCGTCTGAAGTGGTGGACCACGAGCCGAAACCTCAGGCATAACCTCCCTGCGCGTGCTAGTCTGAACCCTCGAGTCAAGCCTCACAGCAGCCAGGGTGGCGCCATCTACAGGAGCAGGATCATCCGGAGGGATTTCAGGCGAGGGCTCTTCCATGAAAACCACAGAGATGGCGACGGTGAATCTAGGTCGATTTAGGGCGCAATCGAACGAAAAAAGAGTTGTGTGAGACTAAGCAGGCATCGCATCCCCAGAGGGCGATTCGAGCCTGCGACCAGAGCGTAATTGGCGTCCATGGAAGATATTTTCAGATGGCAAAGAGATTGCCGACGGAGAAGAGGAGGAGGAGGGCGAGCGCCTCCTGGCGAAGCGAGAGGCGCCCCTCCTGCTACGCAACCTGTGCCTCAGACGTGGCATACTAGCAACAGAGATAGAGCTGAAACGCTGGAATGAAGACGAGCTCACCAGGGTCGGCTCTGGAGGAAAGCTCAGGACCAACGAATCCGAATTGCAGGAACCAGCAATGGAGATGTGAAGACTCTCGTCAGGCTTCAGACAGCAAGTGTGGCGACTCCTCTTCCCTGTGGTGGTGCGCTTGATGGCGTAGTCCTCAATCGAATTACACAGTGAAATCCTCGGCGCGGGATCCATCTCAAATAGCCCTCTGTTCCTGCAGCCCACAACCTTCTGCAATGAATGAGCGATCTAGTTAACCTGGTGCGAATCGCCTTTGCGGCGTTCGAAAATACCTCTGCCATGAGAATTCATGTCAGGCGCCTTCACCATTACTATGTTCATTATGATCGATCGGGTGATATTTACTGCGAGCAGGTGGTCGCGGATGGGTTGGCATGTGGCCTCCCGTCCTCACGACCTCTGTCCCATCGCACATAGCTGTCACCCGCATCCGGGTAGCAACCTTGTTTATTTACTCTTAGTGTGTTATTAAGTTTTTATCCTATTAAAGATAAAAACGAAAAACAAAAAAATATATATATACTAGAACAAAATATTTATCTTTTTATTATATATATATAATTTATGTATTATTTTATTAGTAAAAATAATTGCTCTATTATTATAGAGCAATCACTAGGTAGAAAATTTTGAATTAAAAATTGGAGAAAAAAACAATTGAAAAAAAATTAGTGACTGACAATAAGATTTATAATCAATTATAATACACATAAACAAATTTCAAAACAATAAAAAAATAAAAATTTCAATTTATTAGCATAAATACTATGAAAAATATCTAACAAAAACATAAATTAACACAAAATTAAAAACAAAGAGATTACTATAAGTACCATTACACGCAGGTGTAATAATAATGCCACCTGCCATTCTGCTCTGAGGCCCTCCACCTGTCCTCATGCACAGTTGTCGATTGTCCTCCTTTTTGTCCTAAGATCTATGACGGAGAGCATCAGAGGGGTCGTTATGGTAACAACCCTCCCTACCCTCCCGTCGGAGTCTCATTCGCTCGGTCCTCTCCACTCTGTGTCTCGACAATGTCGTTGGGCTTCTCTTGCCTTGCTGCAAGTTCTTCTCGGGAGTTCGTCTCGGCAGTTTACTTTTGTTTCCACTGACGGCATCTAGTCCTTCATTCAGAACATATTCACCACACTCTTTACAAGTAACCTCCGGCCTGTAGTTGGCTTTACAATTTCAAGTTTTAATCTCATTTAATATGATAAGTTTTTTACCATAATACCTTGACCCCACAGGAACATTTTCAAAGCTTTCGTTTGGCAAGAATGTTTGGTCGCGAAGGTAGATTCAAAGCGTCGACTCTTCCACACAGGTATGGTTTTATCTTCAACTGTTTGGCAAGCTAGTATTTACACAGCTGAGTTTTTGTTTTGGTTTTCATTACTACCTTGGTGTTTAACTGCTTCACGGCCCTCTTCTCCAGGTTATCTAGTGTTGCAAAACTGGGTATTTGCTCGCTCAGCAACAACCTGAACTCCGGCGACCATTCTTTATAGGTAATTCTATTTTCATAGTATTTAGCAACCCCTATAGAGTTTTCTAGATGGTTTACCAATGGGTAATGGTCGTCGCCACCCTTTTGTCGCCTGCAGGGACAAGGTTTTGAATGCATGGCATCCTTTCATCCTCAACCGTGATAATTTTCAAGAAAAATGAGCAGGATTTTGTTTTTAGGGCATGGCCCTCTATCCTTTAGCTTGTGCAGATTTGTTTTCAATGTTAGGAAGAAATAAAAATATCCTCCTTTAATGAATGTATTTTGTGACCTTTAGTTCATGGCAGTTTCTCCCCAGATTTATGATTGGGTTTCGGTTGTTGGTAGAGGTTTTCGTCCTCAAACTGTATTTTTAAATGCTCTGTTAGATATGCCGCTAGCACAACATGTCCAGATTTGTTTACTTAAAAAGAAGGTCGAAGTCTGAGATAATTTTCCTCGTTTATCAAATTAAATTTTCTATTGTGCATAATTGGAATACATATGTATATACTCTTTCAGCTCTCATGGTTCCACTGGTAATGGATAATGATTCTAGCATATTTTCTTGTTTCCTTTCCAATTTGGAAATATATCTTTGTGCAATGTCAATTTTCTGTCATTTCTTGCTAAGCCCTGTCGACCTTAGGTGCAGCTCAAGGGACCATGAGCTCAGACACTGTTTCTAGGGGTTCAGGTTCTAAACCTATGGCTCAAACCTTCATGGCCCAATTTAGATGCCTATATATTATTTTCGGAGTTTCTCTATTCAAAATCTAGGGTCAAAGGTTTTACTATTTCTACCGCATGGTAAACCCAACATTTAACCTAGTTGGTGTTTTTCTGAATTTTTGCAAGTTATATAATCATCTATTTTAGGATTTAACATTACATTTTCTTTCAACCAGCAAACTAGTATTTAAACAAAAATATTCATTTCTAGCTTACATCACAAAGCATATTGTAATATGTTTAACTATAGAATTTTAATGTTTACATATCTGAACTTACAGTATCTTGTTCATTATATTCTTACCCAGATTTAGTATTCAGGAAAGTTAATCATGCAGAATTCGTTCTAATAACAGTTAACATAAAGATAATGCAGTATGGAAATTCTAGTTTCATTCATAAAAACTTACAGATATAAATACATATTTCCAAAAGAATCCTCACAATAACTGATATCCTCCCAACCTTGAGCGAGGAAATTACGTCCTCTGCTCCCCCTTGGCTCCGTACCAGGCTCGGAGTTTTCTGAGACAGGAAGTGAGACCTCAGGATTAAGATCCAGTCTCTACTTCACTTGGGAATCCTTGAGCTCCATTGGTTTTCCTTCCAGCTCTGGACAACTCACAGCAAACTTTTGTTGCTTGCACTTCCTCGTTCCCTCTGCACAGAACCCCCTTCCTCATTAGGATTTTCCTCTAAATCCTTTTTGGAAGGTAAATGTCATAACTGTCTCCCTCCTCTTTGCCCTGGTTCTTGGAATTATTTACCAATTTGTTACTTTCTTCTTTTACCCAAGGTAATTTATTAATATAATTTCCTTTATTGAAAAGACAAAAGATTATGTATAAAATTAGTGTTAACAAATATCCTTATTTGTTGCATTTTCCAAATGTTTCATAACAAGTTTGTTTACCAATGACTAAATAAAAAAAGGGTGTTACATCTTCCCCCACTAAAGAAAACACCATCCTCAGTGTTATTTGTTTTATGATAACAATTCCGGATAGGTCTTACGCATAACTTGTTCGTCCTCCCAAGTAGCCTCCTCCGAGCTAAAGTGTTTCCACTGCACTTTAACTTGGGGGATGACTCGCATCCGAAGCGCTATTTCTATTCGATCTAGAATATGTTTCGGTTCTACCAGGAACTCTTCGTCTAATTCTACCTACATCCAACAATGGTCTTATTTAGTTTAACAGAAATCAAATGTTGATAAAGGCATAAATCATTGTTGACTTACATGTATACCCTGCTAATGTATTACATGTTTTGGATTGTGTACATAATGTTTCAGTAGCGACACATGAAATACGTTATGTGCCAATATATGGCTGGATAGAGCCAGATGATAGGCCACTGGTCCTATCCTTTCCAAATATCGAATTTTCCACAATACCTAGGAGCCAATGTGGCACAATAGTTCCATCTTAATGTGCTATTCTTTGGTTTAATCCTCACGTAAACATGGTCTCCTATTACGAACTCTCGAAAAGTTATTTTATTATTAGCATACACCTTTTTTGGTCTTGTGCAGCCTTCAAGTTCTGTCGAATCTTATTTACTTCTTGCTCCATTTCTTCCAGCATATCTGGACCAAGCATCATCTTATTCTCTGGACTACTCTAGTTTATGGGAGTCCGGCATTGTCTTCCGTACAATGCTTCAAAGGGGCTCATCTTGAGGGATTCTTGATACCTGTTTTTGTAAGCAAACTCAACCAAGTGTAAATATTCCTCCCATTTTGTTGGTTGTTGCATTACATACATGCGTAGCATGTCTTCTAGAATCTAATTCACCCTTTCTGGTTTCCCGTCTGTTTGCAGATGATAAGCAGTACTAAATTGTATTTGCATCCCCAAGCCACTAAATAGTGTCTTCCAGAATGTTGAAGTGAATTTCACATCGTGATCTAAGATAATAATTTGAGGGATGCCATGTAGTCTAAAAATCTCTCTCATGAATATATCAGCAATTTGCATCATCTTGTACGTAGACTAAACGGGAATGAAATGTGCCACCTTACTAAGTCTATCAACTACCACCATAATTGAGTCATTACGCTTTCTATTTTTGGGTAGCCCAGTGATGAAGTCAAGATAAATGACGTCCCATTTCCATTATGGCACTAGAATGGGCTGAAGCAATCATGTAGGATGTTGATGCTCAACCTTAATCTGTTGACATTCCAAACATTTAGTCAAATACTTTGCGATGGCTTTCTGCATTCTAGGCCAAGAATTGTCTTTCCTAATTGCAGTTAAAATTTTCTGATATCCTGGATGTCCTGCGTAGGAACTTCTATGATATTAATCCAAGATAATTATTTTTAGATTGTATTGATTCATAATATATATCCTTTTCCGATAAATTTGGAAATTTCCACTATTGAGTTTAAAATATGACTCTTTTCCTTGCTCTTTATTTGCTTTTTCCTACTGCCATAGAAATTGGTACTCAGGGTCCTTCTTAGTTGCTTCTAGAATATGTTCTTGAAATTTGAATTCAATTTGATTAAGTAAAGTTCATATATTCCATGCATCTTTCGGCCTAACGCATCGGCCACCCGATTCTATTTACCCTTCACATGCTAGATGTAGAAATCGAACTCGCTTAGGAAAGAATTCCACCTAGCTTGGCGAGCATTCAGATCAGCTTGCTTGAAATATATAATTAAGATATTGTGATCAGTTCTCAGTACAAATCTCTTTTTTAACAGATAGTGTCTCCATATCCGTGAGGAGTGCACCACTGTCATTAATTCCATATCATAGGTTGAGTACCTCTGCCCATGATCCTTTAACTTCCTAGATTCATATGCTATGACTTTCCCTTATTGAGTCAAGACTGCCCCCACACCCTCCTTACACGCATCAGTACAAACCTCAAACTCTTTATTCGGATCTTCTACCTTCATAACAGGGGCAGTAGTTAATAGCTCTTTTAATAACTCAAAAAAATTTTGACATTCTTGAGTCCATTTGAATACTCGTCCTTTCTGCTACAGGGAAGTAATGGGAAAGGAAATTTTGGAGAATACATTGATAAATTGCCTGTAGTAACCAACCAACCCATAAATGAACATATGTCATCCACATTCTTTGGGACCCTCCATTCCATTATTGTTTTTATCTTTTCTGGGTTCAAAACAATCCCTTCAGCATAAATCACATGCCCTAGGTATTGGATATGTTCCTTAAATAAGTCACATTTACTAAATTTAGCATAGAGCCGATGTTCCCTTAACATTTTCAGCACAATGCGCAAATGCTCCTTATTCTCTTCCATATTTCTGGAGTAAATTAGTATATCATCAATAAAAAATAAAATGAAATTATCTAGGTATGGGTGGAAAATTCCATGCATTAAGCTCATAAAGGTTTTTGGTGCATTTGTTAACCCAAAGGGTAATACCACAAACTCGTAACTTCCATACCGGGTACGAGAGGTTGTTTTACTTATATCTTCATCCTTAATCCGGATCCAGTGGTAACCTAACCTTAAGTCAATTTTGGAAAACATTATCGCCCCTTTGACTTGGTCGAACAAGTCATCTATGCACGGTAGTGGGTATTTATTTTTTTACAGTCAACTTGTTGAGCTGTCGATAATCCATACACATGCACATAGTGCCATCTTTCGTTTTCACAAATAGCATGGGTGCTCCCCATGGGGAAACACTAGGCCGAATGTAACCTTTATCCATCAAATCTTGCGGCTACATCTTCAACTCTGTTAATTAAGGTACACTCATACTGTAAGGAGCTCGGGACACAGGTGCTACCCTAGGTATTAGTTCTATTGTAAAATCTATGTCCCTCTTTGGTGGCAGTCCAAGGATTTCCTCAGGAAATACATCTTAGAATTATTTCACAATAGGAATATCCCCCAGCATAAGAGTCTTTTCTTTGGAGTTGGTGAATCCCACCTGAATTTTGTAGAGCTGACATCCTTTTCTTATGCATTTTCTTAGCTGAGATGCTATTATAGGTCATAACTGTAAGGGATTTTTAATACCTGAAATTCTTGACGAGTTCTGTCATTTGATTTAAAATAAATGATCTTATCTTTGAATTCTACTAATGCCCAGTGTTTCTCCAACCAGTCCATCCCCAGTAAAATATCATATAATCCCACAGGTAGGATGTTGAGTTCTATAGTTATATGCTAGTCCCCAATATTCAATTCACGGCTAGGTACCTTGGCATTAACCCGCCTTCTTTCCCCTGTAGCCAGTTGAACTAACCCATAGGGGCTTCACTGTGGGAGAAATACCATACCACGTGGGTTCATATTGGGGGATATATAATGAGGAAAAAATGACATTATATATTGGGGGATATATAGGGGGTAAAGGGTTTTTATATTGGAAAGTATAAAAAATGGAGCTCAAAGTTAATGAAAAAATATAAAGGGGCATAAAAAATGTTAATGAAAAAATGGATACCTACAATATATAGTGAAATTAGGGATTTTTAAATTGGGAAGCTGTGTTGGGTTTATATTGGGAGGGGGTTAAATAAAGTGATTTTTAGAGGTATTTTCCAATATGTACTCAAATTAAGGGTGTTGTTTTATATGCTATGATCGCACGTGATATGTTAGAGGTTCATTAAGTGAAGCCCCTGTGAACTAACCATGGGTTTTTAAATTTATGATTTTGTAATTTACATTTTTCAACTACACAGGGGTGTATGTAGCTCAAGCTAGCCCCAGGGTCAACTAAAATAGAACATATTAGGTTTGTATCTTACCTTCTAACTCAATCATGGTTGGCTAGTAGTATTTTTTCCTATCTTCTAGAGCTACATTAATTATATGTATATTACGAGCTACGTCCCTCACAATCGATGCCTCTTGCAGATTTGTTTCCATCTCATTTCGTTTTCTGTGAGGGCAGTTTTTTAAATAGTGTGCCTCACCACAACCCCAGCATTGCAACAGAGGTTTTTGGGACTATCCAATGTCGGGTCTTCTATAGGCCTTGGTATTTCACTCCTCACCAGTCCACTTGGTTTTTGTTTGACTCTTTCCATTCTATTTATTCAGTGCATTCCTTGAAGAATTTTTGTAACTTCTGGATCTGTTATCTCTGCTACTGGTAAAACTATTCTGTCCCGTTCGGGGTGGCCAAAATTTTCCATTTTTACCTTTATATTTGGATTTCTGATAGCACATTTGTGCTTTCCTTATCACTTCATCCATATTTTTTGGGTTCACGAACTCAACCCTTTCCTTCATGTGCATTGGAAAACTTCTTAGAAATCGTTGCACTTTTGCCTTCTCATCGCGCAGATAAGGCACATATCATAATAATGAAGTAAATTTCGTAAGAAATTCATCCATAGACATTTGCCCCAGTTTCAAATCGTGAAACTCTCGAGATTTTTCATCATAAAAACGTTCAATCAGATACTTATCTTTGAAATATTTTTGAAACTCATCCTAAGTTACATTTTGATCTTCTACTCCACACACATTCTTCACCTCCTCCCACCACAATGTTGCCTTCAACTTTATCATGCATTGTTTGGTGTTGTTATCCATCTTCCTGAGTATTCCTTTCAGGGCTAGGTTTCCCACTGGGTTGATTCTGTCTATTAGATAGAATTTTTAATAGCCTTTCTTGCTCTCTCATCAACCTTTCATTGTTGCTATGTACTTTGAGCATCTCTGTCTGTAATTGTTGCACAGTGTCCAGCAGCCTATTTGTCTGTCGTTGTTGTTTTATAACATTCTACTCGTTTTTTGGTTTTGGTCTACACTTAACTGCACCCACATTTCCGACTGACCTTAGGGTTGGTCATAGGATAGGTTTCCCTGGTGTTTCTGGGTGCCTATTGGCTAGATCCTCTCCTCATGACAGCTTGGTGCTAATCTGTTCATGTACTATTCACCATTCCAACATTAAAATTTGTATATAAATGAAAAACAAAACAAAACAAAAAACAAAAATTCAAAATAATCTTTATTATGATATTGCGCTGGCCCAAACTAGCCCCAGCGTGTAACCACGCTCTAATACCACTTGTAACATCCATTTATCCTACGGTATTTTTTTTTTTTTTAAATTACCTTGTTACTATAGTCAATACTTTCTCTAACTGTGACTACACATATTCTTACCTTGACTGTTTCTTATCTTAAATATTACTACCATGATTTATGTCTTCTTCACATTATATATATCATGATCATATTTTAATGTATTGTGAAATTATATAAAGGGTTAGACTTCCCTTTTATTTTCAATCATGAGCTCATTATTTAAATAAAAACATCGGATCTCTATACGACCCCCACACAGGCATTGTAACCCTTTTTGTCTATTCTTCTAAGGTTTTGAAATGAATTATATTGAAATAATGTTGCATTCATAACTATTTAATAATTCATAATATTAATGGTACATACAAATATTTGTCATATGGTTCACACAATATTGTGAATTAGTTTGGTACTGGGCTATTAAATTTCATTCTCGGATAAGCCTGCCTAACATTACAATCCTGGTGAATGAATTTATCAGCCACCTGCCATTCTGCTCCGAGGCCCTCCACCTGTCCTCCTGCACAACTATTGATTGTCCTCCTTCCTGTCCTTGGTGCCATCTCGTCAGTCAATGCTTCCCAAGCTAAGATCTACAACAGAGAGCATGGGAGGGGTCGTTAGATTAACAACCCTCCCATCGGATTCTCATTCACTCAGTCCTCTCCGCTCTATGTCTCGGATCTGTAGCTGGGTTGGTCTTGCCTTGCTGCAGGTTCTTATTGGGAGTTCTTCTAGGTGTTTTACTTCCGTTTCCACCGATGGCATCTAGTCCTTCATTCGGAACATCTTGACCGCAATATTTACAGGTAACCTCCGGCCTGTAGTTGGCTTTACAATTTTAGGTTTTAATCTCGTTTAATATGATATATTTTTTACCAGAATTCCTTAACCCCACAGGAACATTTTCAATGCTTTCGTTTAGCAAGAATTTTGGGTCGCGAAGGTCGATTTTGAGTGTCAACTCTCCCACACAGGTATGGTTTTATCTTCAACTATTTGGCGAGCTATTATTTACATAGTTGAGTTTTTGTTTTGGTTTTAGTTACTGCCATGGTGTTTAACTGCTTCACGGACCTCTTCTCTAGTTTATCTAGCGTTGCAGAACTAGGTATTCGCTCGCTCAGCAACAACCCGAACTTCGGCTACCCTTATCTATAGGTAAGTCCACTTTCATAGTATTTATCAACCCCTATAGAGTTTTCTAGATGGTTTACCAATGGGTAATGGCCGTCACAACCCTTTCGTCGCCTTCAGGGACAAGGGTTTGAATGCATGGATTTGTTTCATCCTCGACCATGATCATTTTCAAGGAAAATGAGCAGGGTTTTGTTTTCAGGGTGTGACCCTCTATCCATTAGCTTGTGTAGATTTGTTTTCAATGTTAGGAAGAAATAAACAGTTCCTCCTTTGATTAATGTATTATGTGACCTTTGGTTCACGGTAGTTGCTCCCCAGATTTATTATTGGGTTTTAGTTGTTTGTAGATGTTTTCTTCCTCAAACTGTATTGTTAAATGCTCCATTTTATATGTCGCTGGTACAAAATGTCTAGAATATTTTATTTAAAAAGAAGGTCAAAGTCTGAGATAGTTTTCCTTGTTTATCAAATTAATTTTTCTACTCTGCATAATTTGGAATACATATGTATATACTCTTTTGGCTCTCATGGTTTTGCTAGTAATGGATAATGATTCTGGCATATTTTCTTGTTTCCTTTCCAATTTGGAAATCTATCTTTGTGCAATGTTAATTTTCTGTAATTTCTTGCTAAGCCCTGTCGGCCTTGGGTGCGACTCAAGGGACCATGAGCTCAGACCCTGCTTCCTAGGGTTCAGGTTCTAAACCCGCGACTCAAACCTTCATGGCCCAATTTAGATGCTTGTATATTATTTTTGTAGTTTTTCTATTCAGAATCTAGGGTTAAAGGTTTTACTATTTCTCTCGCATGGTAAACCCAGCATTTAACCCTAGTTGGTGTTTTTCTGAATTTTTGCAAGTTATATAATCATCTATTGTAGGATTTAACATTGCATTTTCTTTCAACCAACAAACCAGTAGTTAAACAGAACTCTGCATTTCTAGCTTACATCACAAAGCATAATGTAATATGTTTAACTGCAGAATTTTAATGTTTACATATATGAACTTACAGTATCTTGTTCATTATATTCTTACCTAGATTTAGTATTTAGGAAATTTAATAATGCAGAATTCCTTTTAATAATAGTTAACATAAAGATAATGTAGTATGGAAACTCTGGTTGTGTTCATAAGAACCAACAGATATAAATACCTATTTCCAGAAGAAACCTCACAGTAACTGATATCCTCCCAACCTTGAGCGAGGCAATTATGTCCTCTGCTCCCCCATGGCTCTGCACCAGGCTCGGATTTCTCTAAGACAGGAAGTGAGACCTCAGGATTAAGATCCAATATCTACTTCACTTGGGAATTCTTGAGCTCCACTGGTTTTCCTTCGAGCTCTAGAAAACTCACATCAAACTTCTGTTGCTTACACTTCCTTATTCCCTCTGCACAGAACTCCCTTCCTCCTTAGGATTTTCCTCTAAATCCTTTTTGGAAGGTAACTGTCAGAACTATCTCCCTCCTCTTTGCCCCGGTTCTTGGAATTATTTACCAATTAGTTACTTTCTTCTTTTACCCAAGGTAATTTATTAATCTAATTTCCTTTATTGAAAATACAAAAGATTATGTATAAAATTAGTGTTAACGAATATCCTTATTCATTTCATTTTCCAAATGTTTCATAACAAGTTTGTTTACCAATGATTAAATAAAAACAGGGTGTTGCAAGAATGCATTATAGAACTCAATACAGTGGGTATCAAAGATGACTTAGTAACGAAATAGAAAAGTAATGAAAAGATGAATTACAAGCGAACTTCGTTTGTTGGTTGTCATTAATGGAGAGTGTGTGAACTATGTTGCAGGTTGCAGAGAGGTTGAAACTCACTTGAACCCTATTTTTATCTTCTTCAGAGAGCTTAGAGAGGAGGTGAGATCTGACAAAGTGGATTTTAGAGGGAGGTAGGTGAAGTAAACAACTGCCAACAACCTTAGCGTTAATGGACTCCAACGATCGTCGGTGTATCTGGGCAATATTTGTACGTCCCGAGTATGAAATGAAGAGGAATGGGGATAGATGCAGAGAGATGCCCATGGTATGCCCAAATCCATGATGGATGGGATGGATGGAAGTCGGGATGCATCGATGCTTGGGATGGACTGTTGTTGTTGTACTTAAGAGCATTAATATACCTATCACTACATATATATTAGTTGGCATTCATAAGGGGGAAAGCTTTCACTCCTCCCATATGTCTTTGGGCCTTGGGTCGTTAACATGTTTTCTTACGTTAGAGGAAGACAAACTCTTAACCAAGCAGAAGCACTTTTAAGTCATACTCCAATCCCAACAACAGCAGCAACAGAAGCATTGATAGCTCTATAGAAAAAATTTCAAGTTGATTGTATTCATTTATTTTCATTAATGCAATTCATTAGTATAGTATTTATAATGGGTGAAAATGCGAAGTTGGGTTACACTTTTTGCCCTTTTTTGAGAAAAAAAATCATTTTTTTTTCTGTTCTTCAATTTTCTGCAAGCCAAAAAAAAAATTATGTTTAGAATTTCATTTTACGATAACAATAAAAGTTGTCAGAAATCTTATTAGCTTTCTATTAATTATTTTTTGGAATTTTTTTATACACATTTTATATGTCAACTTAGCATTTATTTGAGTGTGTGTTGTTTAACAATCAAAGGATTCATAAGCAGTCATGTTAATATGCGCTGGTGTATTCTTTGAAACTTTGTGTTTTTGAGAAACAAAATGTGTTACAACAATCTAGACAGAGTCTACTTCGGTTTCGTTATATTTACAAAACCACCTAATTCATATCATAATTACTAGAATTTTTTGAACTAATCCAATATCAAAAAACTGCATATTTTGAATATGTTTTGCGACACACGAAATTTCCCAACATATAAGTTATAAACTAAAAATTTAAAAACTACCCATTACAGATGACGAAACAACGTAATGCACCATAATTTTTTCAATTTTTTTACAGTGTATTTTGGAAGATACAGAATATTGATTTCACTTAATCATAATGACCTTTAGAATTTGTTTGCACCCGTTTTATTACAAAATTAATTAAAATTAGTAAATATTTATGAAATTCCATAAAATTTATATTTCCTGAAAGTAGATTGAATTCTGAAAATCCTTGTCTTAGTTCCGACAGTTAATTCAGAATGTTTCATGTAGTTTAATCAGTCCAAAGTTGAAAATATGTATTCAGAGCTTGGCTCTTCGAAATTGTAGATGTGTTAGTTTAGCCGAACTTTTAAAAAAAATTGGCGAATTGTTTTTTGCGCCGACGACCCGTCAAGTCTAATGACACAAAATTTCAGCCAAATTTATTATAAAAGTTCGACTGAACAATTACTTGACTTTTCATCGGCCAGAAAATAAAACGAAGCCCCTCCAAAAAAATCATTTTGCAGCAATATAAATTGACGTAAAAGCATTCATTATTTTCGCATAATTTCACACATTTCTTCATTTGCTCTGATTTTGCAAAGGTTTGATTTTGCAAAGGTCTAATTTTGCAAAGGATTGTTTTGGCTTTAAGGAATTTTCTTGGAGGTACATTTAAAGGACATTTTTTCAAAGGATTGTTTTGGGTTTAAGGAATTTTCTTGGAGGTACATTCAAAGGACATTTTTGCAAAGAATTTTTTTGGGTTTAAGGACATTTCTTTGAGGTAAATTCAAAGGACATATAGAAATTATACAAGATGCATGTATATTAATGGACTCCCCTAATCTAACAAATTAATCTTATGTTAAATAAAGAATCCTTCCACTTAATTCTTTGCGGAAACTAAACAGCCAATTGAAAACACATATGAAGCAAATTAATCGCACATAACAAGAATTTTTTAACAGGAAATCTTAAAGCTAAAACCCCAAACTATCATATATTATGTATTCAATGTAACATGTAACAATCTCATACAAAGCTTAGTACATCAAGCTTTTATTACAATCAACAATCATCACATACTGTCATGCAGAAATTTTCATATCTATGCACCAATTTCTTGCCTCCTTACAGCCTGCCTCCACTGCACAATCCCTATTGAGGAAGATCCTTGAATGAATTCGATCTTGCCTTTCCTTGACTTTGAAATCCTCATTGGAAACTCCAATGTCTGTGTAGATGCATTGAATGCATCACTATAGTCACAACAGATAGTCCATCTCACCCTTTCACTTATCTCTCCACTGGGTATCCACTGGAACTAACATGCAAGTAGCTAAATGTTGCATTTGTTCAGTTGCAAGTGAGTCTCTAGTTGTGAATTAATTAAATAAATAATTCATTGAACTCTCACTAGTGTATCTTCAGTTAGAACTAGATACAACTATCACAACTAAGTTTAACTCACTTAACTAAGTTAAACTAAATAACAACTCACATAACTACTCTTCCAACTCTGTCACAACTTGCCACTATCAGTTATAACTGAGTCCTCCATGCATGAGTCACCAACCACCATAGGAATTATGTAATTCCTTCAGCCCACTGATGTGCCACATCTTTTCACTGAAATAAAGTGCTCCAAGAGAATAAGTTTATATTTAGAGTCTGATTATTATTAAGGGCTAATAATAATCGACATGCATCTATTTTTAGATTAGCGATCTATAAATAGACTTCGCCCAATATTCTAAAAATAGAAATTCATCCAAAGATATAATTTTCTCAATCATCTAGAATCAGCATCCTGCTAACTTTAGAATATGCTCACCATTCTAAAAATAGACATACACCTAAAAATAGCCTGCGGGCCCCACTTAGTGAAGGTGCTTAATTTTCACTAAGCTCATCATCTTGTTGAATCTCAACACTCCCTCTCAACAAGATAGGGATTATCCTTCACCTTGATCCTGTCTCTATGGTATTTGAATTTTCTCCTGGCGAGTGCCTTTGTCAGAATATCTGTATCCTGATCTTCTGTAGGAATGTACTGAAGCAACATGATCTTCTATTGTACACAATATCTGATATGATGATACCGGATATCTATATGCTTAGATGTATCATGAAAAACAGGATTAATCGAGAGTTTAATTCAACTATGATTATCACAATGAATCACAGTAGGATCTAAATGAGAACCGAACAAACCAACCAGGATCTTCCACATCCAGATAGCCTTACATGCAGCTTGACTTGTTGCCATGTATTCTGCTTCCACTGAACTGAGTGCCACGAATCTTTTTTTCCTACTGTACTAAGAAACTGTTGTAGATCTGATACTGAAAACCCATCCTGATGTGCTCTTTTTGTATGTTGGGTTGCCTGCCCAATCTGTAGAAATTAGCTGAATAAATCACTTATTCACTGAAGATTAACCCGATCATACATCAATTTCGAATTGCATGCATAACACATAACCTTCTTCTACAATTAATTGTCACATGCGGAAATAATATAGAAGCAATCGCACATCAAATCAATCACACATTAACTCAGTATGTATGGGGAAAGCTTATAGCTGAAAACCCCCCAGCTATTGTGTATATTATAATGGAGAAATCATGTAACAATCATAGTACAAAAACTCTTTACAAGCTCTCATGCACTACCTCCCATGCTACACACTATCAAGCTAGATCTAGCAAATCACTTGCTCCAATCCTTAGCCACTTGATAGCCAACCTTGATTTCGTATTTCAAAGCTATGGGATGGCCTCTTTATATAGATAAACCACCAGCCTAAACTTTTCAATACTCATAGCTTACTCCACCTATCTATGTGTTGCAAATAGCAACAGTATAGTTACAACTGATAGCTAACTCTACCCTTTCATCTATCTCTTTCACTGGTCTTCACTGAACTGACCATGCACTGTAGTGAACTGAAGTGTTCTTGAGTTGACTAATGAGTTAATATTTAGTAAATTAAATATTATTTAATTTACTCCACTCATATCTAATTGATTAGCTAGTTAACTAATCTCAACTAGTTCAACTGAAACAAACAGAACACAACTCCACTATTTGTCCCGTTAACTCCTCCAAAACTTCTGCCACTGAAGTCTAACTGAAGTAAACCATGCAAGATGCCATCAAACCCTAGGAACCACGTGATTCCTTGTGTCAGTTGCATGAGCCACCTCCATGACTCAAACTGAAGTGCGCCAAGAGAGTAAACTGCTGTTTATAGTCAAAATATTATTAAGAGTAAATAATATTTGACTTCCATATTTTTAGGAGATCAGTCTAAAAATAGCCTGGGTCCTAAAAATTAGGGTCTCATCTATTTTTACCAACATGTCGCATCCATCAAGAATCTCCAAGTAGAATTCCCAAAATATGCTCCGTATGTCTAAAAATAGACATAGTCTAAAAATAGACTTTGCGCCAGAATTTGCCTGCGGGCCCACTTAGTGAAGGCGACTTCATTTCACTACGCTCCATCATCTTGCTGCATTCTCAACACTCCCTCTCAGCAAGATATGGATTATCTGCAATCCCTATCCTGCCTCTGTGGAATTCGAACTTGCTCCTGGTGAGCGCCTTCGTCAGGATGTCGGCATCCTGATCCTCCGTGGGAACATATGAAAGCATCATGATCCTCAGCTGAACACAATCTCTGATGTGATGGTACCTGATGTCGATATGTTTGGACCTATCATGAAATACTGGATTAGCCGAGAGCTTGATGCAGCTCTGGTTATCACAGTAGATCACTGTAGGCTCCAAATGCAACCTGAACAAAACTGCGAGGATCTTCCTCATCCAAATAGCCTCGCATGCAGCCAAACTTGCTGCCATGTACTCGGCCTCTGCTGAACTGAGTGCCACGGATCTCTGCTTCTTGCTGTACCAGGAAACTGTTGTCGACCCAATGCTGAAAACTCCTCCAGAAGTGCTCTTCCGGTCCGTTGGACTCCCTGCCCAATCTGCATCAGTGAAGCCAGAAAGCTTCGCTCCATCCTCCTGTCTGTACCATAGACCATATCCCGATGTGCCTCTGATATAGCGCAATACATGCTTGCCAGCCTTCCAAAAGAGCTTGGTAGGCTTAACCATAGCTTGCGAAAGCTGGTTAACTGCATAGCATATATCGGGTCGAGTATTGACCAGATACATCAACGACCCCACCAACTGTCGATAGGCAGTGGCATCCACTACCTCCTCCGAAGTAGCATCTCCCTTCCTCCAACCTCCAGGAAGAGGGGTATCAACAGGCTTGCAGCCTTGCATGTTGAACCTCTCCAGAATCTCCCGGGCATACTTGCCCTGAGAAACAAACAGTCCTCCACTGCGCTGCCAAATCTCCAATCCCGGGAAATAATGAAGGATGCCCAGGTCCTTCATCTCAAACTCTCGTGCAAGATCCTCCTTGCATGAAAGTATCAACTGCTCGTCGCCAGTCAAAATCAGATCATCTACATACAGTACGATGATCAACAGCTTTCCCTCCACCACAATCTGGTACAGGTTTGGATCCGCCTCACTCTTGGAGAATCCAAGCCCGGTGAAGTAGCTGTCTATCCGAGTGTACCAAGCACGAGGTGCTTGCTTCAGCCCGTACAGTGCTCTCTTGAGTCGGCACACATGCGACTCCCTGCTGAAGATCTCAAAACCTTCAGGCTGCTCTATGTACACTTCTTCCTCAATAACTCCATTGAGGAACGCAGTCTTCACATCCATCTGATGAATGTGCCACCCATCTGCGCTGAGAGAGCAAGGATCGTCCGTATGGAAGAGTACCTTGCGACAGGTGCAAAAGTCTCCTCATAGTCAATCCCCTCGATCTGTGAGAAGCCACGGGCGACAAATCTCGCCTTGTACTTCTCCACACTCCCGTCAGCCGCCTTCTTCACCTTGTAGATCCATCGCGAACCCACCACTGATTTCCCCACCGGTCTTGGGACAATCTCCCATGCACTGTTCCTGACGATCGAATCATATTCTTCGATCATGGCATCAACCCATGCGAGTTCCTCCACGGCTTCCTCAAAAGAGGATGGCTTCGTCACAACACATTGACTCACAAGAGCCATGTATCCAGTGTACTGATCCGGTGACTGTCTCTGTCTGCGCTGTGCTGTAGGTGGTCCTACAACCTTCTCTGCATCCCGAGCCAGTCGCTCAGCTTCTGTAGTGCGCATGCGCCCTCTGATGGTTGGCGCTGCA
This sequence comes from Pinus albicaulis, assembly GCA_034641835.2. Taxonomy (NCBI): domain Eukaryota; kingdom Viridiplantae; phylum Streptophyta; class Pinopsida; order Pinales; family Pinaceae; genus Pinus; species Pinus albicaulis. The sequence continues at coordinate 101,183,804 of CM076572.1, forward strand.
TGGGTGGTTTCTTCCACCTCTTGAACCTCCTCTTGTGGCTGATCCACATCCGGAAGCTCCTCCTTAGGAACTAACATCTCCTCATCTGCATGCAAGTGTAGCTCCCTCTCAAGCGAACACTGCATGGCTTTCTCCTCCTGAAATTTTATATCCCGTCGCACAACAGTCTTGCGACTGTCTGGCACATACACCCGATAGTTGTGAGGTGTATCGGTGTACCCCACAAATATTCCAACTTCAGCAGTTGGATCCAGCTTCCTTCTCGCATCCTTCGTCACATGCATGTAGACAGGAGATCCGAAAATCCGCAAATGGGAAATATCGGGCCTCTTGCCAGAATAAGCCTCCTCTGGTGTACTCATGCCAAGAACCTTGTGAGGACAACGGTTCTGCACATACACTGCTGTATTGCATGCCTCAGCCCACAAGTGAAGGGGTAGGCCCTGATCATGCAACATCGCCGTGCAGCACCCACGATCGTTCTGTTCTTCCGCTCAGCCACCCCGTTCTGCTGTGGGTTATGGGGTGCGATGAGCTCTCTCCGAATCCCTTCTGCGCTGCAGAACTCCTTGAATTCAGCCGAGATGAATTCACCACCGTTATCACTCCTTAGAGCAATCACATTCTTCCCCGAATCCTTCTCGACCAGTGCTTTAAACTCACAGAACTTCGCGAATGTATCGCTCTTCTTCTGCATGAAGAAGATCCAGCACTTTCGAGAGAAATCATCAACAAAGATCACATAATACCTGTGCTTTGCTGTCGAAGCAACTGAGAAAGGACCACACACGTATGTGTGAACTCTCTCAAGGATCGTCGTGGTGCGACTATCCTTCTCGTGAAAGGTGGCTTTCACATACTTCCCTAAAGTACACCCCTTGCACTGATCTGACTGCGCAAGGGTGCCCTTAGGAAGTCCAGTAGAAATCTGCTGCAGAATCTTCAAACCTCCATGGTGAAGATGGCCCAATCTCCTGTGCCATAGTTCGCCCTCATCATCCCGGCTCACCACATCTCCAGCCTTGCATGCCATAGCTGCGCAGTCATCTACCTGCAACTGATAAAGGTTCTGAGTTCGAACCCCTATCTTCCGGGTCTCTCCAGTAGTCTTACTGCGCAGGAAAGCTTTTCCTTCGCTGAGAACCACATCATAACCCTTATCCTCCAACATCGCTACTGAAATCAGGTTCTTCTTCAATCCAGGTACATGCATGACATCCTTTAAGACAAAGGGTTTACCAGACTCCCTCTGGAAGGATACGGTACCGATACCAGTCGCACTGTATCTACCATCTCGATGTGCATACCCAAATCCTTGTCCTCCAGATCTGAGAACAACTCCCGATCTCCCGTCATATGAAATGACGCACCGCTGTCCAAGAACCACACCGATCCCATCACACTTGAAACCAAGCATGCAATCAGTGAAAAGTCAAGCTCGAACCGTGAAGCCAAAGCTTCTCCATCTGCAGATCTTCCCGCTTGCTTGTTCTTCTTCTTCTTTGGACAATTGGTAGCATAATGTCCGTGATCATGGCAGTGAAAACATTTCACTTTCTCCATTAATATCCTCGCTTCTCGTATCAAATATAATCACTTCCTGCCATCTCGTATGCCAAGGAACTTCGAGGTATTTAGCCATACCGCCGTTCTTCTCCATCTCTCTTGTTCCTGAGTTTGCTCCTTGATCGCCTCTTTGGTCACTCTTACTCTGGAATAGATCCGTCAAAGCTTTCCACATTAAATATGGAGTAGCCTTACCATGAAGGCCGGATACAATATGATCCTTGACGCCCTCCAACAGGATCCTTCGACATTTCGCGATCTTCTTTTGCCATGCATCGACCAAAGCTGCATCAGTGGGCTTTGGGACATCCGCATCCACGAACTCCTTCAGACCATTATCTTCCAACACTGCTTCCATTCGATCTTTCCATGCAATATAGTTCGAACTGCCTTCAAGAGCATATTCGAGTCGCAAACCATTGAAAGAAGACATCTTTCAACACCGGCACCAAGAAGAACAACCTTCTGCAAAATTCGAATTCCAAACTCCAAGCTCTATCTCTTCCGATCTACACTTGAAAACAAATTATTTCCAAATCAGAGATTGACTGCAAAGGGCATTCACCAGATCTTTCACCTTACAAAGAAGGATGAATATTCCGGATGCTACCTGGCCCGCATGCAGACTCTGTCCGAGGAAATAAGTTTGCAATCACCGTAATAGACTTCGACAATTAACTTCGCTCCGATACCATGTAGAAATTAGCCGAATAAATCACTTATTCAATGAAGATTAACCCGATCATACATCAATTTCGAATTGCATGCATAACACATAACCTTCTTCTACAATTAATTGTCACATGCGGAAATAATATAGAAGCAATCGCACATCAAATCAATCACACATTAACTCAGTATGTAAGGGGAAAGCCTATAGCTGAAAACCCCCAGCTATTGTGTATATTATAATGGAGAAATCATGTAACAATCATAGTACAAAAACTCTTTACAAGCTCTCATGCACTACCTCCCATGCTACACACTATCAAGCTAGATCTAGCAAATCACTTGCTCCAATCCTTAGCCACTTGATAGCCAACCATGATTGCGTGTTTAATGCTAGGTGATGGCCTCCTTATATAGATAAACCACCAGCCTAAACTTTGCAATACTCATAGCTTACTCCACCTATCTATGTGTTGCAAATAGCAACAGTATAGTTACAACTGATAGCTAACTCTACCCTTTCATCCATCTCTTTCACTGGTCTTCACTGAACTGATCATGCACTGTAGTGAACTGAAGTGTTCTTGAGTTGACTAATGAGTTAATATTTAGTAAATTAAATATTATTTAATTTACTCCACTCATATCTAATTGATTAGCTAGTTTAACTAATCCCAACTAGTTCAACTAAAACAAATAGAACACAACTCCACTATTTGTCCCGTTAACTCCTCCAAAACTTCTGCCACTGAAGTCTAACTGAAGCCAACCATGCAAGATGCCATCAAACCCTAGGAACCACGTGATTCCTTGTGTCAGTTGCATGAGCCACCTCCATGACTCAAACTGAAGTGCGCCAAGAGAGTAAACTGCCGTTTATAGTCAAAATATTATTAAGGGTAAATAATATTTGACTTCCATATTTTTAGGAGATCAGTCTAAAAATAGTCTGGGTCCTAAAAAATAGGGTCTCATCTATTTTTACCGACATGTCGCATACTTCAAGAATCTCCAAGTAGAATTCCCAAATTATGCTCCGTATGTCTAAAAAATAGACATAGTCTAAAAATAGACTTTGCGCCAGAATTTGCCTGCGGGCCCACTTAGTGAAGGCGACTTCATTTCACTAAGCTCCATCATCTTGCTGCATTCTCAACAGAAAAAGAGGAATGACATGTGAGCTGAATTGAAGAAATCGCATGGACTATATTTAGAGAAAGTGAAATTTGACATTGTGTGATTTTTGACATGAGAGTGATTTTTTGAAGATTTTTACATGAGAAGACAAGTTTGGCATCATTGAAAATAGCTCTTTGAAGGAAAATTCAGCTGCCTTAAAGGCCTCTTGCATAGTGTTTTCAGCTGCACATATTTTGCAGAGATATTGACATTGTATTGATATCGCTTCTTCATTCATAATCAGTATTTGAGTTGTTGATTGCCCTCCATCATTTGAGGAGCAGATTTTGTACTTTGAGATTTCCATCTTTGGAAGTTCTCTTGAGTCATTTGTATTTGTTGTTGAATCACATTGTAAATGGGTGCATTTTCGGTTGAAGCCGACACCTTGTCATTTTTTGAGCCTAAGTTGTTGAAATGGCCAAAATCAATGAGGCATTAGATTTGTTGAATAACCTCATTCATTCAAATGTTGATGACATGATAAAAAAGAGCAAGCATGCTCTTTGTAACATTCAGAGTTGTTTACAAGATGCACATGAGAAGATTGAGTTTTTACAGTTGGAATCTCAGCTCCAACAAGAAGAACTTCAGCAAAAGAGTCACCATTCTGAACCTGTTTCTGTTCAGAAGATTGTGAAGGGCTCTCATCAGAAGAAAGAAGATAAAGTTGCAGTTGATTCCCATTCAGTTCCTTGTACTAGAGCAGATTTACATGCAGATGTAGCCACTCAGCCTGCACTTCCTAAGCCCATCATCAGACCTTGGGAAGAGCTTGTCCACAACAAGCACCGAACTGGTCTTGGATATGACAAGGATGTGTCCTTTCATATTCCAGACTACACCAAGCCCATCATATTTCAAAGTGCCGGATTCCTGTATGACAGTTCACCTGCAGCTGTTCCAGATCATGCTCCACTTCCACAACAGATTGAGAAATGCCAACATTGTGATCGATTTGGCCATATGAAAGATCACTGTTTTGATCTTCATCCATGCAAGCACTGTGGTCGGCACACCCATTCTTCAGACAGATGCTTCAGACACAAGCCTCCTGCAAGAACCAAGATTCATCTTGGATGGATCGCTTCTTGGCAATGGGCATCAGTAGCCAAGAAGATGTTTACGACACATGTTAGAACTTGTTCACGGATATTGAGTAAACTTGCAGTTGAGTTTTCGCCATCATCTCACCTTGTCCCTGACAGGGGGGAAAATGGTGGTCATGTACAAGCTTCGACGACAGATCAAGCGAGCCTGAGCCACAATCTCTCATTCCATGTTCAGAGTTGTAGTCAGCAGTTCAAGTGAGCCCGAGCCACAATTCATCATTCCGGATTCAGAGATGTAGCCAGAGATACGGATGCCCATGAGCATACCTTCGGTTGGTGGATAACCTAAAACCATCATCTTTGGTTGGTGGATAACCTAAAACCATCATTTTCGGTTGGTGGATAACCTAAAACCATCATCTTTGGTTGGTGGATAACCTAAAACCATCATTTTCAGTTGGTGGATAACCTAAAACCATCATCTTTGGTTGGTGGACAACCTAAAACCACCACAGGTCGTAGACCTCCCTTCTTTTAGGTCGAAGGTCTCCCTTTTTTATGAGGGACAATTCCTCTAGCAAAAGCCTTCAGCTTCTTGCCAGTTTTGGAAGAGTTCCGGGAACTGCAACAAGTATTGCGTTCCAGTGTTTGTGGTCATCCTAAAACCACCTCTTTTTTCCAACATTTCAGAGAGTTGATTCAGCCCAGCGCTGCCATGTATACTTTGCAGATTTGTATTACAACTCTTTTCTTGGACTCACACATACCCCTTCGGATTAAGGGGGGATGTTGGAACACCTAATCCTACATGGGTAGGTGTGGAATATGAAAAGTCACAATGGAGTCCAAGTGACCTTGAAATGTGAAACCAAGAGTCACACCATTGTATTATAAATGTACATCTTTGTATAATGGAAAATAAGAAAGCCTCACGCTTATCTTTCATTGTGTGTTGAGTCTTGTGTGTGTGCATTCTTCTTCTCATACACCATGTGTGTGCTTCAACATGGTGTTTAACAGCTTTGCCGAATTATAGTTTATTAATAAATAAAAGTGAGAAAAGGGGTCTAACCTACTGATCACGACCTCTTTTCAAAGTGTTTCAGTGTATGCATCGTTGTAACTTAAGGGGGAGCTAAGGGGGCCACACACCACGTGGAGGAGCCAATGAGAGAGAGGAGGGAAACCAATGCTATAAAAGGTGGAGGAGCCTCCTCATTTGGGCATTATTGATATGTTGATGATATTGTGAGCTAGACTTCTGTCTACTTGAGCACGCCGGTTGTTTAGTCGGTCTGCAGCACTGTTTAGTGCGAACTGAGTGTCTCCGGTCGGAGATCTCGCCCTTGGCCCCGGGGGACTTCGAGTGCCTGCTCGGGCAAGGTATTCCTTCAGTTTCAGTGGTTGATTTGCAGGAGATTTTGGTGGACGTTTTGCAGAGGAGCTGGGTCTCATAGGGTGACTGCACAGTCTAGGAGGGAGGACGCAGTTGGTGTTGGTACAGCTCGGTTGTGGGGATTTTCGTGGAGTCCTTAGCGTATTTTCAGCTTGGAGGGATTGACCATTCAGTTGGAGAGTTTTGCAGAGGGATTTGTGGCTCTTTTCCAGCGTTCTTCTTGAGCCTCTGTGATGTGCTGGGAGAGACAGCGTTTTTCTAGGAGGAGGGTTTCTGGGGGTGATTTTCGGAGGTGGTCCGTTTTGTATATGGTTTCTGGGTTTTGTCCGGGGTGGTGAGTTCGGGTGTTCTGCCGATTTTCAGCTCATTTCGGCAAGGGGATCAGCCCCTAGCTTCAGTTCATTCCAGCAGTAGCATTCTACGGCATATTTCTCCAGCAGCTAGGACGCAGCCTCTATTGTAGCCATTTCCTATTCTGAGAGGGTTCTTCACTTGCCTCGTGCAAGGATAGGTGCATTTATTCTGAGTATCCATTGTATCTCATTATATTCTCAGATTAATAAAATGGCTTAGCATTTCCGGCATTTTTATGTGTATTTTCTTTATGTTCTACTTCCGGCATTTTCAATATTGTCGTATGCTTGTATTGCTGTCTATTTCCCATTCGGGATATTACACATACAAATTTCACGTTACTTAAAGGTTAAATAGTAAATAGTCAAAATAAAACTGAAATACTGAATGGATTATTGGAGCTAAACATTCAAACAGAATTGGGAAAACCATGGCGTAAGCGAAGAGCTGAGGGAGCATCCACAGAGCCATGAGAGGTCCAGCATCAGTGCAGCTGCAGGGAAACCCCATCCCACCTTGAATATCAAGATCCAGCTCAGCACCACGTGCAACACCAACGCACACCCCGCAATGATTGCCATCACCATCACTTTGCTCTGAGCCTGCAGGAACTTGGCGAGTGGGAAAACCATGGCGTAAGCGAAGAGATGGGGGAGCATCCACAGAGCAAATGTGCCCGCCAGCTCTGCTATTTCCTTCTCTTGCCCGATCAACAGCAAGAGAGGCGTGGCGAAGACATAGAGAAAACTCAGAAAGCAGGCGATGCAGAGGAGAATAATCCAGGAGCGTTGCATATACAATCCCAGCATATACCCAGTAAAATGAACAAGATTTTTGTGCCTGAAACCCTTGCAATGGGTTCGATTTAACAGTCTACACCGATCATTAAACGAAGTAAAAATCATATTACCCAAATTAGAAATGGAAACTCAGTATGATTTTATGATTTTTCAAAATGAATTGGTTGATTTTATGATTTTTTTGCTTTTTCAAAATGAATTGGTTGATTTTATGATTTTTTTGCACACGTCTTACTGGCGACATGTGTCATTATCAAAATGAATTGGTTGACGAAAAAGCACCTGTATTAATTCAAAACAGAAGACCTATCGGCCTAAATATTTTAATTATATAAATTTAATAATTTTAAATAATATTTAAATATATAAATTTAATAATTTTAAATAATTATCTTTTCCAATCTCTTACTGAACTGTAAACAAAATCAATTAAATACCTCATTTAAAAAAAATACAAAAGGATTTGTTAAACAACTGCGCATTTTATATGTATGTCGAGTTCGGATGGTAATCAAAGGAGAGAGTGAATTCTTAAATAAATCAGTATTAAATTTTAGAATAAATTAGATGTGATTTTTTATGTAAACTATTAATATATTTTATAAATAAAAATTTAAAAAATAATATTTTGTTATTAAAATTTGATTTTAAATATGTTTATTTATATTATTATTATTATTAGTTTAATTATATTCATTAACAAATATGGTTAATATATTTAGATAAACATATATCAATCATAACATTAATAAATACAATTAATATAATATAAGTAAATAAGAGTCCATAATATAAATCTAATATATATATATTATAATAATAATTCATAATAAATATTATTATAATATAATTGTATAAGCAATAATCTTAGTATTGTAATATAATAATATATATTTTATTATAATTATGATAATAATTATAATAATAATTAATAAAAAAATATTATTATATTATAATTATATGGTATATTATTGATATTATCAATAATATAGTAAATTCAAGGAATAATAATTCGAAAGGATTATTAATATTATAAATCTAATAGATTAATATCATAAACTATAGGGTTAAAAAAATAAAAGATTAATATTATAAACCCAATGGATTAATAAATAAAGGCATTGAATATTATAAATTCAAGGGATTATTATTATAAACTCGTGGGATTAATAATTATTAATATTAAACTCTAAGATTAATATTAAACCATATGATATAAACCCTAATGGTTAATATAGTTTGATTGGGCCTAATGGTTAAGAGCATGTGTTTCCTCCTAAGAGGTCACAGGTTCAAAACTAGAGGAAGGCAGAGTATGTATTCGAAAACTTAATGAGGGAGGGCGCACCACCATTGGAATTTACTACATGAAACACCTCTCACTATTCTTGTTGCTACTACAACATCTACAACTGAGAAGCATCAAAAAACTAGTGGAATGTACTACATCCAACACCTCTCAGTGTTGTCGTTCCTACTGCAACATCTACAATTGAGAAGCATCTAAAAAAAAATGAATCAATTTTGTTTGCAACTGTCTATTGGGAAAATCGTGTTGTTGTTGACTCTCTTACTAAACATTCTGCTATGTTCTCAACACTCCTTTGTACTTCTCAGTTTCTTACTGACACTGATCCTCCTGCTAGTGAATATTGTAGGCTCCTGTAGCAAGGTAATGATCCACGAGGAGAACACCTCAATGGACCCTGTCCAAATTTCTGCAACTCTTGGACTAAGGATCTACGTTGTCCCACCTCACTATTGGAGGTATGGTTGCATCCATGGAGAAATATGATTTTCTGATACTATTTTTTCTACTTCTCTGTTGTTGCTTCCACACTGTTTTTGTAACTACTACAATAATGATTCTTATCTCCCCAGATCTCGAAGTACTAGCTTCCATAATGCTTCTCCCTCTAAAGATAGACTCCCTCTGAGCCTCTATCTCCCTGTGGGGAATCTCTCTTCCCCTCAATCTACCAATATCAATGATCAAAACTCCTTTTTGTGTCACTAAACATCGGCTCACTGATTTTCCAACTAGCAACCTTCTTGCTCCATTAAGAATTATGCACATAGGGTCTTCTCGATCTACCCTGAACTGGGCTCTAACAACTCTCCCTCTTAACAACTCATTAGTCCTTCAATTATCATTATACATGAGGACTTCAATGACTGGTTCTAATGTGAATCATGCTCTAATACCATGTGGAAATTAATGTGTAGATTCTAAAATGTTCATGAAATTTACTAAATCGCAAGAATAGAAGGTACCCTACTGGTGTGCGAAAGTTAACTCACGGTCGACAATACATAACATAAACATGCAAGAAGAAACATCACACATGCACAAATATTTATCTAGGGGGAAGAAACTTCTCAAAGCCCCTTACTATATGTATCGTATTAATCAAAGAATAGAGATGAAATACAATGCTTTCTCAAGCCTGAGCACAACCTGCACATGTATAGTTTATCCCTCTATTTGACTGATTGAACTTACCCAATCCTTAGCCAATTTTTTGTTGGGCGTGGAGCGTGATTATCATCCTGATTTAGAGGTATTTGTTTCTGCTAGATGTATACCCTAGGAAGACTATACACCCCTCCATACGGGGGGGACATGTCCCCCCCCCCCCAAGGGATTTAGGGGGGCACCATCCCCCCCAACTGGGGGATCCATGGGCCAGCGGTCCTCTAGCGGGGGTTTGGGGGTAGTGCCCCTGAAGATAAAAATAGATGTAAAATTTCCTTGTAAAATATTGTAATTTCATAGTCAATTTGGGTCGTTCATTAGGCGGATGATTTAACGATAGAAGTTATGTTTAATTTAGGGTTTTTTTCCCTAGATGGAAACCCCTCTCTTGTATGAGAGAATTTTTTATTGCGGCTGTGCGTTGAGAGTGTATTTTGAGCGAGAAAGAGAAAGGGGGATTGTGTGAGAGAGTAGAGGATATCACATCGGATCTGATGTAGGTTGTGTCTCTCCATTTTGTTGGATACTATAAAGGTAGGACTGGCTATTTCTCTATGGAAGTAGTCGAAGTTGGGTGAACCGTATAATATATGTGTCTATATTGTTTTATATTTTTTCTATGTTTGTATTTCTGCATATTTTTATGTGTTCCATTACTCTATCATATATAATTTTATAACATTTTCAATCCCTCCAAGATCCTAATTCCATGAGTTGTTCCTTGAGGAATTATCCCCTATTTATTAGGAAATTCCCTCATCTAGATTGTGTAATTGGAATAGTCTACAACTGATAGTGCATTTCCATGAAATCACCATCTCAACTTGATAACTCGAATTCTCTGCATGCACGAGCTAATTTAGGTTGATTGATTAGTTATCTCAATGATCATTGAGTGTAGTTGAAGTTCCACATCCACAACTTGACCTTCCACTAACCATAACTAGTTTAACTAACACAATTAACTTTCTAGAACTGAAATTAACTCAACCTAGGCTCCTAAGATTTAGGAACCTGCTAAACACAATTGAACTTCATGCCCCTAACTCGAATTAACTGAGCTAGACTCCTATATTTTAGGAATCAACTCAAGTAAACTGAACTTGAACTCATTAACTCAAATTCAGTGTTCTTAACTCAGTGACAAGATCCATGTCACCGCATTTAACTCCTCCAAGTTGTTTGCTGATATGGAATTTCGAATTTCCTCAATTTGATTAAGGCAAAATAAAAATTGAGACTTTCTTGCTGCATTTTCAACATTTTTCTCTTTTAACTTAGTTTTGATAGTTATTTTAACAATATTAATATTTTGGAGGGCATCTTTCTAGAAAGTGTATCTCTAGATTATCTCTAGGCAAACCCCTTTTAGGCCTTGAGAAAGACTTTCATTTGCAATTATGGGAAATCAATTAGCATTCATTAGGATAAATAGTTTGTGCTTGTAAAAGTGTAGAAATTATACAAGATGCATGTTTATTACCGGACTCTCCTGATCTGACAAATTAATCTTATGTTAAATACAAAATCCTTCCACTTAATTATTTACGGAAATTAAATCGCCAATTGCAAACACATATGAAGAAAATCAATCGCACATAACAAGAATTTTTTACCGGAAAATCTTAAAGCTAAAATCCCCAACTATCATATATTATGTATATCAATGGAACATGTAGCAATCTCATACAAAGCTCAGCTCATAGAGCTCTCAGTACAATCAACAATCGTCACACACTGTCATGCAGAAATTTGCATATCTATGCACTAATTTCTTGCCTCCTGACAGCCTGCCTCCACTACGCAATCCCTGCTGAAGAAGATATCTGAATGAATTTGAAATTTCCTTGCCTTGAATGCGTAATCCTCATTGGAAACTCCAATGTCTGTGTAGATGCATTGAATGCATCACTATAGTCACAACAGATAGTCCAGCTCGCCCTTTCACCTATCTCTCCACTGGGTCTCCACTGGAATTGACATACAAGTAGTTAACTGTTGTATTTTTTCAGTTGCAAGTGAGTCTCTAGTTGTGAATTAATTAAATAATTAATTCACTGAACTCTCACTAGTCTATCTTCAGTTAGAACTAGATACAACTAGCACAACTGAGTTTAACTCACTTAAATGAGTTAAACTAAATAACAACTCCCATAACTACTCTTCCAACTCTGTCACAACTTGCCACTATCAGTTATAACTAAGTCCTCCATGCATGAGTCACCAACCACCCTTGGAATTGTGTAATTCCTTTAGCCCATTGATGTGCCACACCTGTTCACTGAAATAAAGTGCTCCAAGAGAATAAGTTGATATTTAGAGTCTGATTATTATTAAGGGCTAATAATAATTGACATGCATCTATTTTTAGATTAGCGATCTATAAATAGACTTCGCCCAATCTTCTAAAAATAGAAATTCATCCAAAAATATAATTTTCTCAACCATCTAGAATCAACATCTTGCTAAATTTATAATATGCTCATCATTGTAAAAATAGACATACACCTAAAAATAGCCTGCAGGCCCCACTTAGTGAAGGTGCTTAATTTTCACTAAGCTCATCATCTTGTTGAATCTCAACACTCCCTCTCAATAAGATATGGATTCTTCTTCACTTTGATCCTGTCTCTATGGTATTCGAATTTTCTCCTGGTGAGCACCTTCGTCAGAATATCTGCATCCTAATCTTCCATAGGAATGTACTGAAGCAACATGATCTTCTGATGCACACAATCTCTAATATGATGATACCAGATATCTATATGCTTATATCTATCATGAAACACAGGATTAATCGAGAGTTTAATGCAACTCTTATTATCACAATGAATCACTGTAGGATCTAAATGAGAACCGAACAAACCGACTAGGATCTTTCTCATCCAGATAACGTCACATGCAACTTGACTTGCTGCCATGTATTTCACTTCCGCTGAACTGAGTGCCACAGATCTTTGTTTCCTACTGTACCAAGAGACTGTTGTAGATCCGATACTGAAAACCCCTCCTAATGTTCTCTTTCTGTCCGTTGGGATTCTTGCCCAATCTGCATCCGTGAAGCCATGCAACTTCACCTCATCCATCTTTTTGTACCATAAGCCATACTCATATGTGCCCTTGAGATATCTCAGGACATGCTTGCCTGCCTTCCAAAAGAGCTTGGTAGGCATAACCATTGCTTGACTAAGCTAGTTCACCGCATAACATATGTCTGGTCTTGTATTAACTAAATACATGATCGAACCCACCAACTGTCGATAGACAATAGCATCCACTACCTCTGCCGATGTATCATCCTCTTTCCTCCAATTTCCTGGAAGAGGAGTATCCATGGGCTTTCAGTCGTGCATGTGAAACTTACCAAGTATCTCCCGAGCATACTTTCCTTGAGACACAAATATTTCACCTTCTCACTTCCATATTTCCAATCTAAGGAAATAATGAAGGAGGCCCAAATCCTTCATCTCAAAATCCTTTACAAGGTCCTCCTTGCATGAGTGTATCAAATGCTCATCACCCGTTAGTATTAAATCATCAACATAAATAAAAATGATTAAAATCTTACCCTCGACCACAATTTGGTATAGGTTTGCATCTGCCTCACTCTTGGTGAAGCTAAGTCCAGTGAAATAGCCGTCGATCCATGTGTACCAAGCACGGGGTGCTTGCTTCAGCCCATACAGCACTCTTTTGAGTCTACACACATGCGAATCACTGCTGAAGATCTCAAATCCTTCAGGCTGCTCAATGTACACTTCTTCCTCAATGATCCCATTAAGGAACACAGTCTTCACATCCATCTTATGAATGTGCTAACCCATCTACGCTGAGAGAGAAAGGATGGTTCTTAGGGAAGAATACCGTGTGACAGGTGCAAAGATTTCTTCATAATCAATCCCCTTGACTTGTGAGAAACCCCGAGAAACAAATATTTCCTTATACTTCTCGACACTCCCATCAGCAGCTTGCTTTACCTTGTATATCCATCTTGAACCTACCACTAATTTACCAACCGGCCTTGGAATAATCTCCCAAGCATTGTTTCTGACAATGGAGTCATACTCCTCCACCATGGCATCTACCCATGTGGGCTCCTGCATTGCTTCCTCAAAGGAAGATGGCTCTGTCATGATACACTTTCTCATGAGAGCCATGTATCCAGTGAATCGGTCAGGTGACTGTCTCTGTCTGTGTTGTGATGTAGAGACTCATGCATTTTGTGCCACATCAAGCTTCAACCTCTCAGCTTCTGTGGTACTCCTTCTACTAGTTCTGATGTTTGGATCTGTGTGAGTGGACTTCTCCACTCCATGATCCTCCTCCTGTGGTTGATCCACATCTTGAGGCTCACCTTTGGAAACAAGAAGGTCCTCCTCTGCATGCAAGTGTAGCTCCCTCTCAAGCGACAACTTCATGGCTTTCTCCTCATTGAATTTTATATCCCATCGCACCACAATCATCCGACTATTTAGCAAATACACATGATAATTATGGGGTGTTTATGTGTACCCCACAAATATCCTAAATTCTGCAGTCGGCTCTAGCTTCTTCCTGGCATCCTTGGTCACATGAATGTAAACAAATGAGCCAAAAATATTTAAATGAGAAATATCCGGCTTCTTACACGTAAAAGCTTCTTCAGGTGTACTCATGCCAAGTACTCTATGAGGACAACATTTTTGCACATAAACCATAGTGTTGCATGCTTTTGCCCACAAGTGCATTGGTAGGCCCTGGTCATGCAGCATAGCTCGTACAGCACCCACGATTGTTTTGTTTTTCCTCTCCAAAACCCCATTCTGTTGTGGGTTATGAGGTGCTATGAGTTCTCTTCGAATTCCTTCTTTGCTATAGAAGACTTTGAATTCGTTCAAGATATATTCACCACCATTATCGCTCTGCAAAGCCTTCACTTGCTTCCCCTACTCCTTCTCCACCAATGCTTTAAACTCACAGAACTTTGAGAATGTTAGATCCTTCTTCTGCATGAAGTAGATCCAGCATATACGAGAATATTCATCAACAAATATAACATAATACCTGTGTTTTGATGTTGAAGCAAATGCTAAAGGTCCACACACATCTGTGTGAATTCTCTCCAAGATCACCAAAGCATAGTTCTCCTTCTCATGAAAGGTGGTCTTCACAAACTTACCCATAGTACATCCCTTGCACTGATCTGACTACACAAGAGTACCCTTGGGAAGTCTAGTATAAATTTGATGCAAAATCTTCAAGGCGCCATGGTGAAGATGGCCCAATCTTCCATGCCATAATTCGCCCTCATCCCGACTCACCACTTCTTCTGCTTTTCCCATCATTGCAGCACAGCCATCTACCTCCAGCTTGTAGAGATTCTTAACTCGAATCTCTATCCTCTTGGTTTGACACATTGTTTTATGTCACGGGAAAGCTTTTCCCTTGCTGAAAACAATGTCATAACCTTTGTCCTCCAACATTGCGATTGGGACCAAGTTCTTCTTCAAACCTAGAACATGCATAACATCTTTCAATAGAAATGGTTTACCTGACTCCCTCTCAAAGGTAATGGTTCCAATGCCAATTTCACTGTATCTACCATCGTCGCCCATCTCTATATGCATTTGGAGATCTTTCTCCTCCAAGTCACTAAACAACTACTTGTCTCTCGTCATGTGGAAGGAAGCACCACTATCAAGATACCACACCGATCCCATTGCGCTTGAAATAAAGCATGCGATCAAAGAGAAATCAAGTTCAAATTGCGAGGCAAGGGCCTCACCAGCTGAAGCTCCAGCAGCCTTCTTGTTCTTCTTTTTTTGTGGGCATTTAGTGGTGAGATGCCCATGTTCATGACAGTGAAAACACTTCACCTTGGACAAATCCAACTTCTTGCCTTTAGCCTCAGATTTTCGATGGGATTTCTTCCCCTTCCCTTTCCTTGCTTTGGCAGCCAAAGCGCATTCTCTTCATCATCATTATTTGATGAAGATCCATCCTTGGTACTTCATCTTATCTCCTCCTTCACTAGATCTGACCAAAGTCGCTCCCAATCCGGCAATTTCTCCTGTCCATTGACAGAGTCTTGATAATTGTGCCAACACTCCGGAAGCGCAAGGAGAGCCAAGCTCACCAAGTCATCATCTGAAACTGTGATTCCCACACTCCCTAGCTCATCCCTACATTGGACAAACTTCGTGAGATATTTTGGAATATTGTCGCCCTTCTCCATTTTGATTTTTCTGAGCTTATCTTTCAGCGCCAACTTCCTATGGTCGCTACTACTTTGAAAAAGATCTGTCAAAGCCTTCCACATTACAAATGGAGTGGATTTCCCGTGAAGGCTTGACACAATATGGTCCTTCACACCTTCCAACAGAATTCTTCTTGTCTTCGCTACTTTCTTTTGCCAGGCGTCAAGTAATGTAGCGTCCGTCGAAGTGGGATTAGGAACATCGCAATTGATGAACTCCTTCAGACCATTATATTCAAGAACCGCCTCCATCCTGTCCTTCCAAGCTATGTAGTTGGAGCTACCCTCAAGTGCATACTCCAACCGCAACCCATTGAAAGCTATTTCAATGTATACTCAACTTTCGCACCAAGAAATTCTTGCAGCAAATTTGAATTATCCACTAGCAAAAAACTCAACACAACTTCAATATTGCAATCTCTAGTGATCAACACTGCTCTGATACCATGTAGAAATTATACAAGATGAATGTATATTACTGGACTCTCCTAATATAAAAAATTAACCTTATGTTAAATACAAAATCCTTACACTTAATTCTTTGCGAAAATTAAATCGCCAATTGCAAACACATATGAAGCAAATCAATCGCACATAACAAGAATTTTTTACTGGGAAATTTTAAAGCTAAAAACCCCAACTATCATATATTATGTATATCAATGGAACATGTAACAATCTCATACAAATATCAGCTCATAGAGCTCTCAGTACAATCAACAATCGTCACACACTGTCATGCAAAAATTTGCATATCTATGCACTAATTTCTTACCTCCTGGCAGCCTGCCTCCACTACGCAATCCCTACTGAAGAAGATACCTGAATGAATTCGATCTTGCCTTTCCTTGACTACACAATCCTCATTGGAAACTCCAATGTCTGTGCAGATGCATTGAATGCATCACTATAGTCACAACAGATAGTCCATCTCAACCTTTCACCTATCTCTCCATTGGGTCTCCACTGGAACTGACATGCAAGTAGTTAATTGTTGTATTTGTTCAGTTGCAAGTGAGTCTCTAGTTGTGAATTAATTAAATAATTAATTCACTGAACTCTCACTAGCATGGAAAATTTGAGGGGCTAATATTCGCAGGTGGGCTAATTTTCCATGGTTTTTCCAAAAAAAAGATTCGCCAATTTCCATTTTTTTATAAAAATGATTTGCCCAAATTTTACAATATAAAATTATTTTACCTTAAAAATTGCCAACATTATATAGAAAATATATATAATATCATTATAAATTTGAATAATTTTACAAATACATCAATAAACCTTTTATAGTTTGCATATTAGGGACTAGTGAGATTCGCCATTTTTTTAAACTTCAAGATAATTTTCCATCCTTAAAATTATCCCTGCTCACTAGTGCATCTTCAGTTAGAACTAGATACAACTAGCACAACTGAGTTTAACTCACTTAACTGAGTTAAACTAAATAACAACTCCCATAACTACTCTTCCAACTCTGTCACAACTTACCACTATCAATTATAACTGAGTCCTCCATGCATGAGTCACTAACCACCCTAGGAATTGTGTAATTCCTTCAGCCCACTGATGTTCCACACCTGTTCACTGAAATAAAGTGCTCCAAGAGAATAAGTTGATATTTAGAATCTGATTATTATTAAGGGCTAATAATAATCGACATGCATCTATTTTTAGTTTAGTGATATATAAATAGACTCCGCCCAACCTTATAAAAATAGAAATTCATCCAAAGATATAATTTGCTCAACCATCTAGAATCAACATCTTGCTAACTTTAGAATATGCTCACCATTCTAAAAATAAACATACACCTAAAAATAGCTTGTGGGCCTCACTTAGTGAAGGTGCTTAATTTTCACTAATCTCATCATCTTGTTGAATCTCAACAGCAAGTACATAATCATAGACTTATTTTAAAAGGGTGGAAGCCCAACTTCTAAAAGGATGATATAAAGTGTGTTGCAATCGATTTTAAGGTTAGCTCTATTTTCCTTCATGTTTCCCTTGAAACATTACAACCCCAAACCCCATAGTGATATAGAATCATTAGAATTACAAGGGTGTGTAAAGAGCTTTGTTTTTTTCCCAAATCCAATAGTATACAACTTCACAATTGTTTCTAGGACAAAATAATCTTTTAGCTTTCATTTATTACTTTTTCCATACTATTTTCCAATTAACTTATGATGAAAATCAATTCCAAGATACTTATAAAAATGAACTTCTTCCAAGTTGTATTATTTAAACAAAATTGATGTATCTAAGTTTGTTTTATTACTATTGCTATATCCATATGTTTATACATATAAGGGTTAATATAGAAATATTTTAGAATTTAAATTTATTATGGGTGGGTTCAAGCTAATGCTTCTATCTAATTATATGTTATTGCAATACAAATTTTTAAAAAATCAAACTATTAACTAGGATGAATTATTCTCAAGGTATATGCAAAACTTATTATAATATAGTGTAAAATGATGAAAAGTAGGAAATAAAATTACCTTATGAGATATGTACAAACAAATTATATTAGAAAAAAAAAGGCGCTCTTCATACTTTTTGTTTAAAATATAATATATATATTTTACTAAGAAGTTGGTTTAATATCTAAATGATCAAATTGCTTGAAATAAATTTGAATTCATTTCTTGTATGCCCTTATTTTTGCATATTTTTATATTAATTTTATATTTTTTTTAATTACTATAGTTTATAAAGACTGGTAATTATATAATGTCAAGCATTAAGATCAAGTTTGATGATATTACCATGATCAAACAAATTTATTTTACTTCTAAGTGTCTAGATCTTAGTTTATACTTGTGCACCATATAACTTGTTTTTTAATGCGATATAATCAAAAATATGGTAGAAAACAAAATCCCATATAAGAAGTATGACATATATAAAAATGAATAACTCTTCCCTTTTTACAATGCATGGGAATAAATTTAGTGTTATAAAAGTATATGTACATTTTAAAACATGCACATAATATCTTTTAATATAATAATAACCATACAAAGCTTCCTCATCTTGGCATGTTTCAAAAGAAAACTTCTAGAATTAAACCTTCTTTGAAGGGAACAAGACCTATTTCCCTATCTTACACATAATCAAGGCCCCTAAACCCAGTCATTTTTGTGAAAAAAAACCCTTAATGGTGTCTAGGATACCACTTAAGAGTGAAATAACTCATAGAGTTGTTATCTGTTGTGGTTGGAGGCCTTCTTCACAATGCGTGAGGCCTAGAAAAGATTCATTTTCATATTTAAGACCAGTGTTTTAATTGAGTTCTAAGGCCCTATACCTATCATTGCTACCCAAAACAAATTAATTAAAGCCATATCTCACATAGAATCCAAATATTGTTTGCTTGTGATTCCCTATACAACCATGAAGTCTTACATTACTTTATGTATTTCATATTATAGGATAATATTTTTATCCTAATTATGTATTAGATCATATTTTTCCTCCTAGCCTTATCTTTTGATGAGTTGTTCAAGAGTAAATCTAGTTATGAGGTGGTTTTATCCGTGTACTATAAATTTGCAACATTTGAATGAATATTGTAAAAAGGATACCTTATAGACTTTCCTATCAAATTATTATGTCTATCTTATGTTCTATTTATTAACATTGTATGAAATTTCTTATGGTCCTAAGGGAATGATGGAACCGTCATACTTTTCCATGGAATTTTTGCAATTTGAATCTGACGATTATACATGGTAATAAATTTCTTATAGTCCTAAGGGAATGATGGAACCATCATACTTTTCCATGGAATTTTTGCAATTTGAATCTGACAATTATACATGGTAAATACTTTAGCATCTTAAGGATTCATAGCATTTCCATGGTTGTGATCCATGGAATAATTTTTTTGGTTGTCTCTAAAATGTGAATATATGGAATAATATAAAAATTTGGAGTTGATTATTATTTGCATTAAAGGTGATTGCATTTGGAGGCCACATGGAATAATCTAAATATAGAAATTACAGCCAAGAAAAATACCATGCAAGCAAATGATATCTTTCCCATAATGGTAAAGAATATTCTACTTCCTTTCTTTGTAATTGTTGAGTTTGTGCCATAGTATTAATTATAAAATACTTCTTGGAAATATAAATAATATTATGATTATAGAAATCATTTGTTATCTACCATTAGTCAAATCTAGAAATGTTGATCAGTAATCCACCCAATATTTGATCTATCCATCCCTCCAACCAGTCTACCCATGTAGATGCAAATACAACAGATGTTTCTAGCTATCATTCACCCATCCTTAAGATCAATATGCCTTCTATAACTAGATTCAAGGATTTAATGATGACTTTAAAGTTTGTGAATATATTGTTTCTTAGAGCATATCAAATAAAGAATATAAGAATATCAATATTGTTTTTGTGTATGTGTGTGAAAGAGAGATAATATATATACATATGATCAAAAATGAAACTTTGAGAACTTTCAGTTTTTGAGTTAGTTATCAATCTGTTGTGCTATGCAACAACTCCCCCCATTTTTATTTTCAAAATAATTTACACCTTTGTTAAATAGAAATAGGGACCCTTTTTATAAAAGTATTTTTGTCTTTTGATAAAAATCAAACTCCAAAAAAAACATCAACGCTTTTTAAATAAAAACATCTTTATTGCAAATCGCAATTTCGCACAAATATTTTCTTAGTTAAAACAATAAATCGGCGAAATCCTAATTTTGCGATCGCCGATTTGAAATTTCGCAAGCGACATAATAAATCGCATATCGCAGATTTACACTGTAAAACTTTAAGCAATTCTTAACAAAACTCTGATATTGCGAAACTCCGATATTGCGATACTGCGATACTCCGATATTGCAATACTGTGATTTTGCGATTTCACATAAACAAAAGGCAATATGCATCATTAAGACAGGTTCAAAGGGCGTGATGCGATTGATATGACAGGTTTGAATAAAGGTTTTTACGCAAAATAAATCGTGTCAAAAAGTATTAATTATGTTTTATCATCCCAATGTAAACAGTTATGGATGTGTCACAATTAATTAATGATATAGTTGTTTCCCGGATTTTTTATTTCAAAACAAATCATTTCAATAGATCTTCCATCATTTGATCATTTACTCTGTCTTTAATAGGGATTTCCTTTCAAGATATGTCCATCCGCAAAGTTATTCAGAAGCACAACAAACAGATTGTCGCAGAATTTGAACAAACAATAATGGAACCTATAGTCTCTGATACTATCTACACTACTGATGGAGGAGCTACTAAATGGAAAGTTATTTACACTATACTTGAAGACAAAGAGCCAGAAGTAGTGGAAGTCACAGCGACTGCCGATGATGCAACACCTTCAAATTTACAATTCAAATATATTGCATGTTCTTTCCTCCATAGGATAGCAACGAGAGCTACTATTCTTCCATATACCGACATGATTAGATGGGTGCTTGATAAATCAGTGATCAAAGACAGACAGTTAAGAACCTGCAAGGATGAGATTCTAGGTTCTTTCAGACCTGAAGATCTGAAAATCATGTATAAGCTGCCTGACCCGCAAGATACCTACAACAGTCAGTTTGTTGCAAAGTTTGCTGAGAAGAATGAAGACCCATTCAAGGAAATTCAAAGTTGGAGGAAATTAGACAACAAGTTCAAATATGAGAAAACTGGTATGTATCTTATCGCGTCGTTAGCAAACCCTTATAACTTTGTAGCATCAATGTTATGCATATTATATGGTTTACCTGATAATACCAAGTTCTCCATAAATTGGCTTCCCCTAATTGACTCCTCTGTTAATTCCCTCATAATGAATTGGGCGACTATCCTTTCTAAGAATCTAATTAAGGCAATTAATGAATATCGCCAAACCAGAACTTCTTCCTCCAAATTTGTTCCCCAATTTTTTATGAGTGCATATATTTTTTATGCCATCTATTTTTCTATCAACTTTCCAGTTATGGGATGGAAATGGACCCCTAAAGACCCTACCCCGATACATTTGAGTCATAAAGAGATATGGGAACATAATTATGCACCACATTTTCATAGGTTGTGCTATGGAGTTGTATTACCATTACACTAATTTATGGATGACACAGTGAGCCCTAGGCTCACTAAGGAAGCCCTTGCAAACCTTCAAATGATAGGCAAATGTTTTGTTGAAGAACCATTTTCATATATTAGAATTTTTGGAAGCTCCGCTCCCCCGCATATTCTTCCATTGTATGTTTCAGATAAGTTGATGGAAAGAGAAGTCGCTTACCAAATAGTTGGTAATGGACTCACTAAATCTTTGAAAGACAGTAAAAAGTCTTTATGGCCAATATTTCCAATTTCGTGTGGTTCATTTACACTCAGCAATTTTAATCACGCATTGAAAGAATGTCAGAATATTAAGCTGTTGAAGCTCCCCGTTTTACCCTCCAGGCAATTCGACCCAGAAAAGGTTGCTAACAAATTCACTTTGTCAGTCAAACTCAAACCTATTGTACACATTGATGACAGATTTGAAGATATTTTGCAATCTGTCGGGACTTTTGAAGAAATCCTTAATTTTTTCAAATTGAACATGAATCTAGAAGAAATACAGAAATTTAATGAATTCAAAAAAAAGAGACTCAGACGGATTCCACAAGATTTTTTAATTACCATTTATACGATTAAATCAATTCAAGAAATCAGAGATGAACAATCAAATTCACAAAATCAAAGTGAATTAGATAAAATATGTACTTCATTCAGCAATGCATTCGCAAATACTCCAGAGGCATCATCGTCACAGAAAAATACATAATTCCAGACTCCACAACAACAAATAGTTTCAACAAAGAAAATCATTGAAACTCCTGAGATAATCTCCCAAGACATAGAAATCATTCCTACAAATCCAACTGATGATATTATCCTCAATGTGACTGATATTCCCCCACTAGATGTATTTTATAGCCCTCTTCATAAGGTTGTAGTAAGAAAACAGAGGAAAAGAAGAAGGATTGAAACATCCCTAGGGAATGAAGTTATGGAAGTAGTATGGAAAGATACTCCATCAAATCCGATTGAAAATTTAACTCAGCTATCTCAATTCGCTGGTGCATACACCACTGCGATAATTGATAAGGTAGCAGAAGTATCTACTGTATCTATTTTGATCCAAGAAAAGGATGTCAAAATCACGGAACTACAACAACAGCTAGATGAAGAAAGAAAAAATTTAAATCAGAAAGTGGAACAACAACTTCTCAGAGTACAGCAAGAGATGGAAATGCTTAAGATAAGTCATGAAAATGACTTATCTAGCAAAAATTCACTGATTGAACAGTTGAGAGAAGATTTTACAAAATATGAAGGAATTCCTACTTAATATCAAAATCTCTAATTATATTGAATGGCAAGATACAGAAGAAGGGAAAAATTCAGATCTCCCAAAGATTAAGGAAACTTTCAAAGATATTATTTTTACAGACTGGGATGCACGAGTGAAACAAGAAGAATTAGCCATAGCCAGAACAACAGTTATATCAAAGAATATGGTCAAAATGATTAACCATATATTACATACTTTCGAGCTCATCAAAGAAGGAAATTTCAAATCTCTTCCTGATATCAAACATTTAGACAAAATTGGAAAGAAGTCGGTCAACTTGGGGAAGAAGCACTTATACAACTAAAGGAAACTGATTGGGAAGCATACTGGCAGCTATTAGTCAAACCACACAGTCAGATCATGACACTGAACTATTTTCTGAACTCCATACAGAGAATACAACTGCTTTTACTAGACTTTATATTTGCTGCACAAATGAAGATAGAGTTCGGAAAACCTCCACATGTTCAACCGATGTCCAACATTTGTGAGAAAAAAGCACAACTGGCAGTAACTTATCATCCGGCATGATTATTAGTTAGTTTGTTTTATATAAATTCAATTTTTAGCAAATAGATACTAAAGATGAGGAAGGTTGTTTGAAACCACCTCATAAGATATTTTGTATAATCTTTTTGTAGGTAATTAGTATAGTATTTAAACCCTTCTCATGCATTTAGAGAAGGGTATAGAGTTTTATTGAGAACATTTGCAAATAATGCTTAATTGTAAGTAAGTTTGTGGATGTCTTGATGAAATAATGGAACACGACCATTTCAGTTACATATCATTTTGTTTATCACTATTGATGCACTTATGTATTCTTTGAAAGACTTACTGATATAAGAGTTGAATGTGGCCTATTATCATTGATCAGATGAATAGGACGGTACACATCTGGTACTATTATCATGTATGCTAGTTTTGTTTTGAATATTAGTGATGAATCCAGCTTTCATGAATGATATATGAAATCAATTTTTTTTGTCTAAAATATCAATTGCACTATTGTACGATATAAAGATAGGAATTGATTTTTTTTTTGTATATGATCATCAAATATATGCGATATGTTTCACATTTTATTTTGATTAATTGTTTTTCAAGAGAATCATATTACAAAGTAATAATTCTATTAAATCTGTGATGATCTTAATCATCAAAGATTGAATAGATATCATTTTAGATCACATCGAATTAGTATTATCCTGGGTTAGATTAAATTAGTCTCAATTTCAAGTTTTTCATGTTAGAATAAATTTTTTTTAGTTTTTAGTAATTCTTCTTATAAATCCCTTGAGAGAAACCCAACAATCAAACAAAAACCCAATTCTGGGAAACTGGTCCCATTATATCCAGTCAGAGCCACTATTCCAAACAAAAAAGGAAATGTCTTAAGGTCCAAACTGGATGGTTATCCCCCTTGTTGTTGCCACAAAATTCTAAGGCCTCAACATTTTTGGTGCTAGAAGGAGGGCCGACTATGAATGGCACATAAATCTAAACCTCAAAATAGAAGCCCTCATAAGATTTGATCTCCCCAAAAGCATCCTACAACTTCCCAATCAAATTCTAAATCACCAACTCAGAAATCAAAAATTGTAGAAACTTCCCCCTCATCTCCTCAAATATTTCATCAATCATCTACTTCATAATTCACTCCTGAGTCTCCTGAAGTTCAGTCTTTAATTCAGAAATTAGAAGGAATATCTATTTCTGTTGAAAATCATATTAACCCAGAAACTTCCAAAGAAAGTGTTACTTCTCTATTTAGAGAAACTGGTATATTAACTAGATCCAAAAGCGAGAAACTTGGAATTCCACCTTTCGAATTTCCAACTGAACCAATTCGTAAAAAAGTTTCAGTATCCAGATCTAAGTCAGATACAAGTGAAGTTACATCAAATTTTCCTTGGGTTACTTCTTCATCTCCTCTTACCCACTCTGCATCTTCTCAATCTTCCATTTCCTCTACTCAAACAATTAGTGCTATTAAAAGTAGTACTATTCCAGTTGTAAGTTCTTCATTCATTCCACCTACTTCTGGATCTACTTTGGTATCTTCACAAACTTGTAATCCAATTATGACCACTCAACCTTGGATGAATCCTGGTGCTGTATTGATAACAAATCCAAATCCCCTTCTAGATCATCCAGAAAAATGGTTACCTAAATATAATCCTGAGCTGAAGAACACATCAATAATTTTATGTTGGCCATGAATCTTAATGGATTTTCTCATGAAGATATTGTAGTTATATTATTTCCTTAAAATTTACAAGGATCTGCAGGATCCTGGTATTTTTCACTTCCAGCAGGATCTATTGCCAATTGGGCAACTTTCGAGCAAGTTTTCCTTACAAAATTTGGAGATGATAGAACTGTTGCATCTCTGATCAATGCTCTTTCCAATCTTAAAACAAATTCAGGGGAAAGGATCAAAGATTTCAAATCAATATTTAACAAGTTATTAAACAAATTCCAACTACTTCCAAACCTATTTTTGATGTACAAATAGAATGGTATATTTCTTCTTTACCTTCTAATATAGCTATTTTTGTAGATAGAGCTAGTAAAGCTACCCTTTTAGGTAACATGAAAGAAGCTCTCGTTGTAGAGAAAATAATTTTAGCATTAGAAAAACGTTCAGAGATAGAAGAAAAGAAATCTAAGAAAGTGACATTTAGTCAAGATTCTAAAAAGAAAGTCTCAAAAGATCCATTTGATCTTGAAAGTCTTCAAAAATTATTAAAGACTATGTCAAATGATATGATTGAAATAAAGAAACAAGTTGCTGAAACTTCAGTCCCTAAGAAATCATTTCATTCATTTAATAAAAACCCTTCTTCAACATCTCAGCCTCCAAATGTGATTTCAAATGCTGAATCCAATCAAGATACTGAAGATCCCTCGCCATCCGAACGAGAATTTGAGTTTGAGGAAGAATTTGAACTGAATGGGTTATGGGATTTCATTCTTCCTTCAGAAGAAGAAAGAGAATTTATGCCTGTATATACAAGAAGTAAGACTTCTTATGATTCAACTATATCAAATCAAAAACAGAAAACTCTCTCCACCAAGGAGAAAACAACTGTCAGAAAATCTAAAACTATCCAAACAGATTTTATTCCACTAGATCCTAATACAAATTCTAGAACTTTCATATTTTCAGATACATTGGAATATAATATATTCAAAGATATGAAAAATATCAAAGAAAATATTTCATTACACGAAATGACAAAACTCAAAAAACAACAGAAAATTTTGCTTAGAGAACTTAAGGCAATCCCTGTAGATTCCATACAATCACCAGTTATAGCTCAAGCTTCAAAATATATGGGAAAACCTCCATCATCTCCAAACAAAGTAAATTCCAATGATTTAATCTTAATTGGTGATAGATCTATTTCTCACACTCCTCCTTTACTTTTGACTTATGATATTTTTAACAAAAATGTTCATAATTGTCTTGTTGATTCACGAGCTTCTTCAAACATTATGCCAAGAACAGTATGTACAAAGTTAAACATCACTCCTCAAAAATATGTTGTACATATAGTTCAATTGGATAGAACAAAAGTAGAAGTCATTGGAGAAATTTTTTCAGTATCCATTAGATTATCATCCAATCCAAAGGTACTACAAGTAATTGATATTTTTGTTGCAGATATCCCTGAATTTTATGGTCTTATTCTAAGCAGAGATTGGTCTGAAAAGTTACATGGATATTTTTCTACTGATTGGTCACACATGTGGCTACCATATAATGGAAAACCAAATCAAATCAGAATTGAAAGTGAAAAATTTATGAAACATACAGTTACTGAACTAGAAGGAACAAATGAGCCTGTAGCTTTCACTAATAACATTATAGGAAATTATTCAGCCTAATCATTTCTTGGATCATTCAATGCTCAGGTTTCACCTTTTCCATTAAACACTGCTCTTTCTCAAATTGAAAAATTTTCTCAAACGGATGCTTCTAGATGTATTAATCTTAGCAATCAGATTCCAAAAAAGTATTTATTTTGGACTCTATACTTTAATGGTTTAAAATCAGAAGATGGTGTAGGAGCAGGTTGCATTTTAATCAATCCACAAGGAGAGAAAACAATGCTAGCTTGTAGACTTGAATTTCAATGCACTAATAATACCGCCGAATATGAAGCATTGATACAAGGCCTATATAAAGCTATTGGATTGAATGTTAAATATTTTCAAGTATATGGAGATTCTGAAATAATTGTTAGACAAGTCAAAAATACAATTCATTGTATTTCTGGACATTTAAAACATTATCAAACTTTAGCTCAGAATCTTACTTCTCATTTTACTACATTTAATATCTCCACAGTTCCTAGATTACAAAATGCAAGTGTTGATTTACTTGCTAATGTAGCATCTAGACTTATACAATCTGAAGAATTTAGCCCAAACAGATTTTCGATTGAGTTAATTTTTAGGCCCTCCATTCCTGACAATATAACAAATTGGAGAGTATTTAACAATGATGCAGATATACTAGACTTTCATACATCAGACAGAGCTTATGAAGGTCAAATTATTGATGAACATGAACATGATTCACAGATTGAAGATAAACAAAATTCAAATCCAATTCCTAAAACTGTAGTCAAAATGGAAGATCTATATGATTTGAAAGATAGGCTTAAGAAGACTACCAATTCAAAAACACGGAGTTCTACTCTAAAATTTGAATTGATTAATCTTGGTACATTAGAAAAACCTCAGAACATCAACTTAGGTCTTGGATTAGAACTTGAAGAAAGGATGTCATTCATTAAGTTATTGAAAATGTATAAAGATATCTTTGCATGGTATTATTCAGATCTTAAAACATATGATACTTCCATAATTCAGCGCACCATACCTATGACCTCAAATGATAAGCCTGTGCAACAAAAGCTTAGAAAAGTCAACCAAAATTTAGAAAGTCAAATTAAATCTGAGCTAAATAAAATGCTCAAAGCCAAAGTCAATTTTCCTGTTAGGCATTTGAAATGGGTGTCAAACATGGTTCCAGTTAGAAAAAATAATGGAGACATTAGGATTTGCATAGACTTTAGAAATTTGAATAAAGCTTGCCAAAAAGATAATTTTCCCTTGCCTACCATGGAACAAATATTGCAATCAGTTGCAAGATCTCAATTGATGTATTTCCTCGACAGATTTTCAGGATATAATCATATTATGGTACATCCGAATGATAGATTAAAGACAACATTCAAGACAAAGTAGGGAACATATGCATACCAAAAAAATCCTTTTGGGTTGATCAATGCTGGTGCTACATTTCAACATGCTATGGATATAGATTTCAAAGGACTAATCAATAGCTCAGTTGTATACTTAGATGGCATTATTGTTTACTCTAAGCATAGAAGCAATCATGTTAATCACCTAAAACACATTTTCGAAAGATGTAGAAAATTTGGTATTTCCTTGAATTCGAAAAAATTTTATTTCGCCTTATCAAAAGGTAAATTATTAGGGTTCATTGTTTCCAAAAATGGAATATACATTGACCCTGATATAATTCAGGAAATTGAAAAAATCCCTTTACCACATAATAAAAAAACAATTCAATCATTTTCAGGACAAATTAATTATGTAAAAAGATTTGTTCCTGATTTTTCCAAAATCATTTTACCCCTACAATCAATGATCAAGAAAAATTCAATTTTTAAATGGGGAAAAGAAGAGAGAAATTATTTTTAGTTGATTAAGAAAGCCATCATTGAAGCTCCCTCTTTAAGAACTCCTGATTTTCTTAAATCATTTATATTATATACATTTTCTTCTGACACATCATACGCATCAGTTTTAACACAGTTAAACGATCAAAACATTGAAGCACCAATTGCATTTTTTAGTTCTAACCTACAAGGTGTTGAGTTGAATTATTTAGCTGTGGAAAAACAAGCTTATGTTGTATTTAAATCTTTGAAACATTTTAGACCCTTTCTCCTAAAAACACATACTAAAATAATATTACCTTACTCAGCAGTAAGGCAATTATTAATCCAACGAGAAGTAGGAGAGAAGAGAGCATATTGGGTTACCGCACTTCAAGAATATGATGTAGAGATACACCCTGCTAAAATTGTTAAAGGACAAGGTCTTTGCAGGATGTTAACTGGAGCTTCTCATGCATCAACAGAAGAATATCAATCAAATGAAATGCAACTTTCTGAGGTAAGCCTAAACGATTCTTAGTCACAATACGCTGATCTAAATTTTTTCTTGAAAAATGGATATGCTCCATTATATCTCAATTACACAGCAAAACGTGCTCTGGGACTTAAAGAAAATCAATATAAACTCATAGATGATGTGTTATTTAGGAAGAATTATGATTCTGTGTTATTAAGATGTTTAGAAAAAACTGAAACTGAAAAAGTAATGCAGGAATTACATGATGGACCAGCTGGAGGTCATTACGGAGGAAACACCACAACTCATAAAATACTACATGCTGGCTACTATTGGCCAACTCTATTTAAAGATGCACATGAATAAGCAAGAAAATGCAAAGTGTGTCAAACTGCAACAGGAAGAGAAAGAAAAATAGCATTTCCATTACAACCAGTAAATATCCAACAACCATTTGAACAATGGGGGTTAGATATTATAGGTGAAATAAATCCAAAATCTTCTAAACAGCATAAGCATATTCTAACTGCAACATATTATTTCACAAAATGGGTAGAAGCTATCCCATTAAAGGTGGTTAATACGCAAAGTATTATAGATTTTATTGATCATTTTATAATCACCAGGTTTGGTCTCCCATCAACTTTGATATTTGATAATGCATCTTACTTTTTTGGAAATGCCATGATAGAATTCACTTTTAAAAGAGGTTTTAAATTAAAATACTCAGCTAATTGTTATCCACAAGGTAATGAATTAGTTGAATCTACAAATAAAAACCTCATAAGGATCATTAAACAAGTTGTAGAACAAAATCATAAAAATTGGCACAAAGCACTATTATTTGCTCTTTGTGCAGATAGAATCACCCAGAAAGACTTAATAGGTACTTCTCCATTTATGTTAGTTTATGGGAAAGAATCAGTTCTACCCACAAACGTAACAATACCATCATTGACTTTAGTGAAGTTTATTGATGAAAATACTTCATCTTCCCTTCAACTTAGACAAGATCAAATTCTTAAAATGGAAGAAAAAAGAGAAAAAGCTAAAGCTATACATGCTCATCATCAAAAAATAGTGAAAACCTCATTTGACACATCATCCACTAGTTCAAAAAATTTTGAAATAGGAGATCTTTTTTTAAAATGGGATAAGGCACATGAGGAGAAAGGTAAGTGTATCAAATTCCAAAAATTATGGCTTGGTCCATTTCAAATCATCGAAAAAATAGGCTTATCCACCTTTTTGCTGCAAGACTTATCAGGTAGAAAAGATTCCTTGCCTGTAAATTGTCAAATTCTCAAAAAATATCTCTTATAAAATCAAGCCTTTAAATTTTATTTTTGCTTTAGGAAAATAAAAGTTGAAAATAACATCATCATTGGTTCACTCAAATTTTCAAATTTTCTAATAAATTATTTTGATATTTCACTTCTATAAATAAGTAAAGAAAAAGATGACTATAATTATGAGAAATTATTAAACTTTATTTTTTAAGGTAAATTGAAATTACTGAAGACATTTTCTTTCCAAAAAAGACTCTAGATATCATAAAATATAGTTATCATGTATTAGTCAGAAAAGGAAATTTTTAACTTAGCAAGGATTCTCTACAAAAAGGTATCTACCAACTCTACAATTATCATCCATAACTCTTAAACGAGCTAATGATTCATTCCATCTGATAAAATTTCTTCTTTAAAAATATAAAAAATAAAAAGAAATATATACAATGAACAAATTCAAAAGAAAATAAGTCTCATCACGAGCTTGTTTATCATGATCATAGAGAAATAATGTAGACTGATATTACCAAGACTACATACTATAACAGGGTAATAGCTATATGATTATAAAAAAAAAATAGACAAGGGGTCTCATCACGAGCCAACTTGTTCAGTCTAAATTACTATCAGTGAATGACATTGTCATTATCAGGCCACAAAACCTGGACAATGATTTTGGAAATGTATCAAGAAAAAGAAATTTAATGATATGTCATAATTGTATTTTAAAATAAGAAAACAAATTCGGATGGGATCATGAATCATTATTGGTTAAAAGATAACCCTGTCAAGGCTATAAACGCCTGTTGGCAGCAGTGGCTCTATCTGTGATAAATGAGTAAAAATCTATGAGACCAATTTTAGAGAAAACCTACTTTATCTTTTTAAATCTAAGTACTGACTGATATAGATACCTATATATTATCACTGAAAGAGTTAATTTAGAAGAAATGAGATATGTAAATAGATTATATTCTAAAAAAATATTGTTTAATTCATCAATCATATTATTTTAATTCTTATAACTTTTCCTCGTTTTAAAAGTTTAGAAATGTCAAAATAAACCAATCAGAGATATCTGGTTCTCCCAAGTGAATCACCAATCGTTGTGCTATGCAAAAACTCCCCCCATTTTCATTTTCAAAATAATTTATACCTTTGATAAATAGAAATAGGGACCCTTTTTATAAAATTATTTTTGTCTTTTGATAAAAATCAAACTCAAAAAAAAGCATCAACGCTTTTTAAATAAAAACATCTTTATCGCAAATCGCAATTTCGCACAAATATTTTCTTAGTTAAAACAATAAATCGGCGAAATCCCGATTTTGCGATCGTCGATTTGAAATTTTGCAAGCGACATAATAAATCGCATATCACAGATTTACACTGTAAAACTTTAAGCAATTCTTAACAAAACTCCGATATTGCGATACTGCAATACTCCGATATTGCAATACTGCGATTTTGCGATACTGCAATTTTGCGATTTCGCATAAAAAAAATGAAATACGCATCATTAAGACAGGTTCAAAGGGCACAATGAAATTGATCTGATAGGTTTGAATAAAGGTTTTTATACTAAATAAATCATGTCAAAAAGTATTAATTATGTTTTATCATCCCAATGTAAATATTTATGGATGTGTCATAATTAATTAATGATATAGCTGTTTCCTGGATTTTTTCTTTCAAAACAGATCATTTCAATAAATCTTCCATCATTTGATAATTTACTCTGTCTTTAATAGGGATTTCCTTTCAAGATATGTCTATCCACAAAGTTATTCAGAAGCACGACAAACAGATTGTCGCAGAATTCGAAAAAACAAGAATGGCACCTATAGTCTCTAATACTATCTTCACTGCTGATGGAGGAGCTACCAAATGGCAAGTTATTTACACTATACTTGAAGACGAAGAGCCAGAAGTAGTGGAAGTCATGGCGACTGCCGACGATGCAACACCTTCAAATTTACAATTCAAAGATATTGCATGTTCTTTCCTCCATAGGATAGTAGCGAGAGCTGCTCTTCTTCCATATACCGACATGATTAGATGGGTGCTTGATAAATCAGTGATCAAAGACAAAAAGTTAAGAACTTGCAAGGATGAGATTCTAGGTTCTTTCATACCTAAAGATCTGAAAATCATGTATAAGTTGCCCGACCTGCAAGATACCTACAACGGTCAGTTTTTTGCAAAGTTTACTGAGAAGAATGAAGAGACATTCAAGGCAATTCATAGTTGGAGGAAATTAGACAACAAGTTCAAATATGAGAAAACTGGTATGTATCCTATTGCGTCGTTAGCAAACCCTTATAACTTTGTTGCAGCAATATTATGCAGATTATATGGTTTACCTGATAATACTAAGTTCTCCATAAATTGGCTTCCCCTAATTGACTCCTCTATTAATTCCCTCATAATGAATTGGGCAACTATCCTTTCTGAGAATCTAGTTAATGCAATTAATGAATATCGCCAAACCAGAACTTCTTCCTCCAAATATGTTCCCTAATTTTTTATGAGTGCATATATTTTTTATGCCATCTATTTTTCTATCAAATTTCCAGTTATGGGATGGAAATGGACCCCTAAAGACCCTATCCCAATACATTTGAGTCATAAAGAGATATGGGAACATAATTATGCACCACATTTTCATAGGCTGTGCTATGGAGTTGTATTACCATTACACCAATTTATATATGACATAGTGAGCCCTAGGTTCACTAAGGAAGCCCTTGTAGACCTTCAAATGATAGGCAAATGTTTTGTTGAAGAATCATTTTCATATATTAGAATTTTTGGAAGCTCCACTCCCCGGCATATTCTTCCATTATATGTTTCAGATAAGTTGATGGCAAGAGAAGCCGCTTACCAAACAGTTGGTAATGGAATCACTAAATCTTTAAAAGACAGTAAAAAGTCTTTATGGCCAAGTTTTCCAATTTCATGTGGTTCATTTACACTCAGCAATTTTAATCATGCATTGAAAGAATGTCAAAAGATTGAGCTGTTAAAGCTCCCTGTTTTACCCTTCAGGCAGTTCGACCCAGAAAAGGTTGCTAACAAATTCACTTTGTCAGTAAAACTCAAACCTATTGTACACACTGATGACAGACTTGAAGGTATTTTGAAATCTGTCGAGACTTTTGAAGAAATCCTAAATTTTGTCAAATTGAACTTGAATCGAGAAGAAATACAGAAATTCAATGAATTCAGAGAAAAAAGACTCAAACAAATTCCACAGGACATTTTGATTACCAATTGTACAATTAAAACAATTCAAGAAATCAAAGCAGAACAATCAAATTCACAAAATCAAAGTGAATTAGTTAAAATATATACTTCATTTAGCAATGCATTCGCAAATACTCCAGAGGCATCATCATCATAGAAAAATACAAAATTCCAAACTCCATAGGAACAAATAGTTTCAACAAAGGAAATCATTGAAACTCCTGAGATAATCTCCCAAGACACAGAAATCATTTCTACAAATCCGACTGATGAGATTATCCTCAAGGTGACTGATATTCCCCCACTAGATGTATTCTATAGCCCTCTTCATAAGGCTGTAGTAAGAAAACAAAGGAAAATAAGAAGGATTGAAACACCCTTGGGGAATGAAGTTATGGAAGTAGTATGGAAAGATACTCCATAAAATCCGATTGAAAATTTAGCTCGGCTATCTCAATTCGCTAGTGTATACACCACTGTGACAATTGACAAGCAGCAGAAGTATCTATTTTGATCCAAGAAAAGGATGTCAAAATCATGGAACTACAACAACAATTATATGAAGAAAGAAAAATTTTAAATCAGAAAGTGGAACAGAAACTTCTCAGAGTACAGCAAGAGATGGAAATTCTTAAGATAAGTCATTTTCATGACTTATCTAGCAAAAATTCACTGATTGAAAAATTGAGAGAATATCTTACCAAATATGAAGGAATTCCTACTGTAGAGGAATTCATAAAAGAAGCATCGGCATTGAGTGCCTTACTCTCAAAACAACAAAACCTGTTTGTTGTACAAATGTCAAACATAATTCCACACCTAGAAATCAGTGAACAATTAGAAAACATAGTCATTGATCAAAGAATTGATTTCAATGAACTTAATATCAAAATCTCTAATTATATTGAATGGAAAGATACAAAAGAAGGGAAAAATTCAGATCTCCCAAACATCAAGGAAAATTTCAAAGATATTCTTTTTACAAACTGGGATGCACAAGTGAAACAAGCAGAATTAGCCATAGCCAAAATAGCACGTATATCAAAGAATATGGTCAAAATTATTAACCATATATTACATACTTTCGGGCTCATCAAAGAAGGAAATTTCAAATCTCTTCCTGATATCAAACATTTAGAACAAAGTTGAAAAGAAGTCGGTCAACTCACGGAAGAAGCACTTATACAGCTAAATAAAACTGATTGGGAAGCATACCGGCAGCTATTAGTCAAACCACATAGTTAGATCATGACATTGAACTGTTTTCTAAACTCCATACATAGAATACAGTCGATTTTACTGGACACTATATTTGCTACAAAAATGAAGATAGAGTTCGGAAACCTCCACAAGTTCAACCAATGTCCGAAATTTGTGAGAAAAAATCACAACTTGTAGTAACGTATCATCCGGCATGATTATTAGTTAGTATGTTTTATATAAATTCAATTTTTAGCAAATAGATACTAAAGATGAGGAAGGTTATTTGAAACCACCTCATAAGATATTTTGTATAATCTTTTTGTAGGTAATTAGTATAGTATTTAAACCCTTCTCATGCATTTAGAGAAGGGTCCAGAATTTTATTGAGAACATTTGCAAAGAATGCTTAATTGTAAGTAAGTTTGTGAATGTCTTGATGAAATAATGGAACACGACCATTTCAGTTACATATCATTTTGTTGATCACTATTGATGCACTTATGTATTCTTTGAAATACTTACTGATATAAGAGCTGAATGTGGCCTATTATCATTGATCAGATGAACAGGACGGTACACATCTGGTACTATTATCATGTATGCTAGTTCTATTTTGAATATTAGTGATGAATCCAGCTTTCATGAATGATATGTGAAATCAATTGTTTTTGTCTGAAATATCAGTTGCACTATTGTATGATATAAATATAGGAATTTATTTGTTTTTGTATATGATCATCAAATATATGCGATATGTTTCTCATTTTCTTTTGATTAATTGTTTTTCAAGAGAATCATATTACAAAGTAATTATTCTATAAAATCTGTGATGATCTTAATCATCGCATATTGAATAGATATCAATTTAGATTGCATCAAATTAGTATTATCCCGGGTTAGATTAAATTAGTATCAATTTCAAGTTTTTCATGTTAGAATAAATTTGTTTTAGTTTTTATTAATTCTTCATGTAAATCCCTTGAGAGAAACCCAACAATCAAACAAAAACCCAATTCTGGGAAACTGGTTCCATTATATCCAGTCGGAGCCACTATTCCAAACTGAAAAGGAACTATCTTAAGGTCTGGACCGGGTGGTTATCCCCCTTGTTGTTGCCACAAATTTTTGAGGCCTCAACACAATCCAAGCATGTTGTTGAGTTATCCAATGTTGTAATTATAAGACATAAAATTGTTACGAAGGACGAATATTTTCGAAAGATCATTGAATGAAAAAAAAATATTATATATTATTGTTGAAATTTGATAATTAGATATAAATAATAAATGGCATAAATATATATAGCATTATCATCACTTTGATCTACATTGGCCATGTGTACCCTATTCCCCCTATAATTTTATCCAAATTATGAGGCAGTTCGCAATAAGTATTAAATTGAATGAAGTAGTTCATCATGATCTCTTAACTCACAAATCTTCGACTCTAAGAACTCTAACGCCGTAGTTGCTGAGTTTTTCAAATTGAATTCCTCAATCATGATTAAGGCCCCATGAGTTATCCTTGGTGTGTAAAACCATTTAATGGTGTCCATATCCAACTCAGATGCCAAGACCCTCTCGAGGGTGCATATGTTGTGATTTTTACGTGTTGTTCATGGTGATCAAGCCCAAGAACCTATATTTGAGGCATAAGTCAGCCCAAGTGTATTCATCCCCTAACCACATAACCTAAGCTTAAGAAGTTTCAATTTGGGCTTAATCCCTTGTTTCCCTTGTAACCATATTTAGTCCTAAGTACAATTTTCAATACACAAAATCTACTCATGGTGCCTATATCACACTCAAATGCTAAATAAACCCAACTATATCCCTAAGCTTCATTCCTAGTGTGGGATTGAGACACATTATTTTTTAATGCATGTGTCTTAGTTTAATCATGGTGTTCATAACCCTCTATTGGGATAAAGATACTCTACAAGGGTCCCATGTGATGGTTTAATGACATACTCATGGTAATATAGCTTAAGAAGCCTCATAGTTGTTGGTTTTTCCAATGGAGCTTGAGTTAAAGAATCTTAATTTAGTGAGAAAGACATTTATCATCCTCCCCTTAGTCAAACATCAAAACCAAATAATCATTCATAAGAAACCTAATCCCGGCAGCTATATCCCAGTTGGAGGTGAATGATACCTTATGTATAGGCCATATGTGGTGTTTGATGATTATTCCATAGAACATGAGTTGAAGAAATAAGTTTTAGGGCTATATGTTTTTTTCCCTCCCCTAGATATGGCCATGGTCCCAAGACCCATCCATGGTGCCCAATGTGAAAGTTTCAAAACAGAAACTCTATTGTAGTGTCTTGATCTACTTTACCTATTTGTTTGATTAATTAAAAATTATTAATCTAAAGTATTAAGAAGAAAAAAATTAAAGAAAATGCAAACTAGAACCTACACATCTACAAATCATTTATTGAACAACACACACATGTGACAAAATTACACATATTTTTCCGACAAATGTCCCCGGAAAAACCCAATGCGGGAAAACCGGTTCAATAACTCTAGAGGGTTTTATTATTATGTAGAATCTGAATACAAAATTTTTGGCACCAGAAATGGTTTTCCCTATAGAGAAAATACACGAAAGTTGTAAATTTCACTCGTAGACATAAAATATGGCTGATCCAACCCTCTGCGGGGAATTATGAATTTGAGCCCTTTCTTTCCCACTGGAACACTTAGCGCAGTCTTCTCTAGCCTCTGCCTCAACACTCTGGGCCAACGCAATGCAGGCTTCTCCTACGTCACAAATGTCTCTGCGTTAGCCTCTGCATGGCCTTTGCATCAGTCTGGCTGGACTGTGTCCCTTTGCTGGCCTTTGCGCTGCCCTGGTACGATGTTGCCTCTATGTTGTTGAATTCTCGGTCTCGGATCAAAACATTCCTTATCGATCTATGCCCCTCACTACATTGCAAACTCACTTCAAATTCCTCATCAAACCCCGCTCGAGAAATTTGACTTAGCTTCAGTGCTCTGCAATGTGTGTATAAATATTTGAATAACTATTACACCGAATGAAATTTCTCCAAACGCTTTCTAGGTTTTGGATATCTCGTGTGTCTTAGCCCCTCCACAAAGTTTCAAAGCTAGAGCAC
The DNA here is from genome assembly GCA_034641835.2 of Pinus albicaulis. NCBI lineage: Eukaryota > Viridiplantae > Streptophyta > Pinopsida > Pinales > Pinaceae > Pinus > Pinus albicaulis. The sequence goes on from CM076572.1 coordinate 101,221,961, forward strand.
ACCTGATTCTACCCCAAAATCTCAACACTCCCTCTTAGCAAGGATCGTGCTCTAGCAATACTTCCACACTGAAGCATCACCAGATCTCGGCATCAGTCTCTGCACTGTTGATGCTTGGCCTCCTGACCTCCATCCACTATGTTTCTTCCACTGTACTTCTGCCTATGCCACTTCCACATATGTACTATAGCTCCCTCTCAAATTGTTGCATCATGCTGCCCATAGTAGTACCACTTGCTAACTACTGCACTACAACTTAGTTGTTGAGAAGTAAGCAACTGAACGACCATCACCCAAATACTAACATACAAGTCATTGTGTTGTCTGTCGCACTACACTTCGTAAGCACTGGTTCTGCACTGCTGAAATCGTATTAGCCTCTGCGTTGCTGCTTCCACGCTATTTTTGCCTCTCCTCTGCATTGCTCTATTCATCAGCATCCCAGCATTGCCTCTTCTTCATTTTAATCATGTGCACCCACTGCTCCAGTCATCCTTCTATTGTCTTAAGGTTCTTGTAGCTCGTATGTGATCCAAGGGTTGAGCACCTCGAGGATTCCACCAACATTTGTAGCTGCTCCTCATATCAATATCGCCCCAATTCCTTGGTTCTTGAGCACTCATGGATACGTCATCATCACTGACATCATCCCCTTTCATTGTTGTTGCCTTATAATAAGAATATTCCTTGTCCTTCCTCTTAGTACAAGAGTTGGAGAATTGTCCAAGTTTTCCACATTTAAAGCACCAGACCTTTGATAGGTCCTTCTTCTTCTTACCTTGTTGCCATTATTCCTTAGATGCAAGGAATTAATCCTCCTCATCCTCTTTCTTTACGTTGACTCCATCGTTGTTGCCTTGCTTCTTGGTTATTCTCTCAATTTCCACCTGGCGGAGGATTTACCACATATCCACCGAGGATGGTAATGTTGCTTTGCCCAAGATGCTTTGCAAAAATGTTTCCCTTTCGTCAGTGGCCGCATTTAGGGTAGTCCTCACCATGATCCCTTCATCCGAAGTTGTCCCCATAACAATCAACTAGTCTCGGATAGTCTGAAGTCTAAAGAGGAAGGGATAAATTTCCTCACCCTTCTACATCTGGACAACCACATCTGATTCTACAGAATCATCTTACTCTGGACGTAGCTTCCCTAATACATCGTGTTCAATGTTGTCCACATCTAATTTTTCATTTTCTTTTCGGTAATATGTGGGACCATGTGATCCTTTACTCCATCCATGATCAAGCGCCTTGCCCGCACCTGATTCTCGTTAAATTTCTTCAGGGGAATTGCATCAATAGGCAGATCTAGGACATTTTCTCCATAGTCGTTGATGTCGTACTCATCCAAGACAATCAGGATTCTGGCCCTCAAGATAAAAAAAAATTGGACACACCATCCAACCTATCTTGATCTCTCAATCCATGAGAAACCACCTCTGCTCAATTTTTTGAACCACAAGCTCTTCTCCCTTCCACTAATTCTATACTCATCAAAGAACTAGATCTTGGCTTCTTAGCAAAAGAACCCTCTAGAGAATTTTTTCCTTCTAACTAATGATTTCCCTCCTGGAAATCCTTCACCAATTCTGACGAATCAGTCCTCCCGCTTTGCCACCTTTTCCATGCATTGTTATGCACCGACATAACTTGTTCCACACCAGCAACTATTGAAAATATGAAGCTGCACTTCCAGGATTTGGAAAATTGTTAGCTCCCTATATTACTAGTGTACTCCCTTATTGTTGTTAGTGTAACACCCTTATTTTTATTTTTGTACCCCTATAACCCTAATATTGTTATTATTGTGCCTTACATTATTATTGTTAGGTGAGCTAGGATTATATTGTGAACCCATGGACTCCTATATATAGAAGCAGGTTTTGTCATTTCTATCATCCAATAATTATTCATTTATGTAATGTAAAGGAGGTCCCCCCCCCCGAAGTGGCTTCTTTCTAAGTCGTTTATCTCTATTTTCTTCTATTTTTGGAGCTAGTTTCATAACATTTGGTATCAGAGCTTTGGATTATAGGGTTTCGCTGCTCCAAACAGGTTATCGTGGCATTTTTGCTATAAAAAAAAAATTACAAAGATTCAGAAGTTGAAAATTGTATCACGTGAATTTGAAACCTTGAGAAAATTCATGTAAAAATTTCAGATCTTTGTTCGCAATATTTTCAGAGATATGATATGTGAAAGTTAGGGTTTTTTCAGGCTCCCAAATTTCATCTAAAATAGGTGACCATGGGAAAATCATCATAACTCTCTCTATGAGCATCAGATTGGAATTCTATAAAACGTGGTCACAAGTAAACAGACTGTAGTTTCCTGTGCATCAATTTCAAATCCAAAGGAGGAAAAAGTGGCATGTGGCACGCCATACAAGTTTTCTCTACTGAACCAATCCATAATTAGGTCATTGTGGGAGATTAGGCATAACTTTTCCTTGAAGAATCCAAATTCGGTCAAACCTATGGCATTTGAAAGAAGATTCATAGGGATACCGCATGACTGAATTTGAGATATTGAAGATCCTAAATCACATAGATAATTTAGTTTCAATATAGAGCTCCTCAAAAGCACGAAAAAAGTGTGTATTGTTTTTTGAATTGCATAAGTCTTGTCTAAAAAATCCGTTTGAATTGATTCCAAGGGAATATTTTAGAATAGATATCAGTATTGGGTTCTAAAATTCCCCCTAAAATTAATTCAACACCCATTAATCCTTCAGCAGGATCTACTATGACTCATGAAGACGAAGAAGTGCAACATGACATATCAAAATTACAAGAGAAAGTGCACGAAATTTCGCTCTCACAAAGAGAAACAAAAAATGAAATGCAAGTTTTGAAGAAAGGCGTGGAAGCTAATATGGATGGTTTGAAGAAAGGCATGGAAGCTAATATGGATGGCATGGAAGTTGGCATGGAAGATAATATGGATGACATGGAAGCTAAGATCGAAGAAAAAATGAAAGACAGCATGGAAAACATGAAGAATATTCTAAAAGCAGACATGGAAGGTTTGACAAAGTTGATACAATAAATGTTTCCTAATGGCGAAAATATAGTAGAGAAAACTCATGATGAGAACAAAATAAATGTTAATCGTGATTTCATAAACTCTAATGTTGGATGGAAGAACCACCATATTCCAAATATGGATATGAGGAAGTTTGATGGCAAGGATCCTGTAACATCGATACTACATATGGAGTGATATTTTGATCTCAATAATGTGCAAAACACACAAAAGGTATGGATTGCAACATTACATTTAGAAAAAAATACATTTGTATGGTATCGATGGCTTTGCTCCCATAAAAAAATTGTCACTTGGTCAATTTTTATGGAGGAAATGATAGCACACTATGAGGATACAAAGAGTAACACCTTTAGCTAATTGATAAATCTCAAACAAAAGGGTTTAGTGGTGGAGAAAATTTAGGACTTCCAAAAATTCAATATAAGGGTAATTGATATTCCAGAGGAACATAGGATTGATGTCTTCATAGGGACTTTAAAGGATAACATCGAACATGAGGTTCGCCTTTAGGAACCTGATTCATTGGAGAAGGCATTCAGGTTGGCAAGAAAAATTGAATGTAAATTTATGGTGACAAGGAAGCCTACCACTCACATCTATAAAGATGGAAGTGTTGCTACTCCTAGACTTCCACAACCTACAAGGTTGACACCACAACAATTGGAAGAAAAATAGAAAAAGGGCTTTACTACAGTTGTGATAGAAAATACACTAAAGGTCATAAGTGTGCTGAGAAGAAATTATTTTACATATATTGTGAAGAGGAGGAAGAAAATGAACAAGAAACTTCTAAAGAAGAGGATATACACCAAGAACCAACCCTAGAAGAAGAAGAAATGTGTCCGACCATATCATGTAATTCATTGGCAAGAATTACCACTCCTAAAACTCTCAAGATAGAAGGACATATCAAGAAGAAAAAGGTAATACTGTTGATTTATTGGGGTAGTACCCATAATTTTATTCATCGTAAGGTAGCCAAGGAATTGAATTGTTTACTATACCCAGCACCAGAATGTCAAGTGATGGTTGGAAATGTAGGAACTATAAATTTCTTTTTAAAATGCCATAATATCAAGCTAACCATGGGGGAATATGTATTGAATAGCCCAATTATTTCCATTCCAATGGGAGGTGTTGATGTTGTACTAGGAGTACAATGGTTACAATATTTGGGGATGGTAGCTTTTAATTTTCAGGAACTTTTCTTGAAAAAAATTCGGAAGGAAAGGAAGTCAAATTACGGGGTATCGCAGGGAAGCCAGGAAAGATAATAATATCTAATGTCATGACAAAGCTTTTGAATAAATAACAACAAGGCATAATTGCATAATTATGCTCACTAGAAGTTCCAACATCGAAATGACCTATTTCTCCATATATCCAAAAATTCTTGGACAATCATTCAAGGTATTTGAAAATCCCAAAGGACTCCACCTATTTGTGATCATGATCATGCTATTCATTTGAGTCTAGAAATTGTTCCTGCAAACATCAAGTCTTATAGATATCCTTATGCCCAAAAGAGAGAAATTGAACATATGATTGTAGAAATGTTAGAGGCTGGTATAATTCAACCTAGTCAAAGTTCTTTCTTTGCTCTAGTAGTATTGGTGCACAAGAAGGATGGATCATGGCGCATGTGTCCAGATTTTAGGGAGCTTAATAATCTCACTATTAAAGATCCCATTCCTGTGATTGATGAATTATTGGATGAATTACATGGAGAATTTTTTTTTACCAAGTTGGATCTTCGTTCAGAATATCATAAAATTAGAATGAAGACTGAAGATATTTCGAAGAAAAAAAATTCAAACTCATGCGGGTCATTATGAATTTTTGGCCATGCATTTTGGCCTTACCAATGCACCTTCTACATTTCAAGGGTTTATGAATTCCATTTTCAAACCCTTCCTTAGAAAATTTGTTCAAGTATTTTTTTATGATATATTAATCTATAGCAGGTCTTGGAAAGATCATGTTCAACATGTTGACAGGGTGCTCAAACTATTGGAGGAGAAATAATTATATGAAAAAACATCGAAATTTTTATTTGCAGTACAAGAGGTTGAATATCTGGGTCATATTGTATCTCACGAGGGTGTTAAGGTAGACCCTAACAAAATTAAAGACATTAAGGAATGTAAATTCCCCACAACCATAAAGTAGTTGCCAGGATTTCTCAGGTTAACAGGGTATTATCACAAGTTTGTTAAGAATTATGGCAGAATAGAAGCACCTCTAACAAAATTATTGAAGAAAGATGCATTTTCATGGACTCCTAAAGAAACTAAGGCCTTTGAACATCTTAAAGAGGCAATGTGACTAGCACCGGTCTTATCTACGCCAAATTTCACAAAAACCTTTATTGTCGAATGCGATGCCTCGAGAAATGTAATTGGTGTTGTTTTAATGTAAGAAGGAAGACCCATTTCTTTTGAAAGTCATACAATCAAAGGAAAGTATTTACAGAAAGCTATTTATGACAAGGAAATTTTGGAAATACTACATGCACTAAAGAAATGGCGACCTTACCTAATGGGAAGACACTTCAAGGTAAAAAATGGTCATGATAGTCTTAAACACTTTTTGGAATAAAGACTATCTTCAAAAGAGCAGCAAAAATGGGTCACAAATATGTTGGGTTATGACTTTGAAATCATCTACAAAAAAGGAAAGCTAAATTTTGTTGCAGATGCACTCTCAAGAAAGGATGAAGAGGTGGGAGCATTTCTTTGTGCCATTTCTATTATCCAACCAGATTGGATAACCGAAGCAAGGTATGAATGGAAGAAGGACAAAGAAGTGTGGACATTGATTCCAAAGTTGCAACAATATCCTAGTACATCTGATACATTTAGTTGGAATAATGATTCATTATGGTACAAATATCGTTTATATATTTGTAAGAATTCCCAACTAAAACAAAAGATTCTTTTTTAATTGCACACTTATCCTTTAGGAGGACACTCAAGATTTTTAAAAAGTTACCAGAAGGTGAAGAAAGAATATTTTTGGGATGGCCTTAAATCTGCTATTCAAAATTTTGTGGTGGAATGTTTGGTTTTCCAGCAAAATAAAGTTGAGACAATTAAGACCCCGGGACTTCTACAACTTATCCATTCCAAGTCAACCTTGGAAGGAGTTTTCAATGGATTTTATCATAGATTTACCTAAGTCTGAAGGAAATAGTGTCATCATGGTGGTAGTTGATAGACTTACCAAGTATGCACACTTTTGTGCATTATCTCATCCATTTAAAGAAAGTACAATTGCTACTGCATTTAAGGAAACAATTCAAAAGCTACATGGAAACCCAAAGATTATTGTAAGTGACAAAGATCCCATTTTTACTGGAAATTTTTGGACAGAATTATTTTCTTATTTTGGGACTGAACTAGCTCATAGCTCATATTATCATCCTCAATCCGATGGTCAAAGTGAGATAGTGAAGAAATGTTTGGAAGGATATCTTCATTGTTTTGTATCTGATAAGAAAACATAATGGGTCAAGTGGTTACCTCTTGTTGAATGGTGGTAAAACCCTTCCTTCCATACTGCAGCAAAAATGACCCCATTTATGGCACTTTATGGATATCATCCACCATCCATCACATCATATTTAAGAGAAAATTCTAAGGTTCAAGCAGTGGAAGGTCACATTGAGCATCAACAAGAATTTCTCCAACTCTTAAAGGAAAACCTAAATTTGGCACATAATTGAATGAGACAACAAGCAGATCAAAATCGCAGTGAGAGAAGCTTTGATGTAGGAGACTGGGTATTTTTACAGCTACAACCATACAAAAAAATGTCCCTAAAGCAATCTAAGAAGGATAATAAATTATCGCCAAAGTACTATGGTCCTTACAAGGTGTTGCAAAATATTGGTACTATGGCATACAAATTGGAGCTTCATGCTTCTTCACGAGTGCATCCAGTTTTCCATGTTTCATGCTTAAATAAGGTTATAGATGAAAAACTTCCAATTCAAACAATATTTTCATAACTTGATGAGGTGGGAAAAATCATATTGGAACCTGAAGCAGTCATGGAAGCAAGAACTCAACAGCTACAAAATCGATCAATTTCAGAGTATCTCATCAAGTGGAAGAACTTACACACTGAAGATTCTACATGGCAGGACGATAATTTTATATAGAATCATCCAGAGAGACTCAAGTGTTGAGGACAACTCTTTTTTTAAGTACAGGGCCATGTTAGGTCCCTATATTACTAGTGTAGTCCCTTATTGTTGTTAGTGTAACCCCCTTATTGTTATTTTTGTACCCCTGTAACTCAAATATTGTTATTATTGTGCCCTTACATTATTATTGTTAGGTTGTCTAGGATTATATTGTGACCCCATGGACTCCTATATATATAAGGAGGTATTTTCATTTGTATCATCCAATAATTGTTAATTTATGTAATGTAAATGTTGATCAGCGGTTGTCATTGATGTCAACCCAAGCAGCACCAGGGGCGAACCCAATATTGCATGGGAATTTTGACCTACCAAATTAATATATTCTGGGTCAATAATTATTTTGATAGTTTCTAATTCTCGAGATGTTTCCGTTGATATATGGCACACCATGTAATTCTTCACGGTTTGAGAGATATTCATGTTTGAAGTTTGTACCCCCAGTTAGTGGGCTAAAACCCCATGGGGTTGGGGCATGGGTCATTGAAAAGTCATAATTAATATTTTTTAATCTCCTAGAATCCCTCCCACGTTCACTTGTTGAAGCCCCTCTACACTTAAGCATTCATATAAATTGTGATCTTCATTTCCTCCTTATGCAAGGGATTTTCCCTTCTAAAACAGGTCATCGCGGAATTTTCACTCTAAATTGTTTTCTACGAAGGTTCAAAAGCTGAAATTTTAATGAGGCGAAGCCGAAATTCTGAGGAAAATGCAGTAAAAATTTCAGATCAAGGTGAACAATATTTTTGGAGATACGATATGTGGAAGTCAAGGTTTTTGTAGGCTCCTGAAATTCATCTCAAAGAAGTGACCTTGGTAAATTCGTCATAACTCTCTCTCTGAGTATCGGATTGGAATTTCATAAAAAGTTACGGATATTGCACAGTCTGTACTTTGCGCTCTATCAATTTCAGATCCAAATGAAGAAACAATGACACGTGGCACGCCGTAAAATTGCGCTCTTTTGAAACAGTCCATAATTAGGGCCTTGTGAGAGATTGGGTATAAATCTCTCTTGAAGAATCCAAATTGGGTCAGACCTGTGGCATCAGAAAGATGACTCGAAGGACTAATACAAGACCGAAAATTAGATATTGAGGATCTCAAATAACATAGATACACCAGATTCAATATCGAGCTCCTAGAAGGCAAGAAAAAGATAGATCATGTGTTGTCAATAGTTACAAAGGACACTGTTCAAAATGGATTTACATCAACCGTGGATGAACAAGGTAAGAATAATTTGGTAAATGATGCAAAAGAAAAGAATATTATTATCAATGGACTTATTGAATCTGCTTATCATAAGGTGTTGGGTTGTAAAACCGCCAAAAATGTATGGGACAAGCTTGAGAATATATATGCAGGTGACTCAAATGTCAAAGAAGAAAAGCTTCAAATCTATAGAGAAAAATTTGAGCAACTCAAAATGAAAGAAGATTGCAACATTGTTGCATACTTTCAATACGTTGATGAAATAACCAATACTCTGGAGGATTGGGAGAGCCAGTTGATGAGAAGACTATTATACGGAAGATTCTTAGAACGTTACCAGGGAGATTCAACCCAAAGGTATTGATCTTAGAATATAGTGCAAATCTGGACAAACTCAGCAAAGAGGAATTACATGGAGTTCTCATAGCATATGAAATTAGACTTGATGAAGAATAGGGTACTTCGCATCTAGAAACTGCGTTCATTGCATCTAAAAAAACCAATAATGATAAACAACCTTCAATTGAAAAGACATGCACCTGGAAGTGTGAAGAAAAGGGAGATGATGAAGAAGGTCTTTTAGATGAAGAATATGCTTACTTCATGAGAAAACTACAAATTGGTAAGGGACAATTCAAAGGTAAACTTCCATTGATATGTTTCAGCTGTAATGAGGTTGGGCATTTTGCAGCAAAATGTCCAAACAAAAGTAATGGAAACTCAAAAAGAAAGAAAGGCTTTAAGAAATTCAACAAGCAAGGATCCAAAAGGAATTTTCTCTCCAAAGAAGGTAGCTCATCATCCGATGAAGACAATGATAGTGAAGAGGAAGCCAATGAGAGAGTATTTTTTATGGCCAAGCACAATAAACCCAAGCACAATAAGCAAGAGGTATCAAACAACGAAGAATAAGGATGGACCATAGACGAATTTTATGACGGAGCAATCAAGCTTATAAAAGATCTCAAGGCGGAGAAGATTTATTCCAAAACTCTTGAAGAACAAGTTCAAGGTATCAAAATTGAAGTTGAAGAACACAAATGCATTGAAGATTCACTTCAAAAGAAGTTGGAAGAAAGCAACCAATAAAGGGAATAATTAGAAGCCGAAGTAGTCTCGCTGCGTGAGGAAGTGAAGAAAGGAAAAACTATCCAAAACTATGCCAACAACTCAAGGGCATTGGAAGAACTCATCAACAATCAATGATCTTACAACGACAAAATTGGCATCGGTTACAAAGAAGAAGAAGCAGGACCTTATACAAAAAATTACAATGAACCTATGAGATCTGACATGCATGTAGACTTCATTGGACAAGATTCGCAAGAACAGCCTTGGAAGACAATTCCTCAATGAAAATTTCCATCCAGGTACCAAGATATTTTTTATGGCTACTGTTATTCATGTGGAAAATTTGGTCATAAAGCTGTAGAATGTCGCACGTACCCTAGGAATGAATACAATTCCAGGAGATCTGTCAAATATGAACCTCCCAGGGCTTAGTGAAAAATCAATAGATTTGAACATGTAAAAAATAATATTGAATGTTACAAATGTCAAAAATTTGGACACATAGCCAAAGACTGCAGACTTGAAAATCCTCCAGAAGAATCTTCGAAGCCACAGAATGAACAAACATGGAAGAAGAAGAATAATAATGATAATTGTGCTCTCGCTCTCAAGGCTAAAAAGAACAAAGATGTGTGGTATGTTGATAGCGGTTGCTCAATGCATATGACTGGAGATAGAAATAAATTTGTATCTCTGAAAGAGAAGAAGGATGAAACCGTGTCCTTTGGAAATGATGGATCTTCAAATGTTATAGGATCAGGTACTGTCACTCTCGGAAGAAAATATGTTCTAGCCAAGAATGTTCTATTGGTTGAAAACATGAATCACAATATGCTCAGTGTTGGACAAATGTGTGATCAAGGACACACAACACTATTCAACTCCACGAAATGTGAAATCAGGAAAGGTGTGTATGGTAAAATTCTGGCTACAGTAAGTCGAGCTCCAAACGACATATATGTTCTGGATGAAGCAACTAAAGAATGTCTAATAGCTAAAGAGGATGATACAATAATTGGTAGCAATTATGAACGACAAAGTAAGAATTTTTCTACAAAGGTGCAAAGTGATTTCGAGATGTCTTTACTTGGTGAGCTGACATACTTCTTAGGGCTTCAAATATCTCAGCAAGAGAAAGGAATATTTATATGTCAAACCAAGTACATCAAGGAAATGCTCAGGAAATTTAAAATGGAAGATTGTAAACCCATCCTTACTCCAATGGTAATAGGTTGCAAATTGAGCATAGACAACTCATCTAAGGATGTGGATCAAAGGTTGTACATATCTATGATTAGTAGTCTTCTATATGTAACAGCCTCCCAACTAGATTTTATGCAAGCAGTTGGACAAGTAGAAAGATTACAAGTAGCACCAAAAGAATCACATAATAAATGTTCGCCAGCATTGGAATATCTTCGTCAAAAGCTTGGGATTCTCCCAAGTTCTAATTAGATTACAAGTCTACAGGACGGTTGTGTGTCAGGGGGAGTGGAAGTGTGTATAGGTTTGCAGGATGGTTGTGTTTCAAGGGGAGTTACCCTTTTCCATTGATGTTAAAGGGGGAGAGAATTTTTTAGGAAGAGGTGTCATGATCACAGGGGGAGTACTTGTGTTGCCATCAATGCCAAAGGGGGAGATTGTTGATCAGCGGTTGCCATTGATATCAACCGAAGAAGCACCAGGGGCTAACCCAATATTGCATGGGAATTTTTACCTACCAAAATAATATATTCTGGGTCAATAATTCTTTTCATATTTTCTACTTGTCGAGATGTTTCCATTGATATATGGCACGCCATGTAAATCTTCACGGTTTGAGAGATATTCATGTTTGAAGTTTGTACCCCCAGTTAGTGGGCTAAAACCACATGGGGTTGGGGCATGGGTCATTGAAAAGTCATAATTAATATTTTTTAAGCTCCTATAATCCCTCCCACGTTCACTTGTTGAAGCCCCTCTCAACTTAAGCATTCATATAAATTGTGATCTTCATTTCCTCCTTATGCAAGGGATTCGGCCATCTAAAATAGGTCATCATGGAATTTTCACTCTAACTTATTTTCTACAATGGTTCAAAAGCTGAAATTTTTATGAGGCGAAGCCAAAATCTTGAGGAAGCTGCAGTAAAAAATTCAGATCAAGGGGCTCAATATTTTTGGAGATATGATCTATGGAAGTCAGGGTTTTTACAGGCTCCTGAAATTCATCTCAAAGAAGTGACCTTGGTAAATTCGTCATAACTCTCTCTCTGAGTATCAGATTGGAATTTTATAAAAAGTGGTGGATAGTGCACAGTCTTTAATTTGTGCTCTATCAATTTCAGATCCAAATTAAGAAACAGTGACACGTGGCATGCCATACAAGTGTGCTCTACTGAAATAGTCCATAATTAGGGAATTGTGAGAGATTGGGTATAACTCTCTCTTGAAGAATCCAAACTAGGTAAGACCTATGGCATCAGAAAGACAACTCAGAGGACTACTACAAGACCAAAAATCAGATATTGAGGATCTCAAATAACAAAGATACACCAGATTCAATATTGAGCTCCTAGAAGGCAAGAAAAAGATAGATCATGTGTTGTCAAGGGTTGCAAAGGACCAGACTTTCTATGGCAGAAAAGAAAATCAAGGTGCAGCAGAGGGTAGTATGACAAGAGCAGCAACCAAGGTGCATAACAGCAGCAAGAAGTTCATCATATGAAGTCTTCAAGTGGGCAGCACTGCATACAATCATTGTAAAGGTATCATTGTACTTAGTCATTGTAAATACATTATTGTACAAATTTTACTAGTGTCTATCTGCCAAGGGTTGAAGAGGCAGTTTTGGGAGGTCTAGGATCATCATTAGGTGGTTTTTTCAAAGTTTGGTTTATGGTCTAGCATATCTTCTTCTTCTGCATCATTCTATATCATTGTAAAGTGGACCATTTTCCCTGGTACGGGAGTCCATTCCTCTTTTATTCTTCTATAGGGTGTTAGGGTGGTGCTAGGGTGAGTTGTATCTCATTGGGTGTTGGGGCATCCGTTCAGTTGACTACTAAAGAATATCAGACGTTGGAGCGTCCATCCAGTGGGAGCTAGAGAAGAATGCTTTTCTAGATTCTAGGAAGTTGGAGCTTTATTTTCAATTGGAGTTGAATATTAAAGAATTATTAGAAAATCATTAGGTGGTTTTTGTCTCGGATTGGGTTTCCACCTTAAAAACTGTGTGCATTTGTGTTCCTCTTGTTTGCTGCTATCATTGTACAAACACTGATAATAATTGAAGATTAACTAATGCTCTAATTGTAAGAAATATTGATTCACCCCCCCTCTTAGTATTTCCAACAGTAAAAGAGGTTTCCCCCTCGAAGTGGCTTATTTCTAAGGCGTTGAACTCTATTTTATTCTATTTTTGGAGCTATTTTCATTAAAAAAAATGCACAGTAATTCTCCACACGGACTGTGAAACCCTATTGATGTTGTGCCAGCCTCTGCCTGAGCATACTAGCTTAGTTTCCCTCTTCTGGTTTTGCGTGAGCAGATTGAATCTTCGTCACCACTCTGGAGTTGTGTTAGCCTCATTGTGAGTAGACTGACTCTATGTCACCCCTATAGGGTCTACGTACCTCTTGGTGGTGCATTTCCTTCTTATGGACCTCTACTGCTTCAGCTACCCTTCCTGCAGAAAATATCTTCAACCACTTTGCTGATGGATCATCTTGATCAACAATGCTTTGATACCATGCAAAAGTTTCAAAACAGAAACCCTACTGCAGTGTCTTGATCTACTTTTCCTACTTGTTTAATTAATTAACGTTTTATTAATTTGAAATATTCATAAAAACATTAAATAAAATACAAACTGCAACCTACACATCTACATATCATTTACTGAAAAGCACGCACATGTGACAAAATTACACACAGATTTTTTGGACAAATGTCCCCTGAAAAACCCAATGTGGGAAAATTGGTGTAGCAACTCTATAGGGTTTTATTATTATGCAAAATCTGAATACAACATTATGGGCACCAAAAATGGATTTCCCTACAGAGAAAATACACGGCAGTTGCACCTTTCACTCGAAGACAAATACAACAATATGGGCACCAGAAATGGTTTTCCCTACAGAGAAAATACGCGGCAATTGTACCTTTCACTCGTAGATAACAAAATATGGCTGATCCAACCCTCTACTAGGCATTACGAATATGAGCCCTTTCTGTCCCATTGGAACCATTAGCGCAGTCTTCTCCAGCTTTTGTGCCATCCCTTTGGCCTAGCGCAACGTCTGTGTTGTGTCTCAATCTAGTCTCCTAAATTGAGCTCATTTAATTGTCAACCAGGGTCAGTAAACTGCTGAAGTGTGGTGCACTATATGTGCCTAAGTAACCTCTTCCTACTTCGTTGTGTTTAGTGTTTTCTGATGTTTTTGGTTTTATGGTTTTATTTTGAAAAGGGAAGGAACTAATTGTTGATGAAAAGCAATTGTTGGTCACACTAGAAACAATTCTAAATCATGTGTGGTATGCAAAACTAGGCAGTAACTCACAACACAAATTTATTCCAATTCATTTGTTAGAGACATGTTGGAATACTTCAAGAAAAGGATAAATTTAGTGCAGTGAGGTTTTCCTAAACAACAATTTACCATATCACAAAACAGCTCTTATCCATGACTAGATATTTGTTTGGACATATTTGGAAAAGTTAGTTCTGCAACACAGTGAATAATTCTGCTCTAAATTAACCAAGGATCCTGAAACTAATCTATTCTGCAACCTAAATTGTCATTACTAAGCCTTATTTGAAAGTTAAAGTATTTTGAGATAATTTTGAGGAAAAGGCTAGTTGCACAATTAGAAGAATCTGCAGAATAATCAAAGCCATGAAATGATATTACCAATTCCTGTCTGCATAGTGATATGTTGGAAGAGTTTAATAACAGGAGTGGTTTTTGTAAATAAGGAAGGCCTTAGTCTAGTAGAACAGAACTATCATTCAACTAATCAGTGAAACTTGACTATACGTTAAGCAAAACATGAACGAGAATGCAATTAATCTATTTTGAAATACAAATGACAGAGTTAATCTAAAGTTCAATTAATCAAACTGAAAACACAGTGACCATAACTGGGCTGAAATGAAATTATTCAAACTGGAAAGATGGTGAAGAGAATTAAACTAAAATGCCATAATCCTAACTTTGAAGTACAATGAACTAAAGCGCTTTTTGATCTCCGGAGTATTAAACTACAATGCAACTAATCTATTGCATATTACGAAAACAAGTCTGGCTGTACTATCTAATGCAAATTGACATAAAACACACAGTTCGAAATGAAAACACAATTAAACTCCTAAAATATCACAGTCAATTCCCATTCATCATTAGAGGTATTTTGGAAGAATATCTTCGTGGTTTCGTGGAAGAGTTAGAATGAGAACGACTAATGTAGAGCTAACAAAAACAAGTATTAATTCAAATGCAAAGTGTAAAGGCAGCTAGAAAAACTTATCTAATTAACGCAAAATAAATCCGTGCAAGAGGCAGGGGCCCTCTACCACTTGACAGCATCCAACTCCAAACTAAATCAATGCCTTCAAAATAACTTTGTCTGCTTCATTAAAGCTGAAAGAACTTGAACATAACACTCTGCGTTTTCAGAAATGTAACACAGAGTCTAAGCAAAATCTGGAATGAAGTCTCTACCTAGCTCTTGGTTTCCCAAGTGTTTATATAACAAATGCACATAACAAGACTTGCAACAATTCAGACTACTGTTTTCCTATCAATCGTATTAGGATTCTCAAGTGGTCAAAGTGACCAACAGGGTGACATCCTGACCGAGACAAATTCTAATAGAAGTCTCGTTTCCAAATATGTTCCCGCATGTCAAACCATACATTTAATTCGTTTCTTCCTTCACAGAGCAACAAAACCATGTAGACATGACGGGAATATGCCCATATGCGGTGTTTTTCTGAGAGGCCACTGAACATACTCAAACTCTGTAGCAAACAGCTCTCATAGGACCGCCACACCATTAATACCTTCGTATCTGTAGCTGGTTTATAGTAAAATTACAAAATAGTGGCAAAAATCATGAAAATACAATATGTTAATCAATTTTATGTAACCTTTAAACAATCCTAATCATTCTTCATTGATTTTAGGCTTATGAAATGATAAAAGAATGATGAAATGAGGTAAAGTGGAATGAAAGAAAGCACAATTTTGAGGCTCAACATACCCCCACTGCAAGACTATTGCATGTCCTCATGCAATTTCATCAAAACTTATTCCATGTACTCTGAAACATCCAAATTTTTCTTTCTGGTTCTTTTGGCCCTAATCTCTTTTCAGAAATTAGTTCTTCATCTTCCTCTTGTAGTGGAGTGTCAATTTTATTTTCAATAACCATGTCAGTTTCTCTTCTTCTGCTCCATCAAAAGATTTGACAAAAGATTTTGTAATCTCCTTATGGAAGCCATCAAATTTCTCTATAAAATTTAGCCTTCCTTCTTGTAGTAGCTCCTTGACTTGTGGATATCCTTCCAAATACTTGACTTCAACTGGTTCTGTCTTGAGAATTAGCCACATTCCTCCTTTGTGCAGATTATCTTCCTTTCAGAATTACTTTTCTATGCTTGAAGCTAGATTGACTACAGAGTATAATGCTTTATTTTGAAACTGTATCTCTGTGTCTGAAGATGGATTAGTTGAAGAATGATGCTTCACCCTTACAATTACCTTTCTGCACTTAGAGATGGATTGGCTGCAAAGTGTAATGGAGGTGAATGGATGATATAAGGGAAAATGAAGTGGCTATGGATCTGATGGAGAATGTATGATGACCTTGTGGTGAAATATGGAATGTTGGATAAGGGATATGGCTAATCAATTCGAATGATAGGTTGTTTTAGGAAACATATGATTATACACATTGTATCTATTTCATGTTTTGACTTTTTGCTATTAAAATAATTTTCACAATTTTACCTCAGAATTTTGACCTTGTTAATTGATGTGCTTGATGTTGTTCCTTTGGTCCTCTTTGAGCATATTGGTCTTCAAAACAGAATCCTTCAATTTCCTGTAATCATCATCTCTTTGTAGGTTGTACAATCATGTCAGAACTGCTGATTAAGATGTGGCTGCAACATGCAATCTGTAAGAAGAAATGAAGTATGAATATGGAAGATGGATGTGAAATGTAATGGAGTGAAAGTGGAGTATGACTTGTGAAATGAAATGAAAATGGCGTGAGATGGAGTGAAAGTGGAATATGACTTGTGAAATGGAATGAAAATGGCATGAGATGGAGTGAAAGTGGAATAGGACTTGTGAAGTGAAATGGAAATGGCATGAGATGGAGTGAAAATGGAGTGGATTGTAGAATGAAATGAATTTTGGAATTTTTCTCAAATGGTACATCAGACTTCCCTGAAATTTTCTGAGGTTGTCACCAATATTATTATGCATCTTCCACTGAAAAATCTCAGCCATTGGTTGCACGGATCTCCCGAAAAATGAGAAATGGCTGTAGGTGAAAGTGGCCAATTTCTTGAAAAATACACACTGAAATTTTCTGAAATTTTCTATGTTTATTCACCCTACCTCAATGCATTTACCATAAAAATTTCAAGACCAACGGATGCACGGTTTGAAAGTTATGACAAAATCAATTTCTGCCCTGTTTCACCCTTCATTTTGCCCAATTTTGCAACAAAAAAGTACGCCACGGACTCATTTTAAGGCAAAATTGAGTGATTCCAATGGGAAACTGTGTATTTTTACCTTCTCTACTGCCACATGCTTCCAGAATTTCATTTTGATGAAGAAAAGGTGCTGCTGTGCAAAATTACTCAAATCTGTCCTAATCTGTCCAAAATGCTGAAAAGTGAGAATCTGCCTGAAAAACCCTTCTGAAATGCCCTTAAAAATTGCTTTTTTTCAAATTTTGTCCGCGTCTTACTCAATTTATCATATTCTAAGAAAACCCAGAAGCTCAGAATTTTTTATTTCTGCTCCAATCTCTTGCAAAAATTGCACCAAAACTGCCTTCTGGAAAAAGTTGCAAAAAAAACAAGAACAGGCTGCTACAGCAATAGCTGCAGAAACTGCCACTTTCCGCAGCTGTTATTGAATTGACAAAAAGATGAACATGCTGCTACAAGAAACTAATAAAATTCACTGCTGCAAGTTGTTGTTGATTCCATAAAACCATTAGTCTTCATCAAAGCCAACATTCATGGTACAATTCTTACCATGCGAATAAATGCGTCGAAGTCGAGCATGGGAAGAAATCATTGGATTACCGATCAATAATGAAAATCATTAACCAATGCGAGACAACTCACCGATAATGTAAATGAGTGTCAAGGTACCTCAGTGCATCTTGACAGGGACGAATGAATGTGTCGAAGTCGAGTCGCCCGCAAGATTTGACAATCAAGAGACATTGTTGTATTCCCATTGTTATCAACGAGGAGGCTTGCCATTGATGAATGCAAGCTCCAAGGCACTTCAAATAATCTCTAATCTTGATCCCAGATAAAGTGTTGAGGTCGATGGGACAAGATCTGTTGGAAGGTGGACCTTAAGGATTCCACATCATCCAACTCGAGCATAGATCCAAGAATGATTTGAAGAACCATGAAAGATTGAAACCATCATGAAATTGCAGAACTTATTGTGAACTTTGCCCGCCAGTTGCCTGGTTTTCAAACAAAGCTCATGTCCAATTGCGCCAGCAAGCTGGTTTTCACAATAGGACTTATTTTTCTCTTTATTTATTTTTTTCTTTTTTTTCTTTTTTCCTTTTTTTTTTTCTCTCTTTTTTTTTTATGTCCTACTCTACTTGAAAAAGAAAATCTTGTTCAAGTATATGAGTACTTCCAATGGAACCATGTTTGTAACAAGATGATAGATAAACTCATATGCAGGTTTGAAAGATACTCTTTGATATGTACCAGTATAGGAGATGCCAACTGTCTTGATTTAGATGATGTCAGAAGATATTGAATAATTGAGCATTGGAATCCAATGACTGAATTGAACCAAGATTCAATGTAATCTTGTCTTCCTTGTCTTTCCTCTATCATGAAATGCAAGTCTTCGGAGATATGATCTTCATTCATAGAATCTGATGATAGGCATGCATGAGACTTTTCAATCTCTGGTTCCAATATCTCCTCTCTATCAATAGAGATCCATGATTCTTGGACCTCATCTGAGTCTTCTTCTGCTGGTTTTTGTTCTTCAATGACAGCTGGTGAATCATTTTGCAATACCTCAGATTTGTAAGTTGATTGAGGTGTTTTATTGTTGGGGATATGAAATGGTTGTGGAGGTAGTGGAGTGGGGAATCTTTGGGGTGTTTGTATGGATGGTAATGGAAAAGGTTGAATTGAGGTAAAATGAGGGTGATATTGATGTTGTGTTGGAGGCAAATGGTATGAATAACATTGATTATGGTATTGAGGATAGAGAGGAAAAGATTGAGGAGAAAGTGGATTTCCTTTGTATGGCCTTTGCCAACTTTGGTGCCAAGATTGGTTTTGAGGTTGGAATTGAGATGGCCAAGGTTTCCAAGGTTGGTTTTGAGGTTGGGATTGAGATGGCCAAGGTTGCCAAGGCAAGGGTGTTCTCCAATTACCTTGATATTGTTGTGCATAACCTTGAAACTGTGCATAAGGATATTGCATCATGTTGGGTTGATGAGGCTGCCATAGCCCTCTTGGAGCTACATAACAAATTTTCTCTTGTGCTTGATTTGCTCCATTATCCTTCTGGTAAATTTCCTTCAACCCTGGTAATGATGGGCAATCTTCAGTAGTATGTGATCCTGCACAAATTTTACACATTTTAATGTTATCACATGGACATTCATGCAAAGCATGTTTCTTTCTACATTTAGGGCAAAATATAAATGAAGCAACTTTTCGCTTGTTTTTCATTCTTAGCATGTCAATTTGTTCATTTAAATTACCAAGAATGTTTAGCAAATTGTTAGGTTCAGTTTGACTTACCAATCTTGATGTTGACTTACTTACTTTTGCCACAAATGGATCTTGAGGGGACCTTACACACTTTGCTTTTCCTCTTGATATGTTCTTGCATAGTTCACAAATTTCTTGAAATGACAATCGATAGACATCTCCTTTTCCCACAATATTAAGAAGATCAATCCATTCATCCTTTATAGCATTTAGTAGGAGAGTTTTTAATGCATCTGATCCTAAATTATGCATTTTAGATCTTTTGATATTATAAGTAAATCTCTCCACTAAATCTTCTAGGCTTTCATCCTCTTTTTGGTTCATCTTAAAGACTTCATTTCTAAGGTCATGGTGCATGCAATAACCTTTATATTTTTTCAAAAATACTCTTTTCATATCATCCCATGTCCTTATAGAATTTGTTCCTAAAGTCATGAACCATCTAAGAGCTCTATCCTTCAATGTTACCGGAAACAAATTCAATTTTTGCATGTGCAATGAGTAGCCATAAGATCTACAAATTATTTCAAATTCAAAAAGAAAAGTTTCCGGGTCTTCTGATCTCATACCTTTGAAATTAGGAAGTACATATGGATGGATGTTATTCATTTGAATGTTGATATCAGTTTCTTGAATAGGAAATCCAAAAGGATCTTCCTCATTGTCATCATCTCCATCCATTTCTTCAACCTGCTTTGTCACCTCTTCTTCTACCTACAAAAATATGAATTCATGATGTGGATGTGTGGCTCTTACTGCACCACATGATATAGTGGGTGTGGTAGGTGATTTGAAGTTTTTGTTTTTGTTTTTGTGGATGTAGGAAATCAGGATACCTAGTTACACTTCCCCGGCAACGGCGCCAAAATGTTTGGTCTCAATCTAGTCTCCTAAATTGAGCTCATTTAATTGTCAACCAGGGTCAGTAAACTGCTGAAGTGTGGTGCACTATATGTGCCTAAGTAAGCTCTTCCTACTTCGTTGTGTTTAGTGTTTTCTGATGTTTTTGGTTTTATGGTTTTATTTTGAAAAGGGAAGGAACTAATTGTTGATGAAAAGCAATTGTTGGTCACACTAGAAACAATTCTAAATCATGTGTGGTATGCAAAATTAGGCAGTAACTCACAACACAAATTTAGTCCAATTCATTTGTTAGAGACATGTTGGAATACTTCAAGAAAAGGATAAATTTAGTGCAGTGAGGTTTTCCTAAACAACAATTTACCATATCACAAAACAGATCTTATCCATGACTAGATATTTGTTTGGACATATTTGGAAAAGTTAGTTCTGCAACACAATGAATAATTCTGCTCTAAATTAACCAAGGATCCTGAAACTAATCTATTCTGCAACCTAAATTGTCATTACTAAGCCTTATTTGAAAGTTAAAGTCTTTTGAGATAATTTTGAGGAAAAGGCTAGTTGCACAATTAGAAGAATCTGCAGAATAATCAAAGCCATGAAATGATATTACCAATTCCTGTCTGCATAGTGATATGTTGGAAGAGTTTAATAACAGGAGTGGTTTTTGTAAATAATGGAAGCCTTAGTCTAGTAGAACAGAACTATCATTCAACTAATTAGTGAAACTTGGCTATACATTAAGAAAAACATGAACAAGAATGCAATTAATCTATTTTGAAATACAAATGATAGAGTTAAGCTAAAGTTCAATTAATCAAACTGAAAACACAGTGACCATAACTGGGCTGAAATGCAATTATTCAAACTGGAAAGATGGTGAACAGAATTAAACTAAAATGCCATAATCCTAACTTTGAAGTACAATGAACTAAAGCGCTTTTTGATCTCCGGAGTATTAAACTACAATGCAACTAATCTATTTGCATATTACGAAAACAAGTCTAGCTGTACTATCTAATGCAAATTGACATAAAACACACAGTTCGAAATGAAAACACAATTAAACTCCTAAAATATCACAGTCAATTCCCATTCATCATTAGAGGTATTTTGGAAGAATATCTTCTGGTGGAAGAGTTAGAATGAGAACGACTACAATAGCTAACAAAAACAAGTATTAATTCAAATGCAAAGTGTAAAGGCAGCTAGAAAAACTTATCTAATTAACGCAAAATAAATCCGTGCAAGAGGCAGGGGCCCTCTACCACTTGACGGCATCCAACTCCAAACTAAATCAACGCCTTCAAAATAACTTTTTCTGCCTCATTAAAGCTGAAAGAACTTGAACATAACACTCTGCGTTTTCAGAAATGTAACACAGAGTCTAAGCAAAATCTGGAATGAAGTCTCTAGCCTAGCTCTTGGTTTCCCAAGTGTTTATATAACAAATGCACATAACAAGACTTGAAACAATTCAGGATCATTGTCTTTCCTTATCAGAATCGCATTAGGACTCTTGAAGTGGCTGTGTGACAAAGAAAAGGACATCTGGACTGAGACAGTCCTAATAGAAGTCTGCTTCCTTAAATATGTTCCCACATGTCAAAACCATACACAAAATTCGTTTCTTCCTTCATGGTGAGCAACAAACCATGTAGACATGACGTGGAATATGCCCATATGCGGTTTTTCTTGAGAGGCCACCTGGAACATACTCAAACTGTAAAACAGCTGCAGAATCGCCGGTCAGCTACGGAATGTCTGCATTCTGTAGCTATTTTGCAGAAAATTGTTAAAATAGCAAAAATCATGAAAATACAATATGTTAATCAATTTCTTGTAACCTTTAAGCAATCCTAATCATTCTTCATTGATTTTAGGCTTATGAAGTGATAAAAGAATGATGAAATGAGGTAAAGTGGAATGAAAGAAAGCACAATTTTGAGGCTCAACAGTCTGCACAATGCAGGCTACTCTTGCATCACTCTAGAAGGCTTTGCACTACCTCTGCATCACCCAAATGACTCCCCATCAACCTCTGCATGGACCCTACATCGGTTTGGCTGGATTGTGTCTCTCCTGCTAGCCTATGTGCAGCCCTAGTATGATGCTACCTCTCTACTGGTGTATTCTTGGCCTCGGATCATATCATCCCTTGCCGATCTCTACCCCTCAATGCACTACAAACTCAATTCAAATTCCTCAACAAACCCCGCCATAGAAATTTGAATTATCTTCAGTACTTTGTAATGTGTGTGTATATCTTCTCGAATTGACCCCAAGCCCTTCTCTTATACTTTTCTCATTGGAAAACCAGTGGTCATGATCTAATCTCTAATCGACGGCTGAGATTAAAAGAAAGCTTGATCGATGTTACTTCAAACATTTCATCACATGTGTAATTTAATTCACCTTAATTTTTCAATTTCCCTAAGTTATACTTGGGGTCCCCGTTAAAAAATTTAATTATTAGAATAAGTATTACACCAGACGAAATTTCTCCAAACACTTTCTAGGTATTGAAGATCTCGTGTGTCTTAGCCCCTCCATAAAGTTTCGGAGCTATAGAATAATCGATGCTAGCCCAAAATATCAACACCCAAGACCTCATAATGGCACCCTTATTCAAAAAAAAATTCAAAGACTCCCTAGAGATGTCTCATGTCATGGTTTCTAGGTATTTTTTATGGAACTTGAGCTTGGGGGGGCTAAATTAGGGATTAAGTCCCTTGTTTTTCCTCTTGACCATATTTATTTCGTAGCACCTATTTCTTATACACAAAACCTACCCATGTCACAAATATCCCACTAAGAGGCTTACAAAGAACCACTATAAAGGACTCATGTGTTGGATTGAAAACTCATTAAAAGCTCTTAAGCCAAAGAAGATTTACAAAAACCCCTATGGCACTTTCTTTCCTTCTTCAGCCATGGTTCAGACATTGTGGCTCATCCTTAGTGCAAAAAACCTCCTAACGATATTCATATTCGACTCTAATGTCAAAGACCCCCTAGAGAGGGGTTGTGTGTGGTTTGTAGGTGTTTTTCATGGTGACGGAGCCCAAAATGTTACATTTAGGGCTTAAGTCCCATGTGTTTTTCTCCCTTAACAATTCTTCTTAAGCTCAAGAAGATTCATTTATGGTTTAAGCCTCTTGTTTACTCTCTGACCATGGTTAGGATTCAATACCCATTTACACTATATAAAACCTACTCATGGTACCCATATCCCTCTTAGATGTTAATGAACCTTGACCATGTCCCTAAGAATCATTTTTGGTGTGGAAAGGACACATTCATATTTAGGGCTTATGCTATGGTTTAATCATGGAAACTATATCCCTCTAGTAGGTCAACAATACATTTTAAAGGTCATGTTTGGTGTTTTGAGGTTGCATTCGTAGAAGTATTTATCCTACGGAGATTTGTGGTTTATAGGTGTTTTTCATGTCACCTGAGCCTAAGAAACCTAATTTAGAGAAAAAGGCCCTTATTTTCCTCCCCTCACATTGGTTAGACCTTTAGACCCCTTCCTAGTTCACAACTAACCTAGTCATGATGGCCATAGCCTACTTGGAAGTGAATGATTCCCTACAAAGTTAAAATGTCTTGGCTCAAGGAATTTTCTAGGGTGTTTTATCCTAAAATAAAGATGTATCATTGGAGACTCTAATTTACCTCCCTTGACTATGGAAAGTGACTTAATACCATTCAAGTGGCTAAATACCTCATAACATCACCCATATTTAGCACAAATTCTAAACACTCCCTAGAGAGGGTTGGTGTCATGGTTTCTGGGTGTTTTTCATGGTGCTTGAAATTGATAAATCTCAATACGGTCTTTAGATTATTCCCCCGCCACTGCGCCCCCCCCCCCCCCCAAAACCCCAAAGAACCAATTTTATAACTTAGCACCATATCGAGTGCATATAATCTACTAATGGTGTTTGTATCCCACTTAAAGGTGTGTCAAGAATACCTACAAAGGACTCATGTTGATTCATGGACTCATTCAGGGTTCTTGAGCTCAAGAATATTCAAAAATAACTTGAGGCACTTTTTCCCTTCCTCAACCATGGTTAAAGCCATGTGATCCATCCTAAATTTTCTAAAATTCGTAATGGTTTTGATATTAAAATATTCTACCAAAGACACCCTATAGAGGACCTATGTTGTAGTTTATAAGTGTTGTTCATGGTGATCAAGCACAAGACATTATGTTTAGGGCATAAGGCCAAGTTGTTCCCTCCCCTAACCATGGCACTTCAAATAAAAATGATTCATTTATGGTTTGAGTCCCTTGTATCCCCATGTAACCATGCTTAGGCCTCAAGGCCCATTTATTTTTACACAAAGTAATGCAAATATGTCATATTCCTACTTTAGCAAGCAGCTAAGGGGAATATTATTTTTTTATTTTTTCACTTAGTAGTTGGGTAAATGGGTAAGGAGGCCCATGTATAATAAAAACATGAATTAAACTCATCATAATGTGAAAGGAGATCATCACAATAGCTGGATTTTACACTTGTGTGCGTGAACAGGGGAAAATGGATGAGGACAAAGTCAAGTTTGACTAAGTCAACATGAATGCATGAAGAAGAAGATATCAGCAATATATCTAGTTCAGTGTGAACAAGGATCAGCATAGACAGACATTTGAGAGCTAGATTGGAGGCACTTGAGTGTGAAAAGGGATGAGGTAGATTGAAGAGGTCAACCTTGACCAAATCAAACAGCGCAGTATGGAGGAGTGGCCTTGATGAAGGTACAACGTAATTTTGGAGGGAGATTTCTCATGTGGAGTTGGAAACCCTAATGGGTGGGACCCAAGGTGAGGAGGCTCACAAATTTTATAAGGAAGAGGATGGCTTCCATTTGGGGTTAGCTTGGATATTTTTGATTTTTTCTGTTTAGACTATTTGGCATCCTCTTGTTGTTTAGCAGAGCTGCAGTGTTGTTTAGCACAAGGATCTCCTGTTTAGTAATCCTTCTCCTTTCTTGAGAGGCCTCAAGGAGGAGTATTTTACTTCAGTTTTCCACACTCAGGCTTGTGTCCAAGCATCCTCCTTCAGCCACAGTGTTATTTCTGCAGAGAATAGTGTTTTGTTGCAGGGTCTTGCAGAGGAAAGTCCCCAACACCACTTTCTAAGCTTATATTTCAGAGGAGGTAGCTTCCCTTTCTTTGCAAGATCTATAAAGAATTTTTCTGAGCATTATGTACATCTTCGCATGTGGCCAAAGAATTCTCCATCATTGACTGTGCAGTCCTTGGCAGGATCTGCGTTATTTTTCATAATGTTGCAGTAGCAGGGTTTGAACCCTTTCTTGTGAGCTTATTCCTTGGAGGAAGGGCCAACCCTTCTCCCGGAAAGCTTTTTACATCATCTTCCTTATATTTCTTGTATATTTCAGCTATTTGTATTCATATTTGTAGTGTAACTATGTTTTCCGGATCTAGCTCTGCAAATTTTCTATTATGTACTTGTGCTCTCATGAAACCCTCGCTGGGTTATCTCTTTGATGTATAAAAGGAGCTAGATCTCCATTTTCCTCCATTTTCTGATATAATAAACTCCATATATGTTATTTCATCATATTATATCTGAAACCCTCAGAAAATCACGCTATATATGCTTCAGTAGCTTTCTGTTGAGCTAAGTCATGGGATTTGGGCCTTTTTAAGCCATACCGAGACCGAGAGGTTTGTTTAACTTAGCTATAGTGATTTTTTTTTCTCAAATTTGGTATGTGAGTCCCATATGACATATTATAAGGGATCCCACCATTATTTTCCTCTGTTATTACACAAATAGCTGGGAATAACGTTTTTGGGGCTTAAAATGTTGCTTTCCCCCAACTTTTGGGTCAGAAAATGATGTATAAGTTGTTGTTGTGACACCAACTGATGATAATGTGTTTCTTGACACATTCCATGAATGAGTAGCTTTCTGCAGCTCCATAATTGTGTTTACATATTGTTGCAGTCCCATTATTGGGCATTTTCCGACCATTCTAGGTGTGAGAGGCTTGTTTATCTCACCTAGTTTGCTTGGTTTCTGATTTCCTCTTGGATTTGGATCTTATATTATTAGATATAAGATATCAAAGGGCCAATCTTTTTTTTTGTAGCATACATTCCTAAAAAATTCTTTTTTCAGGCATGCCTTGCTAGCAATCCCAATTTGGGGATATTACAGTGGCATCAAAGCATAGTCTTGGCTCAGCCTGTGAGTTCCAGCCATCAGAGGGAGCGAAATCAGAATGATGGAGAGGATGAGTTTACTCTCATCACTTTTTAGATCCAGAAATAAACTCTCCCATGAATTTAAGCTGATGAAGGAGAAGAGATGCCAAGAAACTCCTAGAGGGTTTCAAGAAAAGGAAGAACCATGCACTTCCTATTCTCATGAAGAAGAAGACCAGAAACATGGAAGACACTTGGAACATCAGATTCTAAGTGAATACCTTGTTGAGTATAAGACTCAACCTAGATCCTTCAAGGAGACTCTAGCCTTCCCATAGTTCATTCAACTGGAGGAAGAAAGGAGACCTTACAGCACAAGAAGGATGAAGGGCAATAGGTTTCTATTGTCTTCTTTTGATGGATCATCTTCAGCAAGGACTTGGACAAGAAGACGTGCATCATTCTTCCTACTACATCCAGTGGTAGAAAGAGAAGTATTAGAGATTGCAGCGCTACACATGAAGGGAAAAGCAAGCACTTGGTGGTTCAGCCACATAAGTCATGCAAGATTATCTACTCTTGTAGATTTCACTCAGAGGGTGATCAAGAGATTTGATGAAGAACAATCAGAGAGGGAGGACCCCTCACCATCTCTTGAGGAGACTTATATCAGTGTTGTCACAACCATGGAGGAGCATCCTTCAACATCAGCAATTGAGGGAGCCAATATAGTGAAAGAAAGAACTCTTGCAACCATGCAAGGTGTTCCCAAAGTCCAGCAAGGTATGATTGCATTTCCACTTTCTATTATTGCAACCAATCTTTCAGAAGATTGTGGAAATATGTTGTTGTATGACCCAGGATCATCACTTACTGCTAATCTAGAGAAGCAAGGTTGCACTGCGTTATCCAAGAGCAGCAGTGAAGAGATAAGGACCCATTCCTCATGGGAACATTGAGATGCCAGCTTCATTCAGGAATCCATGGAGGAAGAGATGTCAAAGGGTAGACATCTTGAGATGAGAAACTCTTTCTCCTCTCTAGATGACACTCTCTCAATGAGCATGCCACAACTAAAAGAGAGACTTCTACTTGCAGTAGGTCCAAGGCCTCTTTGGTCTTGGAAGGCCATGCATGAGGAGGAGGTCTCATCAAGAGATCCCATTGGAGGTGCACTTCAACATTCCATGAAGTGCAGATTTCTTCAAAGGTTGGAGGAGCATGGTGTCATATCATGGGAGGATACCAAGCATTTGCAGAATGAGATCCATCACCCACATTGGGATGAGTGGATAGCAGTATGGAGCAAGAGGTTTCCAAACCCCTTGCAGATCTATGATACTGGCCAGCAAGAGACATGGTTGCGCTGGTTTTTTTTGGGTGAGTTTGGTCACTACCCAAAAATTTCTATTTCTTTATCTCATGCCTTGAGTCTCAATGATAGGATGCATAAGAAGAAGGCATGGTTGTTGTGGCTGTTAAGAAGAGAGTTTGGACATCATATGTTGAATCTTGTGTCCATATATTTTATTTTGTTTAAGATATGTCTCATGTGCTCACATGTATTTATGTTTGAGATATATTTCATGAATGAACATTGTTTTGGGAGGAAGGATAACTTCCCCATGATGTATAAGGGAGCTGATTTGTACTATGTTGATGAGGCATCTCACATGTCCATCATTATATTATTGCTCCATGATCTACATATTGATAATGCAAGGAGGCAGCAAGAGTCCTTGTTGCTATGGCTATTATTGAGAGAGTACGGGCTGAAATTTATCCATACTCATCATAATGTTTTAAAAGGAATGTATGGCACATTGTCTTGTTATTTTGATCATGTACAGCTGATACATATTGTTTTTTACTACCACATAGTAGATGAGAACCCATGCACAGCTAGTACCTTTTTGGAGGACAACTTGCCACATGACATTCTCAAGCAGCAGTTGGGAAAACTGCGTTGTATCCCTTGGATAGACCATTGGTATCATGTAACCATCAGAAATTTTCTGATTTAGATGCCAAATGGTGATGAGGTGCCATTCATTTTGGATGGGATGGTTTGGGCCAGCATGATTCATGACATGGGAGATAGGATCTTTGGAGATCTATTCTTCTTCTTGCCACTTGAGGGCAACTTATTTGCATCCAAAGACTAGTATGTACTCTACACTTGCCATGAGTGGAGAGGAAGACAGCATGGGGTAGGCCATCTTTCCTATCATGTTCAGCTATTCAGCCCACCTTCTTTGCAGGAGCCTAAGGTGGAGGAGATCTTTCATGAGTTGCCATGTTGGAGGGTGACTTATCTTGTATGGATGATAGCTTGGGGGTGGAGGTTTTACATGGGGATGATAGTTCTCAAACACATTTCAAACTCCATGCCTTGGGAGGGAGCCTTTCATTTCTATCCTTGCAGTTGCTTGAGGACAAGCAACATTTGGGAGGGGAAGACTGTAATAATCCTACTGTAGCAAGCAGCCAAGGGGAATATTAATTCTTGATTTTTTTTACTTAGTAGTTGGATAAATGGGTAAGGAGGCCCATGCATAATAAAAACATGAATAAAAATCATCATAATGTGAAAGGAGATCATCACAATAGCTGGATTTTACACTTGTGTGTGTGAACAGGGGCAAATGGATGAGGAAAAAGTCAAGTTTGACTAAGTCAACATGCATGCATGAAGAAGAAGATATCAGCAATATATCTAGTTCAATGTGAACAAGGATCAGCATAGACAAACATCTGAGAGCTGGATTGGAGGCACTTGAGTGTGAAAAGGGATGAGGCAGATTGAAGATGTCAACCTTG
This sequence comes from Pinus albicaulis, assembly GCA_034641835.2. Lineage (NCBI taxonomy): Eukaryota > Viridiplantae > Streptophyta > Pinopsida > Pinales > Pinaceae > Pinus > Pinus albicaulis. Next base: position 101,251,372 of record CM076572.1, read on the forward strand.
ACCAAATCAAACAGTGTTGTATGGAGGAATCGCCTTGATGAAGGTACAGCGTAATTTTGGAGGGAGATTGCTCATGTGGGGTTGGAAACCCTAATGAGTGGGACCCAAGGTGAGGAGGATCACAAATTTTATAAGGAAGAGGATGGTTTCCATTTGGAGTTAGCTTGGATATTTTTTATTTTGTCTGTTTAGACTATTTGGCATCCTCTTGTTGTTTAGCAGAGTTGCAGTGTTGTTTAGCACAAGGATCTCCTGTTTAGGAATCCTTCTCCTTTCTTGAGAGGCCTCAAGGAGAAGTATTGTACTTCAGTTTTCCATGCTCAGGCTTGTGTCCAAGCATCCTCCTTCAGCCACATAGTTATTTCTGCAGAGAATAGTGGTGTATAGGGTGTTGCAGTGGAAAGTCCCCAACACCACTTTCTAAGCTTATCTTTCAGAGGAGGGAGCTTCCCTTTATTTGAAAGATCTGTAAAGAAGGTTTATGAGCATTATGTACATCTTGGAATGTGGCCAAAGAATTCTCCATCATTGACTGCTCATTCCTTGGCAGGATCTACGTTATTTTTCATAGTGTTGCAGTAGCAGGGTTTGAACCCTTGCTTGTGAGCTTATTCCTTGGAGGAAGGGCCAACCCTTCTCCTAGAAAGCTTTGTACATCATCCTCCTATTTCTTGTATATTTCAGCTATTTGTATTTATAGCTGCAATGTAACTTCATTTTCCAAATCTAGATCTACAGATCTACTATTATGTACTTGTGCTCTCATGAAACCCTTGCTGGGTTATCTCTTTGATGTATAAAAGGAGCTAGATCTCCATTTTCCTCCATGTTCTAATATAATAAACTCTAGATATGTTATTTCATCATATTATATCTGAAACCCTTAGAAAATCATGTTGTATATGCTTCAGTAGGTTTCTGTTGAGCTAAGTCATGGGATTTGGGTCTTTTTAAGCCATACCGAGACCGGGAGGTATGTTTAACTTATCTAGAGTGATTTTTTTTTCTCAAGTTTGGTATGTGAGTCCCATATGACATATTCTAAGGGATCCCACCGTTATTTTCCTCTTTTATTATGCAAATATCTGGGAATGACGTTTTTGGGGCTTAAAATGTTGCTTTCCCCCAACTTTTGGGTCAAAAAATGATGTATAAGTTGTTGTTGTGACACCAACTAATGATAATGTGTTTCTTGACACATTCCATGAATGAATAGCTTGCTTCAGCTCCAAAATTTTGTTTACATATTGCCGCAGTCCCATTGTTGGGCATTTTCCGGCCATTCTAGGTGTGAGAGGCTTGTTTATCTCACCTAGTTTGCTTGGTTTCTGATTACCTCTTGGATTTTGATCTTAGATTATCAGATTTAATAGATCCAAGGGATAATCTTGTTTTTTGTAGCATACATTCCTGAAAAATGTGTTTTTCAGACATGCCTTGCTAGCAATCCCAATTTGGGGATATTAGAAAATACACTTTTAATAATGCATGAACAACTTTTAAAGAACATATGTGGTATTTTAAAAACATGTTTTCTCCAAATATAACTTTATATAATCCCACATTCTTACTCAAAATATTTAAATAGGGTGTGGCTCAACTATGAACCACAACAACAACTAGTAACCCTAAGGGAATTGAATGGATGTGGACCTATCGCTTGTCACCTTCTTGAGTGAATGGTTCAATAAACTAAGCTATTCCTTGCAATTGAAAAAATATTTAAAAACATGTTGTCTTGCGCCTAGGCACTTAAGTGAGAGTGATATCGTTGATACCTTACCAACCCAAATTGTGCCACAAGTGAAAACATGTCACAAGAAATATGTGAACCTAGCTGGGTAAGGAAATAAATTATCCTCTTAACCACCAAAGCTTTATTTTTTTAGTTGTGTCTAGCTTTGGTGGTTAAGAGGAGAATTGTTTTTGTCTCATTTATCTCTTCTATACATTTTTGGATGATTGGAATCACTCTAGTGACCTACAACTATATTTTTTGCCCCGTCTACCTCACTTGAAACTAGGGCACATGGTTGTAATCATAGGGTTTCTACAAAAACAATAGTATCTCAATTAATCCTTGTGAAATTCTCAATGATTCATAATGGTGCAAAAAATGGATAAGGAGGTTTCATTTTTAAAATAAATGATAGCTTAGCGTCTAAAATCATTCAAGCACTTAGGTAACCCTTATATATTTATTAAAATATGTGACAATTTGAAGTTTAACCTCTCCTTTACAACCTTAAAGTTAAATGAATTATGTTTGTTAATCACTTTCTTATAGGAAGGTTTAGGGTTGTACGACCTGGCCTCAAATTATTAAAATGATGGATCTAAACCTAATGGCTTCCTCGCATAAAATTAGATATTAAGATTTGTTTTTGTAGGAAAATGGCTTTATGGTTTTCATTGAGTCGAGAGGCTCATTCTACAATCCAGTATGAGGGGGATGTTTAAGTGTGTCTGTGCTCAACTTGGAGTTGACATGTGTCCCTTAAAAAAATACTTTGAATCAAAAAACATTTTCGGTTATAATAAAAACATAAATGATGATACATATTTGGTTAGTTTTAATTAAAATCATTATAAAACATTAATAATCACATTCTCATTATACTTGCCTCGTTCAATGAAGTAATAAATAAAATATTTCGATGTATGCGTTAAATAATATAATTTTATATAACTTTACAAAGATAAAGTAATTAAAAATTAAAATTAAAAAAACAAAAAAAACTTGTGTTTCTCTTATAAATATTTCAATGTAGAACTTAAATATGTTGTTTGAATACCATATTAACTAATATATATCAATACTCTCTCTCTCTCTCTCTCTCTCTCTCTCATACTCTCATATATATATATATATATATATATATATATAGATATATAGATATATATGTGTGTGTGTGTGTGTGTGTGTGTGTGTGTGTGTGTGTGTGGGTGTGTGTACATTATATATATATATAGAAATTGGCTATAAAACTCTAATACTAACCCCATGTAGGGAAAATGTGTGGACAAGTAGACTTCCTGGAATGGGGGTTTCCTAGGATTGGAAGGGTGAGTAACTTATGGGGGTGCATGCAGGAAAACCCTCACACAGGTAGACTAGATGGAATGGGGATTTCCTATGTTGGGAAGGGTGAGTAACTAATAAAAGAATAAATTTGTAACAAACTCATTACGATGTGATCAAAATAGGGTGTGTCCAATGTTGACATTGAGTTGAACTTGATACATGTGGAGGAAAAGGAGGCTAAGAATAACCACAGATATAAGCATTGGTTTAAAGCATTGGTTTGAAGCATTACGGGTTGAAATTTTAGCTTAATTTTATTTAAAATTATTATGATTATTCTCATAAGAATTGTATGCTTGTGATATACATGAGATAGTGAATCAACCATAAGTATAAATGATGTTAATTAAAAGTTAACAAAAAAATAGTTGTTGAAAGTAAACAAGAAAATGAAACACACAAACTAGTGTGGGATCGTGGGATCATGGGTCCTAGTGATACATTAGTGTGAAAGCCAATCTATTTAATAAATTGGTGGAGTGTCTAATTTAATTTTCCCTTAATTAAATTGGATAATAAATTGTAATCTTATCTCATAATTACTTGTAATATTTAACTTGGTGTGATAGACTCAGTTAGCTCATGAATTTCAAGTTGAGAGTGGTTGGTGAGGCATGAAGAGTGATTCTATTAGTTATGGAGTTCGAATTGTAGTTAGTGTATTAGTTTAATGCATGAGTAATCAGTTAACTTAGTTAGGTGAGTTAAATTGAATTGAACTAGTTGTAACTTTTTTTTGCACTCATGAGATATTAAGTGAATTAAATCAGGTTTAATTCATGATCAGTGATCTGTCATGCAACTGATGATTTGCTATTAATAGTTGCATGCATGTCAGTTCTAGTGGATACCCATTTGAGACAAAGGTTAAACGGATGTTAGCTATCAGTTGTATCATTAGTAGGTTTCCCGCATGCAGCCAGATATACAGATTGCCCATGATGCTTGCACAATTTTGGAAGGCCAACATTACTAAAGAATAGGGACTGCATTCATCAGGAATTGTGCAAGAAAAGTAGGCTGATTAGAGGCAGGAAATTGGCTAAGTGCTGGTCGATTTTGTCCGAGTCAGTATGAGAAAGTTGTGAGAGTGCAGGAGACTCTTTTGAGAAGAGTGCATTGTAATTGTTTCATGATTCCATGGTTAATATACAATAGAATATAGAGGGGATTTGAGCAGCAATATTTCCCCGAGAAAATATATGTGTTGTGGTTTGATTTTCTTCTTTCTTTACTTGTTGTGATTGGCGATCGTGTTTATTTTCAGCAATTGATTTGTCGAAGGATTTAGTATCTAGCTTTAGTATATTTCTTGATTAGATAGAATCCATTGATATACATATGTTTGTATAATTTCTACATGGTATTAGAGCACAGGAAATCACTATAGTGGAGAATAAATTGAGTTTGTGACTGAATAGAATTCAAATTTTCAAAAGTCTTCTTGGTGTGACAAGCGAATCAAGATCGAAATGGCTTTCAATGGCTTAAGATTGTAGTATGCACTTGAGGTCAGTTCCAATTATATTGTGTGGAAAGACAGTGTGGAGGTAGTACTAGAGGAAAATGGATTGAAATGATTCATTGATAATGACATTCCCAAACCCGCTGCAGCAGATGCCTCAAATATTGATGCTTGGCAAAAGAAGATTGAAAAGGAAAGGAGGATCTTACTGGAGGGAGTATGAGACCACATTGTCTCAAGTCTCCATGGAAAAGCAACACCATATGCAATGTGGAAAGATTTGACAGATCTTTTTCAGAGCAGCAATGATCATAGAAAATTGGCACTGAAGGACAAGCTCAGGAAAATCAAAATGGAGAAAGGCGTCACTATTCTGAAATATTTAACAAATTTTTTCCAATGTTAGGATGAGCTTGGGAGTGTTGAAATTACTGTTGTGGATGATGACTTGGTCAGCTTAGCTCTTCTATGCCTTCCCAAGAGTTGGCATAGTTATCACAACTCTGTGAATGGGAGGGAGAAGCTGCCAGATTGGGAATGACTTTGGTCGGATTTGGTGCATTAAAAATTTAGATGGAATACCAGGGATGGATCTTCATCTAAGAATGATGATGAAGAAAATTTCACTTTGGTTGCTAAGGCGAAGAAGGGGAAAGGAATGAAATCCTATTCCAAATCTAAGTCCGAAAAATATTGCAAGAAGCGCGAGATGTGCAGAGTGAAGTGTTTCACTGTCACGAGCATGGACATTATGCCACTAATTTTCCACAAAAGAAGAAGAACAAGAAGGCTTCAGGATCTACAGCTGGTGAGGATTTGGCCTCGCAATTTGAGCTTAACTCCTCACTCATTACATGCATGGTGTCAAGTGCAATGGGATCGGCGTGGTACTTGGATAGTGGTTCATCTTTCCACATGAAGAAAGATAAAAAACTTTTCAGTAGCTTGGAGGAGAAGCACCTCTAGATGCATATCGAAATGGGTGATGACGGGTGGTACAGTGTTATCAGGATTGGTAAAGTTACCTTCTAGAGACATTCAGGTAAACCCTTCTTATTAAAATATGTAATGCATGTAGCAGGCTTGAAGAAAAATTTAATTTCAGTCACAATGTTGGAGAATAGAGGCTACGATGTGGTTTGCAGTGAAGGAAAATCCTTCCTGCTACACCAAGCCACAGGAAAAGCCAAGACAATTGGGATTCGTGTGAACAATCTCTATAAACTTGATGTAGATGGCTACGCAGCATTGATGGGTAAGGTGGAAAAAGTGGTGAGTTGAGATGAGGGTGAGTTATGGCACAGGAGATTCGGCCATCTACACCGCAAAGCCTTGAAGCTTATGCAGAAAATTTCTACAGGTCTTCCCAAAGGTACTCTTGCGCAGTTAGACACATGCAAGGGATGTACTATGGGGAAGTATGAAAATGACACTTTTCACAAGAAGGAGAAATGAGCTTCGGAAATCCTTGAGAGAGTTCACTTAGACGTGTGTGGACCATTCTCTACTGCTTCGACAGCAAATCACAAGTTCTATGTGATCTTTGTTGATGATGTTTCTAGAAAGTTTTGGATCTACTTCATGCAAAAGAAATATCAAATGTTCTCAAAATTTATTAAGTTCAAAGCACTAGTGGAGAAAGATATGGGGAAGCATGTGAAGGCTCTTAGGAACGACGATGGTGGTGAGTACATCTCCAATGAATTCAAGAACTTCCGCAGAAAAGAAGGAATCCGAGAGAGTTGATTGTGCCTCATAACCCACAACATAATGGGATTGCAGAAAGAAAGAGAAAAACAATTGTGGGTGCAACACAAGCGATGTTGCATGATCAGGGCCTACCATTGCATATGTGGGCGGAGGCATGCAACACATTGGTATTTGTGCAAAACTATAGTCCTCATCAGATACTTGGCATGAGTACACTAGAGGAGGCTTTTTTTGGTAAGAAACCTGATGTTTCATATTTTAAAATTTTTGGCTCATTTATATATGTGCATGTGACCAAAGATTCTCAGAAGAAGCTCGAATCAACAGCTGCGATTTTGATATTTTTTGGGTACACTAATACTCCCCACAATTATCAGGTGTATTTTCCAAAAATCAGGATGATTATTGTTAGACGGGATATAAAATTTGATGATGAGAAATCCATGTGATTGTCACTTGAGAGGGAGCTGGATTTGCATGCAAATAAGGAACTCTTGGTTCCAAAGAATGAACCTCAAGATGTGGAGAAGCCAGATGCAGAGGATCATGGAGTGGCAGAAAACACTCATGTAGAACCATCCACCAGACATGGTATAAGGCACACCACGGAAGCTTATATATTCAGACTTGATGTGGCAGAGCATGTAGGAGCACCTACTTCACTGCACAGACGGAGACAGTCTCTAGACAGGTTTACTGGATACATGACTCTTATGAGAAAGTGTATTGTGACTGAACCATCCTCCTTTGAGAAATCAATGCAGCAACCAATCTGGGTTGGCGATATGGTTGAGGACTATGACTCCATCATCAAGAAAACTACATGGGAAGTTTTCCCAAGACCAGTCAGAAAATCAGTGGTTGGATCTAGATGGATCTATAAGGTGAATCAAGAAGCTGATGGGAGTGTGGAGAATTACAAGGCTAGATTTGTAGCCTGAGGATCTCATAAGTTGAGGGGATTGACTGTGAGGAGACTTTCGCACCGGCTGCGAGATACTCATCGTTTAGATCTATCCTTGCTCTCTCAGCGTAGATGGGGTGGAAGATACATCAGACAGATGTGAAAACAGCATTTCTCAATGGAGTTAATGAGGAAGAAGTGTACATAGAGTAGCCAGAAGGTTTTGAGATCTTTGACAGTGAGTCGCATGTGTGTTGACTCAAGAGAGCATTGTATGGGATGAAGAAAGAATCTCGTGCTTGGTACACTTAGATTGAAAACTATTTCACCAAGTTGGGCTTCACCAAAAGTGAAGCGTATGCAAACCTGTACCAGATTGTGGTTGATGTTAAGCTCTTGATTGTCGTACTTTATGTTGATGATATAATTTTGACAGGTCATTAGTAGCTCATAAATCATTAGTAGGTCATTAGTAGCTCGAAATGAAGGACATGGGACTCCTTCACTGTTTCCTTGGTTTGGAAATATGGCAGCGGGATGGTGAGCTATTTGTTTCTCAAGGCAAGTATACAAAAGAGATTCTGGGTAAGTTTTACATGGAGAGCTTTAAACCCATGGAGACTCCTCTTCCAGGAAATTGGATGAAAGAGGATGTTACTTCAGGATAAGAAGTGGAAGCTACTATCTATAGGCAGCTAGTGGGTTCACGGATGTACTTGGTGAACACCAGACCAGACATTTTCTACACAGTTAACCAGCTGAGTGAAGCTATGGTTAAGTCAATGAAGCTATTTTGGAGGGCGGGGAAGCATGTCTTGAGATATCTCAGGGGCACAACAGAGTATGGATTATGGTATAGATTGATAGAGGGAGTCAAGCTTCAAGGCTTCGTAGATGCAGATTGGGCAAGTTTTCCATCAGAAATAAAGAGCACATCAAGAGGGATCTTCAGCATAGGATCGACAATGTTTTCTTGGTACAATAGGAAGAAGCGATCTGTGGCACTTAGTTCAACCAAGGAAGATTACATCGCAGCAAGTCAAGTTGCATGTGAGGCCATCTGGATGAGAAAGATCTTGGTTGGTTTGGTTGGTTCTCAGATGGAACCGACGGTGATACATTGTGATAACCAAAGTTTCATTAAACTCTCAGTTAATCTGGTATTCCATGATAGGTCCAAGCACATAGACATATGGTACCACCATATTAGATATTGTGTTCAAAGGTGCATTATGTTACTTTAGTACATTCCCATGGAAAATCAGGATGCAGATATTTTGACAAAGGTGCTCGCCAGGAGAAAATTCGAATACCATAGAGGCAGGATAGGGGTGGTAGATAATCCCTTTCTTATTGAGAGGGATTGTTGAAATTCAACAAGAAAATGTTCTTGGTACAATAGGAAGCAGCGATCTGTGGCACTCAGTTCAGCCAACGCAGATTACATCGCAGCAATTCAGGTTTCATGTGAGGCCATCTGGATGAGAAATATCCTGGTTGGTTTGTTTGGTTCTCAGATGGAACCGACGGTGATACATTGTGATAACCAGAGTTGCATTAAACTCTCGGTTAATCTGGTATTCCATGATAGGTCCAAGAACATAGACATATGGTACCACCATCTTAGCTATTGTGTTCAAAGGTGCATTATGTTACTTTAGTAAATTCCCATGGAAAATCAGGATGTAGATATTCTGACGAAGGTGCTCGCCAAGAGAAAATTCGAATACCATAGAGGCAGGATCGAGGTGGTAGATAATCCCTTTCTTGTCGAGAGGGATTATCGAAAGTCAACAAGAAAATTCAACAAACACACTAGTGGGGGATCATGGGATCATGGGTCCTAGCGATACATTAGTGTGAAAGCCAATTTATTTAATAAATTGGTGTAGTGTCTAATTTAATTTTCCCTTAATTAAATTTGACAGTAAATTGTAATCTTATGTCTTAATCACTTGTAATAGTTAACTGAGTGTGATATACTCAGTTAGGTCATGAATTTCAAGTTGAGAGTGGTTGGTGATGCATGCAGAGTGATTCTATTAGTTATGGAATTCGAATTGGGGTTATGAAATTAGTTTAATACATGAGTAATCAGTTAACTCAGTTAGGTGAGTTAAATTTAGTTGAACTAGTTGTAACTTTTTGTTGCACTAGTGAGAGATCAAGTGAATTAAATCATATTTAATTCACAATCAATGATCTTCCATGCAATTGATGATTTACTATTACTAGTTGCATGCATGTCAGTTCTAGTGGAGACCCGGTTGAGACAAAGGTTAAAGGGATGTTAACTATCAGTTGTATCATTAGTAGGTTGCCCGCATGTAGCCAAACATACATTGGATTGCCCATGATGCTTGCGTAGTTTTGGAAGGCCAAAATTCCTAAAGAATAGGGATTTCATTCATCAAGAATAGTGCAAGCAAGGAAGGTTGATTAGAGGCATGAAACTGGCTAAGTGTTGGTCAATTTTGTCCGGGTCAGTGTGAGACAGTTGTGAGAGTGCAGGAGAATCTTGTGAGAAGAGTGCATTGTAATTATTTCATGACTCCATGGTGAATATACAATAGAAGATAGAGGGATTTTGAGCAACAAGCTTTCACAGGGAAAATATCTGTGTTGTGGTTTGATTTTCTTCTTTCTTTACTTGTTGTGATTGGCAATCATGTTTATTTTCCGCAATTGATTTGTAGAAGGATTCAGTATCTAGCTTCAGTACATTGCTTGATCGGATTGAATCTATTGATATACATATGTTTGTATATTTCTACAATAGCGTGACATGAGCGCATTGGAACTAAATACCCTAGGGAATAGGCCATTTTGGTGACACTATAACCCATTACATTGGGTGTGTCCAATACGACAATGGGTTGAATATATTCCTTGTTGACACCTTGAAGAGCAATGGAAAACTAAGAGGGAATGTTCTAGAATGCCAAAAGGCCTAGAGGTGACTAGACCATGGATGATGAATGACATGGCTTAAAACCAAAAAAGTATGCAATATGGGTACTCCGTGAATGAGGAATTAAATTATGCATCAAATGAGTGTTTCCGCTCGAAATTTGAGTGAAAAATTAGGGAGATAAGCTGAAAATATGAGTGGAAAAAGTAGTTTTATTATTTTATTCTTTTTTCCCTCTAAAATTTGATGATGTAATCTACTATTATTTCAGTATTTCCACTATTATTTTATAATTTCCTTAGGAGGCCCATTTTAGACCTTAAAAATCCCCTAATGTAAAGCTCAATTTCTATTTCTATTCGTTGTGTACATAACACCAAGGACGGTTTTCCGTTAGGGGGTGGTGTTTGTGACATCCCTTGCCTTACCCTATTTTTTTAATATTAAATTATGACTAAAATTCCAGTATGGAGAACCACGACTAGCTGATATGTTTATTAAGAATTAAAATTAATTAATTAACGAATGGATTAAATATCTTGGTGTGCAATTTTTTTTTTCAAGTTTTTCATTCTAAAAAGAGGTTTGCATATAACAAGATCGTATTCCTATCAGCTCATAGTAGATCCATGGTTAAGATGGATATATATTTGTTTTCAACTCAAAGAAGATAGATATATAATCTTCCATAGTGATTATAGTTAGAGTTGTAAGAGGAATCAAATGAAAGGCACGGATGGAAATAACTCTTCAAACTTGCCAAGATGGTGGTAGTTATCTTTGAAGTAAGAGAGATGGAAACCATTATTAAGCCCTATATAACCCTTGTTAACCTTAAAACTATGACATAGCTCACCTTACCATTTTTTTTAATATTAAATTATGACTTAAATGCTATTGTGGAGAACCATGACTTGATGATATGTTGATTAAGCATTAACATTTATTTATTTAAAATTAATTAACTTATGATTAATTGACAGACTACCTTAGGTATAAGTAAATGGAGAACTAGATTTCTCATGAATTTAAAGATATGCATATCTCATGTTTTACTCCTTGATTTGTTGGAATAAAAGTTTGATTGTAACATGAGATGATTTGAATTAATTAGATGCACATATATGATGTTATGATAGTTTCATTTCAATCAATTTAAATTCAATGGAGACTAATAGAATTATTATATGTGTAATAATTTTGAGATCACTTTAGGATGTTGTGAATTTTTACAATGAAGAGATTGTATGTATGAACATTGATAGTTGTTTGGCTAATTGAGGGATCGGATTGCAAGTAGATTGTTAGAATGGGGTGTAAGATAGAAACCAACATGACAGAATATAGCTACCTGAAAGGGATCTCAACAACATGACTAAAATTTTGATGTTTGTGAGATCTCATTTCTTAATGAGTCACATTTAGGAAATTAAAAATGTCTCGTTTGAAATTTTTGAGTATATCGCATGGGAACTAAATGTTGTGACACATGTGAAAGGAAGGAGCAAGCATGCTTAGGAACAAGACTATTGTGGTGACATGGAAGCCTCATGATACTATTATCACCTCAAGGGAGTAATTCATAATCGACACATTGAATGTAAGATTCCATAATAAATGCAGTAGATCATGGTGGATAGTAACTTGGCTATAAGACTCCATGCACAATATATGGAGCATGCTAGACCAAAAATTGGCTATAAGACTCTAACAATAACACCATGCAAGAAAACCCCTAAACAGGCAAAATTCCCAGAAGAAGTGGTTTTCGGACTCGGAAGGGTGAATAGTTGATGGGGTCTCATGTAAGGAAAACCCATGGAAAAGTATATTTCACTACAAGTAAATGACCCTCTAGCGGATGTTTTTGAGGAAGCCCTTATAAAAATAGCCCAGATATCCATTTGTAGTGGAGGTCTATAAAGGAGGTTGGCGGGTGGAGTTTTTGTGGATGTTTTTTGCGGTGCGTTTCTCATCATAAAATGCACTAGTGAGCTTTATGAAAAATGCACTGGTTCATTTTATGAAAAACTCACTAATGCATTTTATGCAAAACACACCGGTGCATACTAAAATTGGCACACCGAGCCACTGTTCTCTCCGTACAAACCCGCCTAGTGCGTCTAAGTACTCTAGTGCATTGGTGCTCTATGCATAAACCAGCCCGATACGTCTCAAAATCTCGCGCACTGAAAAATGGTTAATTAAAAAAAAAATTGGTCGTAAAAACCTCATTTTTACATATTTAGTGCTCTAGACCTCTCAAGCATCGGTGTGAGTTTGTCTTGTGTGACGCGCCCTGCCATTGATTTTCCCATTGCACGCATTGTTGCCATCCATTGTGCACTGTGTGGAGTTCGAATTTTCAAAAACTGTGGGAAAATTTGGTTTCTTCAATTCCTCAGTAAAGATCCTCCTTGACGTGAAAATGTACATGTAATATACTTGTTTTTCAATAACTAAACCTTTTATCAAATTAAAATTTGAAATTAACTTAAAATAAACATTTTTTTTTAATTTCTGGGTGGTGCGTTCGAGTCGTTCGGCTTGCACCATTCACGGTGCCTCCTATAAATTTACAGGCCGCACCGTGAACAGTGTTAATGAAAACCACATCAGGTTCCAGTGTGGTTCTGAGAAAATGCGCACCGATAAAATTTTAAAAAATAACATGGCAGTGTGGTCGTTTAAATCACTACATTGTTGACTATGTAATATTGTCGGGGGGCGGTGCGTTTACCAAACTAACTGCTCTGGGGTGGATAGTTAGGTCACTGCAGCGCCTGCCCGACAACATTACATAGTTAACAGTACAGTCGTTTACAGGTTGGCACCGTTGACCATGGACTGTTGTTGGGCGATGCATTGACCAAACTATCCGCCCCGAGGTGGATATTTTGGGCAACGCATTGCACAAAAATATTCCTTGGTTGGGTGGTGTGCGAACATTTAGCATGTGCACCGAACGCGGTGCGCGATAAAGAAGTATGTACTAGTAACGGTGCGTTTCTGTTTTTTGGGTGCACTAATTTATTTATTTTTAATAATATATATATATTTGTAAATACACTTCTCATTTAATAAAAAAAAATGTATTTAATATGTGAATCATTCAACGACATCAACGGAGAGAGAAAAGGGAACAAAAAGAACATATGGAGGACCGATATAATGTGATTCAGCTGTGGGAGGTGATGGGCCTCTAAATTAGACATAAATTAAGGCCCTTATAACCTTTATTAGGCACATAAAATGTATATTAAATCTCTCCTTCTACACTTAATAATGTTTTTTTGTGCTTTAATATGTTCTTAGGAAGGTTTAAATATAATTGTATATTTGTGCCTAATACTATCTATTTTTGTATAATATTGTGAGAATATTCGGCAGATTATGAAGATTTGGAGAATAAGATAATTTAGGGACTTGCTCCCTACTACTGGAGGATCAATATTGGAGAATAAATGAACAAAATATCATGAAATAATTGAGAAATTATGGAGAGATTCTGGAGCTCCGATGATTGAGAAAATATAGGAATGCGTTCCCCATCATTTACTGCAAACTCCTAGTGTTGGGAACCAGATCCACTATTTGAGGGATTTTGGAGGGGAAAGCTTCCTCCTTTCAAGGGGAATTATTTCTCATCATTTTGTATATGTACCAGTTCGAATTGGCCTCTAGGGGTATGTATTTTTTAGTCTCACTGTGGAGAAAACTTGTTTTCTCGAAGCTCCATTTTCTTTTCTTGTAGGGATGTACTTGGACTTATTCAATAATGAAGATTGGTGTCATTTTTAGCTTTAAGGCTTGGTTTCTTCCATAGGAATTTTATTCCTCCTTGGGCTTGGCCATCCCATGAGCCTCAGAGCCCTCTTGCACAATTTCTTTATGTTCTTTTCATGCATCTCGTATTTATGTTTTGCATATTTTTGTATTTAGTATTGTTTCTTTTCTTGTTGTAGGATTAAGTTAAATAATTGAAGTTATTTTGCAGGTTTTTTATAGGTTAAAAAACATTATTCATCCTTGGAATAACTTTGGTAGGTCATCTTAATCATTAAGCTACTTGGATTCGGTTACTAATTCATGAATATAAGATTTCTAGAAATGCCTTGTAGCGAAATAGTAGTAAATTTCTGTTATCTTTTAGAAGGGTTTAATGAGATCCATTTGAATAGATTCCACTTGGATTAGGTCATAATAATGTCAAATTTGATAACAAAATTCACCCCATTGCATTTTCACTTTATTAGGTTGGGCATTTGATAGATTAACTAGCTCACTAGTTCTAGAATTTCCAGATTTTAGAGTAGTAATTTTCTATTATTTTTTAGCACGTGTGACCAGGGGTATTTTCGAGTGATTCCATTTGGAATGGAGACCTAAAAAATAATAATTAATAAAAAAAATTGTCCCATCCCATTTTCATTTGATTTACTTATTCATTAGGTGAGTTATTTCCAAAATAGACTTGCTTGTAGGGAAAACATAGTTGCATATAGCACACTTGTAGCATGTGTAAACTCAACCGTATTTTCTCCCAAATGTTGTTTTTGTCTCTTAGGCTTGAATCCTGACCCCTAGGACCTAAATACATGATATAGAAAGAATAAAAACCACGTAAGACATTCATTTTCGCAAATTAGATCAAGTATTTTTATTTGAATTCATGCTCTCAGGATTTCAATTATAAATTGTTGTTTTTTCCTAGGATTAATTTGTTTTCAAAGAAACACATCCATTTTTTTAATTAGTTTAGCCTTTGATTTCATGAAATTCCCTCCATTACATCAAATCAACAAAAGAAGGGCACATTGTATGCTGCACATATAGTGTTGATACCTCTTAAGTTTGTATGAACCTCGAGTTGATAAAAGTTGGTAGCCTTAAGAGTTGCAAAATTCTTCTTGCAATAACGAGGCTCATCACTTTTTGGTGACGTTGTTGGGGATCGATCAAATTATGCATGTTTTCTTCCCTAATTGATTAATTTATTTTCTTTATGCAAAAACAAAAAAATTGCATTAGGCACATTTCATTTCAAAATAGAAAATTGCATTACATTAGCATTCTTATTCAAAAAAATATTTAAAATTACTTCTCCAACACCAACCCCCCACCCCTCTACCCCCCATTTGATCACGTGGTGCAGTAAGAATGACATCACCATCCACTTTTGTAGGTAGAAGAAGAATATATGGAAAATAAGGTAGAAGAAATGGAGGGATATGATGACAAAGAAGAAGACCGCATTGGGTTTCCCATTCAAGATATTGATATCAATGTGCATATGAAGAGCATCCCTCCATCTTTCCTTCCCAACTTCCATGGTATGGGTTCAAAGGATCTACAAACCTTTCTCTTTTAATTTGAAATACTTTTTAGATCTTATGGCTACTTATCACATACTCAAAAATTGAGATTGTTTCCTGCAACATTGAAGGATAGATCTCTTAAACCGTTCATGAGTTTAGGTATTAATTCAATAAGCTCATGGAATGATATGAAAAATATATTTTTAGAAAAATGTAAAGACCATCATATTAAATAAGAAATATTTATAATGAATAAAAAACAAGATGAGAGCCTTGAGGATCTAATAGATAGGTTCATGTTTAATGTTAAGAGGGAAAAATTACAACATTTAGGATTTGACACACTAAAAACCCTCTTACTTAGAATAATTAGGGATGAGTGGATTGATCTCCTTGATCTCATGAGTAGAGGAGATGTATACCAATTTTCATTTGAATAAATTTATGAAACATGCAAGCACATATCAAAAGGAAGAGAAAGAGTATGTAAATCAAGATCAACATTGGTAATTCAAGATGAACGTGGAAATTTTCTTCATAAATTTAAAGCAAAAATTCTTAGCAATCTAAGTGAACTAATAGAAATTTTAAGAATGCAAAATGAACAAAAAGAAGATGTTGATATTTGTGTTATCTATGCAGAATCATATGCTACTAAATATTGTCCACCATTACCAAGGTTTAAGGAAGTTTACCAAGAAGACAATGGAGCAAGTCAATCATCAAAGGAGCTATGTTATGTAGCTCCAAGAATACCATGGCCACCTAGTCAACTTGATATGATGCAAGTACCTACTTCACAATTTCAATCTTATTCACATCCATCTCAAAATAATTGGGACACACTCCCTCCTTGGCAACCTTGGCCATCTCAATCTCAAAATCCATCTTGGAAATAAGGTTGGCAAGGATCTTATGTGAAAAATCCACAATATTCTCAATATTTTCCTCAATATCCTCCATGCCCAACTCCATGGTATCCCTACCATCCACCTCCACCACAGCCACATCCATCTTATAGACCCATTCTTATTCAACTACCTGTACCACCATTTCCAAACCCATACAAAGAAGTAACTCAACCCACTTACAATGCTGAGGTACAACATTTCCAAACATCTCCTCTTGATCTAAATGGTATGCATATTGGTTCAAGAAACGTATTGCAAAAAAGATATTCTCTCGATGTCATTGATGGACAGCATTCAGAAAAAGAAGATTCAAATAAGAAGATCAAAGAATTTGAGGTTGCACTTGATGAAGAGCAGACATCGGAATCAAATATTGAGAAAGTTCCCTCATGTCTTCCATCATTTCCTCAATGTGTTCAAGAGAATAATTAGAAAAAAGAGGAATATTTGAATGTCATGGTAGAAGAGGACATCAAAGATGATCCAAATCAGCAAGTGGACAAGGGGTATTACAACCATATTGAAATATGGTTCCAGACAGTCATTAAGTTGTAGAAACACACTCTTCTTTAGCAGTACTTGACATAATTGCAGTCAAATAAATTCATCTCTCATATTCAGGTACATGTCAAAGCATGTATTTCAAGTGTACATGTGATTTTATCTATTATTTTGATGTGCACATGGATCCATTGGAATTATTCCTATACTTGAAAGAGGTTTTGTGTTTTCAAGTAGAGTAGGATAGAAAAAAAAAATTGAAAAAGAGAAAAAAGGAAAAAGAATAAAATCTCAAGACGAAAACCTCTTTTGAGGCGCCTAAGATTGGCTCACTGATTGAAAACCTCCATGATACAGTCAAATATGGGTTGAAAAAAAGAGAAAATAGGAGAAAAATAAGATATCCTAGGTGAAAACCTCCTTTGAGGTGCCTAGGCAAACCTACTAGTTGAAAACCTCATTGAGGCAGCTAGTAGACCTAAAATAAAAAAGGGAAAAAAGTAAAAAAATGAAAAGAAAACAAATTTATTTTCACCATGTATGTAGGTGCTCTCGAACCTTTTCAAGCAGCAAAAACAAACAAATTGGCACCAAAAGAAAAACTTGGTCAAAACCCTAGTCAAAGGAAGTCAAACTTGGACTTCCTCCTCATTTGCTCAGATTCTCCGAAAGGACCTATGTCTACCAATCCATCACCCTCATCCATTCCCAGCATCCACCCATCATGTCCAAGCTTTTCTCATTTATTTTCTTCATTGTCTTAAAATGCTACAGGAAACCCTGTTTTGCTACACGCAACTCCTAGTTTTTAGCATAAAATTATTTTTATAATATCTCAAAACCCTTGCATCCATTTTCTGACCTGTTTCATGGGGAGATGCATATATATGATCATAACATGCTCAAGAAATTTTAGCACATTTTGGTACATGGTTTGTGAGAAATCGACCTCCATCATCTACAACCATTTTTAATTTTTCTCGCGGTTTGTGGATCTAATGGCTGATATTTGTTATGGGGGGGTGCATAAGGATGATATTAATATGCTCAAAAAAAATTCAGGTCAATCTGACCTATCGTTTGAGAGCTATTCCTAAAACAATTTTGTTGCAAGGAGGTTGTCCTGAAATAGTTTTAGCAAAAAATTGTTTTTATTATATCTCAAAAACCGTGCATCCATTTGCCGAGATATTTTAGGGGGGGATGCATATATATATATATATATATATATATATATATATTATATTATGGTAACATGTTAAAACAATTTCAGCAATCTCTGGTGCACAGTTTGTGAGAAATCGACCTCCATCACCTACAGCCATTTTTAATTTTTCTCGAGATTCGTTCATCCAATGGTTGATATTGTTTATGGGGAAGTGCATAAGGATGATATTAATATTCTCAAACAATTTTACGTCAATCCGATCTACCATTTGAGATATGTGCATAAATCAATTCTACTACAAGAGGGATGTCCTGAGCAGCCTGTACAGTCACATCAAAACTTAGCATCAAGAAGACATGTACGGAAACAAAATCACAAATATAGCACTCACATCATGAAAATATCAGCAGCAGCATTTTATCCAGGGATGTGAAGTAGCAATAACAACAACAACAAAAACCCTAGAAGACCTCCATATTCAAGGTTATCAGCAAGAGGACCTCAAGTAGATTATCACATGCAGATTATCAGATTACATATCAACCAAAGAAGGACACATTGTATGTTGCATACATAGTGTCGATGCCTATTAATTTTTTACAAACCCGGGGTTGATAATTAAATTTGGTAGCCTTGGGAGTTGCAACATTCTTGTTGTAGTACTCAGGCTCATCATCATGTGCTGAGAAAGCAACTCAGTTTTGTGGACCTTTCAATATTCTTGAAAGGATTGGGCCAGTAGCCTATCGACTTACACTTCCTCCAACAATGAAATTCCATGATGTTTTACATGTGTCAATGCTTAAGAAGTATGTTAAATATGTTGATCATGTGATTGAGTAGTTTGTATTGCAAGTGGATCCAGAAGGAGAATTCCAGCCAAAGCCACAATGTATATTGCAGAGAAATATGCTCATGCTCTATAATTGAGCAATTGAGTAGGTTAAAGTGCAGTGGAAGAAATTTGGGCCCAATGAAGCTATATGTGAGATGGAATATTATATGTGGGCTATGTAACCTTCTCTATTCATTGGTTGAGTGAATGTCCTTGATACATGTTTTTGGTATATGATTTCATATGATGTTTTTTTATATGTACATATGTATATGGATGTAAATACCACCACGAGTTGTGTTATAAAGCTCCAATAAGTGGTATGGTGTCATATCATTATGGTTGTCATGTTGGTTTGATTCTCAGCAAGTTGATCATTATAAATATTGTGACAAGCTCAGTTATAAAGCTACATGGGTAGTATGTTTTTCTTTCAGTAGTCTTATTGGTTGTAGTTGTCATTGAACATCGAGGACAGTGTTCACCCAAGGGGAGGGTTTTGTAACATCCCTAGTAAAAAATCCATGTAAAAATTAATAAAGGAAAAATAATAACCACAATTATGGGACACTTATTCCAAGTTGAATGTTGGGAAAAAAATCCTAGTGTGGGTTTTCATTTGGTTTATTATGGCTAAGGAAATTGGAAAAGGAAATGGAAAAGGCTTTGGCAAAGTGGCATTAATTTGAATTTTATTTATTAAAATAATGTAAATTAGGAGAAAAGGAAGGTGAAAGGTCACAGGTTGCATGTGAAGAGGAAAATTAAGGAAAATAATGGAAAATGAAGAAAATAGAGGCCTCGTTAATCAAAATTCTTGTGAGGATTAGTTGGTACCTTTTGTCAGTTCAACTTTTGGTCAATTTAGTTTTGGATCTATCTCTCTATTCTCTCTTGCACACTCTTGGAAACTTATATTTTTCTTGGAGCATTTCAACTTTGGTTAAGGAAAGGAAAAGAAGGCAAAGAGGAAGCAAAGATACGTAAGGAAGAGCATGATTAAGCAGCTACAATGGGATTACTTGGAGGTATTTATTTTCATGTATAATTTCCTTGATAGATTTTTCATGCATGGTTATGCATGTGAGTTCTTGGTTATATTGTTGTCCTTGGCATGGGTTTCGTCAGGTGTGGTAGTGTTCTTCAGCCTTGCCTTTCCATTTCCAAATACCCATGGTGTGACGGGGTTATCATGTTTTGGTTGAGTTGGATTTCCGGATGGACTCGAAGCTGAGTGGGGTGGTCTCATTATTATTCACAAGGCCTAGGAATCCCAAGATGGGATACACTGTAAATCCTAGATGTGAACACCTCGATTGAGCCTAGAAATCCCTTGACCAGTTAATAGTGGGATACATCGTAAAGTTCAGTGGTGGTACCCTTGATTAGACCTAGGAATCCTAGGTTGGGATACATAGTAAATCCCAAAGGTTGGAAACTTTGTAGGCCTAGGAATCACTTGACCATTAATGGAGGGATACATGGTAAGTCCGAGAGTTTGATACAGAAACATTCCTCACGGTTTAGGTGGAGAGATCCTGAGGCATCCATTCTTTTTTATGGCTCGGTGATCTAGTGAGGATGTCATGGTTCTATTCATCAGGGTGACATGGCCCTAGCTTGAGGAAGCTTGGGTTGATTCTTTTGGTTTTGAGTCCCACATTCATGCTTGGAATATGGCACGAGGGTGATTGGTTGAAGAGAGATTTGGCTAAGCCAATATATGGTCGGGTGGAATGTGGTAGTCCTATACCAAGTTGGCTTTTGTATTCATCAATGGGAGTTATTTTCCTTGGTATTTTATGTGAACATGTATTGGTTTATATGTAGATTCTATGGTTTTTGTATCCATATTATTTATGTTGGTTATATGTTAGTTATGAGCATGTTTTATGACAGTGATGATATATGCCTCTCATCATGTTTTTATTTATACATGAATGGGAAATTAATATATGACCTAATAGATGATAATGAAGCTAATGGGATAAGTCATAAATGATTCTTAGTGATTCTTAGATAAGTATGAGACCCCTATGCTGAGATTTGTGGTTAAAACCTGTAGAATGCATATTTGTGACATGTTTGACAAAAATAATTTTGTGGCTAGTAGGGTTCCATTCAAGTCCTTGTTCAATTATTTTCATATGTATCTTTGTTTCAATGTTACATTTCATTTTGGGAAGTTTCGTGGAGTTCTAGATAGTGGTCTGAGTCATAGCCCTGAAAAAGTGGCACGAAATCCAGAGTCGTTGGCACTGAACTACCTGGAAAATTCCCCACTCATATGATGTCCTTGTTGTGGGAGAAACTATAGGTCCCAGCTGCATGCATGCCCATGTCAAGGGAGCGACTTAGGCTCTAATGTAGTAAAATTTTAGTTTGTCTCAGGGGCTAGTCACCTAGATGAGTTAGATGGATCCTGGGGGTTTTGTTGCATGTTTATAAGGTAAGGTTGTTTGTGTTTTGTCGGTTCCACTTCCTTAAATGTACATAGTGAGTTGAATCATATCATAGTAGCCTCTCATCACATGTTTAACCTGGTTAATTGGTTACTTGGGTAGATGTGGGAGGAGGTTATTACAACCAAGCACATAATTTCCATTAGATTCAAAATAAATTGAAAAAAATTCACATCACACATCATCGATGACCCGTCAATAATGTACACTTGCATTTCTATTTACTTATTGTCACAAAAATTCAAACTAGTTGTTTGATCAAATCATCATGTATAAGCATATCACATCTGGTTAACTCAAAATGCAACCATCGTAATCAAAATCATAGATCACATGTAACCATGATAAAACAGAATCATACATCACATGCATAATTAAAACTGAAATAAAATATTGATACATATCCTTTAATCGATCCTTAGCTTCTACATATATCCTTGTCCTTTTCGTACTCACACCAGATTGGTTTCCACTGCTGAAAAACACCCAGTGCCTTCTCTTCAACCACATACATATACACATAGTTTGCATCACACACAGCATACAACACCATACAATTCATGCATCTACACCTGACATACAACACATACACCTACACCCAACGTAGAACACAACACATACCCATGCATCTGGCATACAACACAACACGTACACCTACACCCTATGTACAACACAACACAATACATGCATAGAGTACAACACAATGAATACACATGTCATGATACAATGACTATGCAATTTACATTCATAGTACCACACATACACAAAATAACATATACAACATGCACACAATACCACATGTGCACAACACAACATGTAGGACATGCACACAATACCACATGTACAACGGTACCACATGCACAACATGTACATTGTAGAGACCAACCCTATATTTTACTAGATGAACACTAGGCTTTAAATTTTTTTTATTTTTTTTTTAATAATACAGTAACTAGGAATTTAAACCATAAGCATACAAGTTTGAAACTTAGTAAAATTAAATCACTTATATCAAACATCCATAAATTTAACTTCATAACACACACATCTATTTAATGTGTTGATTATAGGCACAATGAAGTCATCATAAAAAAAAACATTATAAATAACACATGTACCGTTCACCCTTGGACAAGATCCAAACTTGACTTGATGCTACTTGAGCTCCTTTGTTGTTGTCTACCTCCAAGCCTGAATGTTGTCGTGCTTAATCTGAATATAATGACCCACCGTTTGACCTCCCAGCCCGCTCCTTGGGTACTCTCCTTCCCCGTGGACCCCCGAGCTGCAATGGGGTTGTACAACGAAGGAATGTGCTAGCTGATAGAGGTGAGCACCTCTTGGCTCAAGAGTGCCCTCTCTATAATACTCTACCTCACCAAACTCAACTATAGCTTGTAACCACTCACAATGACATAATCTCCTCCATCCAACAATAGGTTAAGCAAAAAAAAATCCCTTTCCCTTAGCTTTCCCCTTCTTTTATAGAAGGCTTCATAAGTGACACTTGGAATTTCATGCATCAATATTTGTTTTTTATTAATCCAAAATTTGATTATTCACCCACCCATGTGTCACCCTCTCATCAAGGCTCTCCAAAAATAATTTACTTAAATATTAATTTAAAATAGTATTTACCTCACCCCAACAAGACTTCCTATTTCTTCTACTAGTTGTCTCTTGATTCCCCCTTTCCTACTCCTTAATTTGTGTTTATTACTGAAGTTAACTTATAATTCTTAGATTTGGTCCCCTAACTACCTCCTAATTTAACTCAATTTGCCTCTTAGATTAATATTCTTATGTTGGCTCTTGCCACATGGAGGTTCTCTAAATTTCTCCAATTTTAATTTATTAGTTTTATTTTAATTCACCACCCTCTTCTCTTAGTGAAGTTTTTAACTATTTTATGATTAACCTTTATACTTAACTCTATGTCCCTCTTTCCCCCCTTTTTCTTAATTAAGTTACTTTTGTACATTATCCACTTAATATTATATATATATATATATATATATATATATATATATATATATATATTCGACATGGAAAGTGGTAGAGTTCTCAGGGTAAAGTATTTTATTTATTCCTATTCTTCCCTTACCTTAAGTATTATTCTTGATTTAATTTCCTTGGTTCTAACATCATATATCACTTGTTATGAATTAATAGGATTTTTATATATTAATTATATTTATTAGTTTCTTTAATGATGATGAGGGTGTCAAGTTGGTCATGCCCTTCAAGAACTTCCATTCGAAGTTCCAAGGGTGCCATGCCTAACAGTTTATTTGTGATGCCAAGGGGCCAAGTCGGTCATGCCCTTTAATAATTTCTCTTGAAGTTCCAAGGGTGCCACGCCACTTTCCCTTCAAGCATACAGTTGCTACGAGGGGAAAGTATAGGTGTAATGACAGAGATTGTTATCATCTCGTATGCCACCTGCTATAGTGATACTAATGGTGTTGGGGATCAAGGAATCCACCTTGATGCGCGCCCCCCAAAAATCCCTCGTGAGCAACCCAAATTTGGGACCTACCCCCACGACATCATGATCTTAAAGGCGAAGTTGTTTCGATCTTTCCAGCCTAAGTCACGACGAGAGTGCTAGCGGGTGAGATCAGGGACACTGTCCCACCCCTCCCATGTTGTTCCATCCAATTGTACAACCCCATCACCCATATGTGCGTCATTCGGTCAAGCAACTAACATGTTCCTACATTCATTGACATATCATCAGCAAGTTTCAAACTAGACTTAGAATTTTAAATACAAGATATTAATTTCTATCAAACCAGATATCGTCAAATCATCATATGTGAGTGCCTCTGGTGGTTACCTGTCATACCCAATAATCATCAGTAACAAAGTTTCTCAGTGTTAGTCATTATCATAATAGCAACATCAACATGACCTAGTCATTCACATCATTGTTTATTTTGAATCGAAACTAATGTAAGTAGCTAACATATGGGACACATCCATCATGGTTATCATAATCATAACATCAATGGGAAACTAACATATCCATCAAAGCCATCATCATCGTAACATCAATAGAAAACATATCTATCTATAAAATCTATCATCATCATGATATCAATAGAGAACATGAATATCCATTAATGCTACAATCGTATCAATAGAGAACGTACATAACCGGTAATGCTATCATCATCATAGTATCAATAAAGACATACATAACCATAAAATCCACTAATAATAGAGTCATGTGTCCAGATCCTCAACCTGAGGTCCTCAAAGAATAAAGTGCGAGCCTTAGGGCTAAATAATGTTAAAATTCATATCACTATCAGTCAACTAGAGTAGGGTAGTATATACATAGTACCACATGTACACATCACCACATGTACATAGCACCACCTGCACAATGGTTACACAACACCACATTCAAAATGTTTACATAGCACCATATGTACAACATGCACACCATGCCATAAATACACATCACTTCATATGCAATATGCACAAAGCACCATATATACACAACGCCTCATATCCAACATATGCACAGCACCATATGTACACAAAATTGCATAAAAAACATGTACACAACACCATATATATATATAGAATTCAATAAAATAAATGTACACAACACCATCTATACATAAAATTGCATAAATAAGATGTACATAACACCATATATACACAACACTGCATGCACACAACATCACAGGTGCAACATGTACAACATATATACAATAGTAGTCCTACATATCCATAGACCACACATTCACTCTACCAATCAACCTTGCTTCTAGTTTATTTCCACTATTCATGATTTTCCCAGCCTGTCACAGATCACACCATTTTCATTCCGCTAAAGTACCCCTCAGCATAGCCTCTCTATAACATAACATGTTATGAAACTAGCTCCAAAAATAGAAGAAAAGAGAGACCAATGCCTTAGAAACCAACCACTTCGAGGGGGAAACCTCCTTTACATTACATAAATGAAAAATTATTGGATGATTCAAATGACAAAGCCTCCTTTCTATATATAGGAGTCTGGGGTCATAATATAATCCTAGCCAACCTAACAATAATAATGATGTAAGGGCACAACAATAACAATATTGGCTTTTATGGGGCACAATAATAACAATATGGGGGCTACAAGGGTACAACAATAACAATAAGGGGGATACACTACTAACAATAAGGGCCTACACTAGTAATATAGGGACCTAACATGCCCCTCTCCTTCAAAAAAGTGTTGTCCTCAACACTTGAGCAATTTTGGATGCTTCTGTATAAAATTCTCATCCTCCCATGTGGAAATTCAGTGGATAAGTTCTTCCACTTCATGAGATACTCTAAAATTGATCGATTCCGTAGCTGTCGAGTTCTTGTTTCCGTGACTACTTTAGGTTCCAATATGAATTTTCCTTCCTCATCAAGTTCTGGAAATATAGTTTGAATTGGAAGTTAGTCACCTATAACCCTCTTTAATCATGAAACATGGAAAACTAGGTGCACTCAAGAAGACGTTAAAAGCTCCAATTTATATGCCATGGTACCAACCTTTTGCAACACCTTGTAATGACCATAGTACTTTGGAGATAATTTATTATCCTTCTTAGCTTGTTTGAGGGACATTTGTTTGTATGGTTGTAGCTGTAAAAATACCCAATCTTCTACATCAAAACTTCTCTCATTGCGATGTAGATTTTCCTGTTGTTTCATTCGATTTTGTGCCAAATTTAGGTTATTCGTTAAGAGTTGGAGAACTTGTTGTTGATGATCGATGTGATCTTCCACTGCTTGAACCTTAGAATTTTCTCTTAAAGATAATGTGATGGACGGTGGATGATATCCATAAAGTGCCAAAAATGAGGTCATTTTTGCTGCAATATGGAAGGAAGTGTTATACCACCATTCAACGAGAGGTAACCACTTGACCCATTGTGTTTTCTTATTAGATACAAAACAACAAAGATATCCTTCCAAACATGTGTTCACTATCTCAGTTTTCCCATCGCATTGAGGATGATAAGATGATCTATGAGCTAGTTGAGTACCCAAACAAGAAAATAATTATGTCCAAAAATTTCTAGTAAAAATGGGATCTTTGTCGCTTACAATAATCTTTGGGTTTCCATGTATCTTTTTAATTATTTCCATAAATGAAGTATCAATTGTACTTTCTTTAAATGGATGAGATAATGCCCAAAAGTGTGCATACTTTGTAAGACTATCAACTACCGCCATGATAACGATCTTTCCTTTGGACTTAGGTAAACCTATGATAAAATCCATTGAAACCTCCTCCCAACGTTGACTTGGAATGGATAAAGGATGTAGCAGACCCGGGGTCTTAATTGTCTCAACTTTATTTTGCTGGAAAACCAAACATTCTACCACAAAATTCTGAACATCAGATTTAAGGCCATCCCAAAAAAAAAATCTTCACCATGTGGTAAGTTTTTAAAAATCCTGAGTGTCCTCCTAAGGGAGAGGTGTTCAATTCCAAAAGAATATTTTTTTCTATTTGGGAATTCCTACAAATATATAAGTGATCTTTGTACCATAAGGAATCATTTTTCCAATTAAATGTATCATATGTAGTAGGATATTGTTGCAACTTTTGAATGAGTGTCCACACTTCTTCATCATTCTTCCATCATCCCTTGCTTTGGTTATCCAATCTAGTTGGATAATAGAAATGGCACAAAGCAATGCTTCCACATCTTCATCCTTTCTTAAGAGTGCATCTGCAACAACATTTAGCTTCCCTATTTTGTAGATGATTTCAAAGTCATCACCCAACATCTTTGTGACCCATTTTTGCTGCTCTTCTGAAGATATTCTTTCTTCGAAAAAGTATTTAAGACTATCATGATCATTTTTTACCTTGAAGTGTCTTCCCATTAGGTAAGGTCACCATTTCTTTAGTACATGTAGGATTGCCAACATTTCCTTCTCATAAATAGATTTCCATAAATACTTTCCTTTGATTGGACAAATTTCAAAAGAAATGGGTCTTCCTTCTTGCATTAAAACATCACCAATTCCATTTCCTAAGGCATCACATTCCACAATAAAGATTTTTGTGAAGTCTGGCATAGCTAAGACCGATGCTAGGCACATTTCCTCTTTAATATGTTCAAAGGCCTTAGTTTCTTCAGGAGTCCATGAAAATGCTTCTTTCTTCAATAATGTTGTTAGAGGTGCTGCTATTCTTCCATAATTCTTAACAAAATTGCGTCAATGCCATGTTAACCCAAGAAATACTTGCAACCACTTTATGGTAGTGGGGAATTTCCATTCCTTAATGGCTTTAATTTTGTTAGGGTCTACCTTAACACCCTCCTGAGATACAATATGACCCAGATAATCCACCTCTTGTACTCCAAAGAAAGATTTGGAGGTTTTTTCATATAATTGTTTCTCCTCTAATAGTTTTAGCACCATGTCAACATGTTGAACATGATCCTTCCAAGACGTGCTATAGATTAGTAAATCATCAAAAAATACTAACACAAATTTTCTAAGGAAGGGTTTGAAAATGGAATTCATCAACCCTTGAAATGTAGAAGGTGCATTGGTAAGGCCAAAAGGCATGACCAAAACTTCATAATGACCATCATGAGTTCGAAATGTTGTTTTCGGAATATCTTCAGTCTTCATTCTAATTTGATGATATCCTGAATGAAGATCCAACTTGTTAAAATAAATTGCTCCATGTAATTCATCCAATAATTCATCAATCACAGGAATGGAAAATTTATATTTAATAGTGAGCTTATTGATCTCCCTATAATCCAAACACATGTGCCATGATCCATCCTTCCTATGCCCAAATACTACTAGAGCAGAGTAAGAACTTGGACTAGGTTGAATTATACCAGCCTCTAACATTTTTGCAATCATACATTCAATTTCGCTCTTTTGGACATAAGGATATCTGTGAGGCATGATGTTTGGAGGAACACTTCCTGGAATAAAATGAATAGCATGATCATGATCATGAATAGGTTGGAGTCATTTGGGAGTTTCAAACAGCTTGGAATGATTATCGAAGACTTTTTGAAGATATGAAGAAATATATTATTTTTATGTTGGAACTTATAGTGAGCATAATTGTGCAATTAAGCATCATTTTTCTTTCTTTAGAAGCTTTATCATGAAATTAGAGCTTATTATATTTCCCGAATTCACTGTGATACCCCGTAATTCAACTTCCTTTCCTTCCAAAAAAAATTCAAGAAAATTTGTTGAAAATTAAAAGCTATTATCCCCAAAGATTGTAACCATTGTACTCCTAATACAACATCAACACCTCCCATTGGAATGGAAAGAATTGGACTATTAAATACATATTCCCCCATGGTTAGCTTTATATTATGGCATTTTCCAGAGCAATTTATAGTTCCTCCATTTGCAACCATCACTTTACACTCTGGTGCTAGGTATAGGAAGCAATTCAATTCCTTGGCTACCTTACAATGAATAAAATTATGGGTACTACCCAAATCAATCAACAATATTACCTTTTTCTTCTTGATATATCCTTCTATCTTGAGAGTTTTAGGAGTGGTAATTCCTGCCAATGCATTACAGGATATGATCGGACTCATTTCTTCTTTTTGTAGGGTTGGTTCCTAGTGTATATCCTCTTCTTTTGAAGTTTCTTGTTCATTTTCATCCTCCTCCTCACAATCTATGTAAAAAAAATTCTTCTCAGCACACTTATGACCTTTAGTGTATTTTCTATCACAATTGTAGCAAAGCCCTTTTGCTATTTTTCCTTCTAATCTTTTTGGTGCCAGCATTATAGGTTGTGGAATTTTAGGAGTAGCAAGACTTCCGTATTTATAGATGTGAGTGGTAGGCTTCCTTGTCGCCATAATTTTACATTCAATTTTTCTTGCCAACTTGAATGCCTTCTCCAATGAATCAAGCTCCCAAAGGCAACCCTCATGTTAGATGTTATCCTTCAAAGTCCCTAGGAATATATCAATCCTATGTTCCTCTAGAATATATGTTACCCTTATATTCAATTTTTGGATGTCCTCAATGTGCTCCACCATTGAACCCTTTTGTTTGAGATTTATCAATTGGATAAATAAGGTGTTGATCTTTGTATCCTCATAATGTGCTATCATTTCCTCTATAAATATTGACCAAGTGACAATTTTTTTTACAGGAGGAAAGCCATTGATACCATACAAATGTATTTTTTTCTAAATATAAAGTTTCAATGTGTACCTTTTGTGTGCTTTTCACATTATAGAGATCCAAATATTTCTCCATCTGTAGTATCCATGTTACAAGATCCTTGCCGTCAAACTTCTTGATATCGATCTTTAGAATATGGTGGGTCTTCAATCCATCATTCGAGTATATGAAATAACGATGAACATTTATTTTTTTCTCATCGTCAGTTTCCTCTACTACCTTTTCGCCATTAGGAATAATTTCTTGTATCAAATTTGTCAAACCTTCCTTCAAACCTTCCATGTCTGCTTTTAAATCATTCTTCATGTCTTCCATGTTGTCTTTCATTTTTTCGTCGATGTCATCCATCTTAGCTTCCATGCCATTCTTCAAACCATACATCTTATCTTCCACACATTTCTTCAAACCATCCATATTAGCTTCCATTCCCTTCTTCAGACTATCCCTCTTAGCTTCCACGCCTTTCTTCAAAACTTCCATTTCATTTTTTGTTGCTATTTGCGAGAGCGTAATTTGGTGTGCTTTCTCTTATAATTTTGATATATAATGTTGCACTTCTTCCTCTTCATGAGTGATAGTAGAGTATTCTGAGGGCTTAGTGGTTGTTGAATTATTTTTAGGAAGAATTTTAGTACCCAATACTCATATCTATGCTTCAATATTCCCTTGGAATCACTTCAAACTGATTTTTCAAACAAGACTTATGCAATTTGAAAAAAAAATACACACCTTTTTTCTTGATTTTGAGGAGATCGAAATTGAAACTGATGTATCTCTGTAATTTCAGATCCCTGAGATTTTATCTTTAGTCTTGTAGTATCCCTCTGAATCATCTTTCCAATGCCATAGGTCTGATCTAATTTGGATTCTTCAAGGCAAATTTATTTCCACTCTCCCATAATGACCTAATTATGGACTGGTTCAATAGGGAAAAATTGTACGGAGTACCATGTGTCACTGTTTCCTCCTTCGGCTTTGAAATTGATAAAAATGAAACTAAATTCCGTTAAATTTTGGCCGTTATTTACATAATTCCAATATAATGCTCAGAGAGAGAGTTATGAGGATTTTACCAAGGTCACCTATTTTGGATGAAATTTGGGAGCCTGAAAAAACCCTAACTTCCACAAATCATATCTCTTAAGATTTTGCAAACCAAGATTTGAAATTTTTACACGAACATCATCGGGATTTATTCGAGATAGGTTTTTGTTTTTAGATTTGTAACCCTCGTAGAAAAAAACGTATAGCACAAATTCCACGATGACCTGTTTGAAACATTAAAACCCTACAATCCAAATCTCTGATACCAAATGTTATCAAACCAGCACCAAAAATAGAATAATAGAGAGATCAACACCTTATAAACCAACCACCTCGAGGGGGAAACCTCCTTTACATTACATAAATGAACAATTCTTGGATGATTCAAATGACAAAACATCTTTTCTATATATAGGAGTCCATGGGGTCACAATATAATCCTAGTCGACCTAACAATAATAATGTAAGGGCACAACAATAACAATAGTGGCTTTTATGGGGCACGATAATAACAATATGGGGGCTACATGGGTACAACAATAACAATAAGGGGGCTACACTACCAACAATAAGGGGCTACACTAATAATATAGAGACCTATCATAACATAAGCATAGTACAAACATATAATATCAATTCATATCCATATGATACCGACCTTGTAGATCTATCAGGGTTACTCTTCTCACTTGATTCCTCATAATACCAGGAACATCTTCATGCCATTATCCTTCATAAGAAATCATTCCTCCAGAAGAATGACTCTTGATGGCCCTATTAGACGACAACATACATACATACATATATACATATAAACATTAGCATAAAACAATCATGACCCCTAACAAACCTATCATACAATGACATACGTACATACATATATACATATAAACATCAACATCAACAATCATGACCGCTCACGAACATGTCAGACAACGAGATACATACATACATACATTCATATAAACATTAGCATAAAAAAATCATGTTCCCTAACAACCATTTCAGACAATTACATACATACATACATGTATAAATATACACATCAACATAATCATGATCAAAACATAATTACTAGATATCATAAGGTATTGGTTAAGAGAACCCCCTTTCTCCATGCACATCATGCTCAACATTGACAACAACAATTCCCAACATATCCAGGGCATTTGACACCTCAAATCCATTCACTTTACCTTTCCTATTACCTTTCTCATGATTTTCCTGCCATCATCCATTTTTCCCAATGGACCCAACCAATTCAACGGGATGTTATACTCTTTCCTTCAATTGCATGTATACATGCACCATGCTTCATTTGAGTCTTACATTACCTGTTGAGTTTCACTCAGCTCTTCTCGAATTCTATTAACTTTCCTGTTTCCCAACCAATTCCCAAGACTCTCAAAACATAAAAGGAAAGAAAAATAAACAAAAAAGATGAAAACCAATAACAATATGACACCAAAACAAAATGGAAAGGCCTTGCACCAAACGCAATCAAAATCCATAATCAAGCTCAGAAAAATCACAAAATACCTAGATCACAAAACTAGAAACAAAACACCTTGGCTCAATCCCCGTGGTTCCCAAGGAAATCTCAACCTGAGACTTCTTCAATATTTCATGGTAGTCTATTTTTCCATGCAATCCCCTCATCATACCTCCATAAACACATAATTGTCAATGTATAAATAACTATAACAATATAATTGTTATCTTATATTGTTGTGCCAAGAACGTTTCCTTGTAGTTGAACACATCTGTTCCATATCTCAAGGGACTTGAATTCCCTTGACACATCTAGCTATAACTAGAAACCAATAGTTAGTTATATAAAAAAATCAACTATTACCTTATCATGCTAATACCAAGCATGTTTCCCACAATTGTTCACACATGTTGAACACATGTTCCAAAGATCAAGACAACATATCTATTACTTGAAATCAACCTTTACTAATGCTAATATCTATTTCATGATCAACTCACAATCATTAATAATAATACTAAAACTAACACCCACTAGCACTCAAGTACACATCAACTATCTCAACCCATAATGTGTTAGTACAACCATCTTAAAAAAAGATCATTCCTTCATGCAATCTTATAGACATAAACTCATATCATGCAAATTAATCAAACATTCATACAATAGATAGATAACATAGATCAAAATTTCAATCACCAAATAAACAACATAAGCGAACTCATACCTTAATGTATCTCAAGGGAGGTTATCTTATTTTCACAAACTATCTAGATTAGCACAATATAACTTCACAACATATCAAATAAAACATAAATAAGGTCATGATGTCCATAATAGTAACTAGCTAACAGGTTCACATCATAAACTTAGAAGTAATTGCCATTCATGAATAACAATAACATGTGCACAATCAATCTAGATTAGTACAACACAATATCACAAATAGGTCGAATCATACTTGAATGTCATAACCCTAACCATCTGAATAGTCAAATATAAATTAGCATGATACATATAACATCAAGATCCTAATTAAATGACCATAATAATCATGTGCATGACTGGACTGCATATAACAAAAAGTTACAACCAAGCATGACTAACTGACGCACGTCCATATGACCGCACTTAACAACTAGCATCTATCATACATGTAACCACAACAAAAATAGAATTATAGGCATGTATGTAACCATAATTTATATAACAATCATTAAACAACATACCTGCATACCCAATGTACAAACCTATATGATGATTCGCTCCTACCCTGAAGTCCAGTGTTGCAACCTCGCCTTGATGATATGCTTCTCCTGCTCTATCTCAGTCAACATATCAGCATCATAACATACCAACAACATCATGATGACACAAACTACATACAATTACCTCATGGATAATGACCTTAACCATGAAAATGCATGCATAACAATATATAGACACTGACATGCATAAAAAATGCAAATACAACTAACATGCATTCATGACAAACACATCCCAACATCAACATCATCAACATATATATGACAACACAATTGTAACAATGACCACCACCATGCATACACAACAAGCATATACACCACAAGCATAAATAACACATGAAACCAACATGTATGCATGATCAATGCACTGCCCATCTAGTCCAAGGGGTGAACCATGCTCTGATACCACCCCGTGGTATCAAATATCACCCAAAGAGAATGGAAACCAGACACCACCCAAAGAGAATGAAACTCGCTTTGATACCACCCTGTAACACCCTCCTCCGACATTTACCCACGATAAATGGTCCACTAGGGTAAACATGTGACAAGATGCTACTATGATGTGATTCAACTCCCCATGTACAGTTAAGGAAGTGAAACCGACATAGCGAAACCAATCTCAACTTCCACACATGCTACGAAACCTTCAGGAGCCAACCAACCCTTCTAAGTGACCAACCCTTGAGACAACTTGAAATTTTGTTGGTCTACACCCTAAACCACTCCAACGAAAATATATGCATGAGATTGAGTCCTTCTATTCGCTCCCACAGCAAGGCATGCCAGCGACTATGGAATTTTTCAGGCAGTTCTAATCCAATCACCCTGGATTCTGAGCCACTTTTTCAGAGCTAGGTCTCTGGCCTCTACCCATAACTTCATGAAACTTCCAGAAATGAATAATAACAATGGAATAAGGCTACTAATGCAATCATTGTTACACGTACTTGATATGACCCCTACTAGCCATGATAGGCATTTTTTTAAACATGTCACAAATAAGTAATCTATAATTCATAACAACATATCTAAGTATAGGGGTCTCATACTTATCTAAGATTTGTAAGGAAGCATTGATGCCTTATCACAATAGTCGCATTATCATTTATTAGGTCATATATTCATTGTACATTCATTTTCTAATTAAAGCATGATGCGATCCACACATCATGTCTCTCATAAAATATAGTCATAACCAACATATAACCAATAGAAATAACAAGGATATAACAACCATAAAAACAACATATGAACAAGTATATTTACACATGAAATACCAAGGAGAAGGATCTCTTGTTAACATATGCAAAATGAAACCATGTCTAGGACTTCCATGTACCACCCGACCATAGATTGGGATAAACCAAATCTTTCTTTCATCCAGTCATCCCTGTGTCATATTCCAAGAATGAATATGGGACTTACAAAAAAACCAATCAGGGATTCCTTAGGCTTTACCTTATACCCAACCAAGGGATTCCTAGGCCTGAACCCTCATTAATACAACCATGCTTTACCATAATCCCCACCGGATCACTAGGCCCTAAACAAGCACTAATGCCTCTAGATCTCTCCACCTACACTATGAGGAATTTTCATGTCACCTAGTCCCTAATCTTTACAGTATATCCTTTCATTCATCGGTCGAGGATTCCTAGTCCTAATCAAGACTCTGCCCTCAGGGCTTTATCGTATATCCCGTCATTCATTGGTCGAGGATTCCTAGGCCTAATCGAGACTCCACCTTCTAGGCTTTATCGTATATCCCTTCATTCACCAATCGAGGATTCATAGGCCCACCAAGGTACACAAAATACATATTTACCGCAATCCCACCATATACCAGTCTAGGGATCACTAGGACTTGTGTTCTTTAGAGACCACCCCACTCAGTTTCGAAACCATCCGACAATCCGGCTTAACCAAGTAAAAGGGAACCCATACACCATGGTTATCCGAAAATGGCAAGGCAAGGATGAGAACCATTATCACACCGGGAAAAAAACATGCCAATGAAAACAAGAGAACCAGATACACACATGCATTTACCATGCATGCCAAATCTAGCAAGGAAATCACACATGAAAATTGATACTTGCAAGCAATCGCGTTGTAGTTTCTTGATCCTGATCGTCCTTGCTTGATCTTTGCTTCCATTTGCCTTATTTTTCCTTCCTTTTTTTTTCTTGATCCAATGCTAGAGTGCTCACAAAACTCTCTAAGTGTCGAAGAGGGTGAGAGAGAGAGAGAGCTCGAAAACTGACTGAAAAAAAGGTTACACTAAAAAATGCTACCAACTTATCCTCATAATCCTTTTTTATTAATGAGGCCTCTAATTTCTTCATTTTCCATTATTTTCCTTCATTTTCCTCCTCACATGCAACCCATGACCTTTCACCTTCCTTTTCTCCTAATTTCCATTATTTTCATAAATAAAATGTCAATTAATGTCTCTTTCCTTTTCAAAGCCTTTGTCATTTCCTTTTCCATTTCCTTTTCCAATTTCCTTTAGCCAAAATTAACCAAATGAACACCCACACTAGGATTTTTTTCCCAACATTCAGCTTGGAATATGTGTCCCATGACCTTGGTCCTATTTTGCCTTATTAACTTTATTTACAAGAAATTTTGACTAGGGTTGTTACAGTTTGAAATGGTTCTCTTATTGGATATTTGCGGAAGTGAAATGTGTAATGGTTTTTTATCTATCCAATGTTTCGGATGGTTACTCAATCCATCATCAAGGACCAAAGAAATTTTCCTTCCCATCCATTATGCATGGGTTTTGTTTGTTGCTTGAGAATATCCATAATGCTTGGGTGTGGTTGCAAGGGCGAATTAGGAGGGGAAAAAGGTTAAGGTAATGTTGAATTCTAGCCTAGGCGTAAATGTCATGACTACATTAATTGATTACATTCATTATAATTAGCATCAAAATAAACAAAGAAACGGATCCTTTTAATTTTTTTCCCTTCTTGCTAAACAACGGTTGGCCTTCTTCCATGTGCTCTTCTATTTCCCATAACCTTTGTGAAAGATTTCATCTAAGAATAAGAAAAGAAAAGAATTTAAACTTTATAGACATGAAATAAGCAATGATCTACTTCATGTAGTAAATTAAGAAAATTTTCACTATTATTTATTAACTATTTTTTTATCATGGCTCAAATTCAAGGACAATGAACATAGCACATTTTAAAAAATCATGAAAATAACCCAGAAATACCATTGAATTTCACTTGAATGTCAAGTCTTAAATGTTATTAATCGCTAATTTAGGTCTTTTTAGCTTGAGATCTCAAAATACAAACTTTTTATTGTTTTCCTTCTAAAGATTTTTTTTTAAGTTCTTATTTCTTTTATATATATATAGGAATAGGACATTTTCTTAACACAACAATTGCATGCAAAAATATACGTGCACTTGTAACATAGCTTAAACCATGGAAAGTTTACACGGGCTCGTGAAAAGATATTGATATGTGTGAATGAATGAACGCCAATAGTAGTGACAAAGTTTTCTATAATCTACTTTCATAGTTCTTAAGATATAAAAACCAACATACATATTTGAAAAAAAAGGAGCTTCCATACAAGGTGTGCATGCAATGTTGTTGCTTCAACAAATGATTTTCTTGTTGGGTTGTGATAAGCAAAATGGATTTTGTAGTTTTTAGTGTGGGGTTAACTCATCACATTAATATTCAAATAGAATCACACTAAAACATCCAATAATAGACCACGGCGACAGTAATATCAACATGTAGAACCTTATACCTTGAAACTGAGCACAATCTCTCGCTACCAAGTTGCTTCACATGCTTTGTAACCATCCAACAATTTTGTTACCTAGTAGAGCTTTCCCAAGTGCAAACCAGGCAAATGAAACCCGAACTTGAGTCGTAACCTCCTCAAAAGTTATGGTTGAATGGGTGGTTTATTCCATAAATGCGCCACCAACCTCATCTGGTCCACGACATCCCGTCTGTGGCATGGATCCATATAACTCGTTATATAAACTATCAACCAAACCTCATATGCCTTCCACAATGTTTAACATATTGCATATGGTGTTCCACCACACTAATATTCTATATGATATATATAGTATCACCTATGCATAAGCTTTATATTATGAACCTTTTTCCAAACTTTTCATTTATATTCGCATCACTTCTTTTTCACTAACATTACATATGGTATATAGTATGACAAATGCATAAGCATTATATTATGAACATTTGCCAAAGTTTTCAATTTATATGAACACAAATTCTTTTGTTTCCTGATGACATACACTTACATACACTAAATGTATATATCTTGTAAATCATGTATTATACTTTATAATACTTTAATTATTAGAATACCATCTATTTTAATTTAATAAAATGTAGCGATATAAGGCTTTGTAACAATTTGTAAGTTTTCATAATAGATAAGTTATTGAGTCGAGAGATGATGTGTGATTCCATTAGTGGTAAATGTGAAGTTGACATGTATTATTATAAAATATTATTTAAATTAAAAAAAAATATATATTGGATATAATAAAAATAAAAATAAATATATATATTTAGTTAGTTTTAATTAAAATCAATATAAAATATCAATAATCAAAATTGATTTGTGGTTGATATTACAACTCAATGTATTTAACTCACTCATAGTGATAAATAAAATATCTCAATGCCAACATGACATAATATAATTTTATAATAACTTTAAAAAAAGATGTAAATAGATTAAAAAAAAAAAAGTATGAATAAAATGTTTAAACCTTATAATTTTCCAAAATATTTCAAGAGGAGATTCAAATAAACTATATTTAAAGATTTATGTTACCTAATTCATAATAATAATAAAATTAAATGTCAATTATCAATAAAATATTTGAATATGCAGTATTAAGTAATATTGAGATATACTTAAAATATATATTAATAGCAAAAAAAAGAAGGAACATTAAGCTATATTTGAAGATTTATGTTACCTAATTCATAATAATAAGAAAATTGAATGTCACTTATCAATAAAATATTTTAATATGCATAATTAAGTAATATTGAGATATAATTAGAAAGTTATCTAGACTTTTTAAAACCTCGGTGAATCTTACTAGTTTCTAATATGAAAAATATAAAATGTTTGGCCATATTTTTTTAAAATTGTTAAAAAAAATTATGATTTTATATAGTCTTTATAATTTCTTTGGTGATTTTTAATGTAAAATAATTTTATCCCCATAAGAAGTAGAGAAAAAGGTGACATGGTAATATATTAAGGCACTATGTGGAGTAAAGTTTATGAGTTAGAAATTTCATGGGAAAAAATTCAACCATGCTAAGGGTGGTGTGGTCAAAGCCTGGTGAGATCCTCTAGTGATTTTGATGGCTTGGATGCCTTGGTACGTTTTTGAGTCATGTCATGACTCACATTATATGTATGTATGTATGTATGTGTGTGAAAAATATTTTTAGAAAAAATGGAAATTGGTGAATTTTCTTTTTCGAAAAAACTTGGAAAATTAAACCCACTTGTTAATATTAACCCCTAAAATTTTCCTCAAAAAACATATTAATATGGACAATGTAGTACATAGAAAAAATGTTTCAATACACATGCTATGTAAAATAATTCATATATATATATATATATAGCAATTGGAAAAAATAAGTTTTCATGGTTAAGATGTTTTAAGTAGTTTCACTATTTTATATTTTAGTATTTTGTTAGTATATTTTTTTTTGTCAATTTTCCTTGAAATCCAATTAAAAAAAAAATAGATTTAATACTTTAAATTATGTATTTTATATAATATTCAAAAATACAATTTAAATAATGAAAAATTAGATATTTTGTATTTAGAGAACCAATGCATATTCATTGGGAATTATCAAAAAAAGAAAAAGATGTTTTTTTTTTTTTTACATTCTAAAAAATGTTTGTACCTAAAAAGATTTAATCCCTTTCAAAACATTGTACATCCATACTTAAATGAATTTTGTATATAAACACAATAATTTCTTCTTCTTTTAAATTTAGTGAAAAAAAAAATTTAATTATAAGTTTTACCTTTGTAATGCCAAATGCCGCATTCATAAATAATGGGATACATCATTACCATGGTGCTAATGAAAACATGAATGAATCATTTTAAAGATCCACTAGTAAGTTTCCATAAGAAATAATAACAAGAAGCCTATATTGTAACAAAATGAGAGCTCCATCTAATGTAAATGTTTTCAATTTCAAATTGAAATAGCTCACAGCCATTTTTGCAACTATTATAAAATTTTAAAATTGAATTTCATCTGGATGAAATGGGCGAAGAGACGAAACGCCATATATCATTCGGTCGAAACTCTGACTGTATTAAAACTCCATTAACAAAAAATAGAAGCCTACATAAATAATATTTGGGCCATGGAAGAGAATTTGACCAACTGGTTGGACTAACGATCATTGAGCCATTCGATCATGTTGGAATTTAATTTCCAACTACCTGTATAAATTAGCAGGACAGCGAGTTAATGAGAAGGGATTGGAAGGCGGCGAAGTAATTGTTGATGGTAAGTTGAAGACGGTGGAAGCTCCATTCATATCTGTAGCAACCACCATATTAAATTCCCTGCCAACTCCATTTATTACACAACAGCACTTAAGAGTTGAGGCGGCAAGCTTTTCCGCGGGGATATGAGAGCTGGGGAGGATG
This sequence comes from Pinus albicaulis, assembly GCA_034641835.2. Classification (NCBI taxonomy): domain Eukaryota; kingdom Viridiplantae; phylum Streptophyta; class Pinopsida; order Pinales; family Pinaceae; genus Pinus; species Pinus albicaulis. Next base: position 101,291,366 of record CM076572.1, read on the forward strand.
AACTCCACGAAGCCCCCGGAATATATAAATGAAAAGAAACAAAAGGGAAATAATTTTTTTAAACATTATGTTATAGTTTTGATTTAATTGTTTTATATTCACGGGAATGAGTTTTAAATATTTTTACATTCGGTAAATGTGTTATTACCGCAGTATATGTTAAGTTTTAACTTTGGTTAAATATATATTATAAATATATGATATTTATAATGTATATATTATGTAATGTTTCATATAAAAGGAAATGCCGTGAGCATTAAAAGTGTTGTGGTATTGTTTTTTTTTTTACACAGAACAGAATTTAGGAGCACAGCAGTGCGGGAAAACAGAGAATACACAGCAGTGAATGTTTTAGAGAGACAGAGTATATTTTGTAAATGACAGAGAGTGTTATTTTGGCACTGTGCTTAGAAGCATTCCAGCAGTTGTAATCCCTCTGTGTTGAGGAAGAATTTGTATAAGTTTTTTTATGGAATAGAAGTTTTTTTTAGTTGAAACTCTGTCACTGTGAATGAAATTTTAAATATTTTCTCTGTGTTGAAGAGGGGAGTTTTATTCTCCATTTATTGTTTTGGAATTCTCAAACATTCCAACATGGTATTGGAGCTAGTCCAGGCTCTTTGAAGATCAAAGAAGCTGAAGGAAAGGAGTTCTTTGTTGCAGAAGCTTCTCCAGCAGTGTGAAGACTCAGCCAAAAGGAATTCAAGGTATTTCTCTATACATTTTTTGTGTTACTGTTGCAAAACAGTGAGCTATTTTAAATACACAGTCAAGTTTTTTTTTTAAATCATAGTTAAGAGTGCAAAATGGCTGGAGCCAGCACTGGTATGGGTATGGGAAATATCCATCTCCTAATGTTTAATGGGAAAAATTATGACTACTGGTCAATAACTATGAGAGCATTATTTGTCTCACAAGACTTATGGGAATTTGTAGAAGATGGTTTTGTTGAACCAGTTGATGAGCAGGCTTTTAATGCCTTAACTCAAGCAAAGAAGGATATATTGAAAAGCAATAGAAAGAAGGACTCTAAAGCCCTCTACTATTTGTATCAAGCAGTGCATGAGAGTGTGTTTCCAAGGATAGCAGCAGCTAAGAGATCCAAAGAAGCATGGCAGACTCTTATGACAGCCTATCAGGGCATGGAAAAAGTGAAGACAGCAAAACTTCAGTTGTTGAGGAGAGACTTTGAGACTCTCTGTATGAAAGAGTCAGATACTATTGACTCATTCTTCACTCATGTGATTGGAATGGTCACACAAATAAGATCTCATGGAGAGACTCTTGAAGATAAGAGGATTGTGGAAAAACTCTTGAGAAGTTTACCCTCAAGATTCGATGTGATTGTCACCACCATAGAGGAGACTAGGGATCTCACAAAGTTTTCAGTGGATGAACTACATGCATCACTGATGACCCATGAACATAGATTGGGTAGGAGTGAAAACTCATCTCTTGAACAAGCCTTTAAGACCCAGATGTCTTTCGGAAGAGGAAGAGGGCAAGGCATAGGAAACAAGAGAGGAAGAGGCAGAAGCCAAAACAGAGGTGGAAGAGACAGTCCAGCAAATGCTCAAGGAAGGGGCAGCAATCCAAATCAGCATCAAGGCCAAGGCAGCAGCCAACAAAATGGTCAGCATAATGCTCAAGGACAAAGGTATGATAAGTCCAATGTCCAATGTTACCATTGTAAAAAATATGGTCATTATGCTAATGAATGTAGAAAGAAGCAGCAAGATATGGCAAGTAGAACTAGTGCAAATTTCACTAAGGAAAATATCAGCCAAAATAATTTGTTTTTAGCTTGTAATATGGCTGAAGAAAAGAATGAGGATTTATGGTTTCTAGACTCCGGTTGCAGTAACCATATGACAGGAAACTTATCAATGTTTTCTATGTTAGATGAGAGTGTGAAGTCACAAGTCACACTAGGAACTGATAGTAAAGTTTATGTTATGGGAAAAGAAAATGTAAATGTTTTAACAAGGAAAGGTGCAAAGAAAACCATAGCAGATGTGTATTATGTTCCAGGAATGAAGTGTAACATCTTAAGTGTTGGATAGCTTGTCCATAAGGGGTATAATGTTTTCTTTGAGGATGATGTTTGTACCATCCTGGACAAACCACCCAGCAAACAATGTATTGCTGAAGTGAAAATGACAAGGAACAGGATGTTCCCTCTTAGAATGAGAGCAGATCTGAAAAATGATGAAAAGAAAGCAGCAGTGGTACAAGAGGCTATCCAAAGCGAACCAAAAGATGATAATTGGTTATGGCACTTGAGATTTGGACATCTCAACTTTGGAGGTCTTAATTTGTTGAATAGAAAAGGAATGGTAAGAGTTCTACCATTGATAGAGAAACCGGATAGCCTTTGTGAAGGTTGTATCTTGGGGAAACAACACAGAGAAAGTTTTCCTTCCGGGAAAAGCATAAGGGCAAAAGCACCCTTAGAGATTGTCCACTCAGATGTAGGTGGACCAATGCAAACTCCATCACTTGCAAGCAGCCACTATGTACTAACATTTACAGATGATTTTACAAGAAAAACTTGGGTTTACTGAAAACAAAGTGAATCTGTTTCTGAAAATTTTCGCAATTTCAAAGCACTTGCTTATAAACCAGAGTGAGTCAGACATCAAAGTCCTAAGGATCGATAGAGGAGGTGAGTATATTCTTTAAATATTTTCTACGTTTTTGTAGAGAAAATGGTATTCATAAGTAGTTTACAACTATATACTCTAGACAAGCGTAAAATGGAGTAGCCGAAAGTGAAGAATAGAACCAGAGAATATGGCAAGGAGTATTAAAGTGGCAAAGCATTTTCTCAATGATTATTAAATAGTTGACATTGTGCAGCATACATTTTGAATAGGTGCCCTACAAAAGTAGTTATGAACAAAGTGCCGGAAGAGGCATGGAGTGGCACAAAGAAAGGTGTCACAGACATGAAGGTTTTTGGATGTGTTTCTTATGCACACATTCTGGATCGGCTAAGGAAGAAGTTGGACAGTAAGGGGGAGAAATGTACTTTCATTGGATACAATGAGGAATCCAAGGCCTATAGGTTGTATAACCCATCCACCAAGAAGTTTATTGTGAGCAGAGATGTTCATTTTATTGAAGAGGAAGCTTGGGATGGAAGCATAGAGAAAATAGTGAATGTTAAACAGTTTTTATCTCAGGATGAAAATGATGATGAGTTGGCTGAAATACATCCCCAAACAACAGCACCAACACAAGGGCAGCAATGCACACCCTTGAGGAGAAATGAAAGTGCTTCTCCAAGCACACCACAAGGAGGAAATTCAAGTGCTTCTTCAAGCATTTGTACACCTAATGAAAGAGGTAAGAAGTTCAAAAATTTAAAAGATATTTATGAACAAGAGGCAGCAAATTAAGGTATCAATTCTTTGTTTTCTTTATATTGTAATGTTGATGACCCTATTCATTTTGAGGATGCTATCAAGGATAGGAAATGGATAGAAGCTATGGATGAGGAGATAAATGCCATAGAAAGAAACAAGACTTGGGATTTGGTTGAACTCCCAAAAGGTAAAGATGTCATTGGAGTTAAATGGGTCTACAAGACCAAGAGTAATGTTGAAGGCAAAATAGAGAGACACAAAGCAAGACTTGTTGTCAAAGGTTATAAATAGAAGCATGGGATAGATTATGAGGAAACTTTCGGACCGGTTGCCAGAATGGAAACCGTGAGAGCAGTGTTGTCCATAGCAGCACAAAACAAGTGGAAAGTTTACCAAATGGACGTGAAGTCAGCATTCCTAAATGGAGTGTTAATGGAAGAGGTTTACATTGAACAACCTCTCGTATATGAAAAGAAAGGCCAAGAGCACAAAGTATGCAAGTTGAAGAAAGCTCTTTATGGGCTGAAGCAAGCACCAAGAGCGTGGTACAGTAGGATAGATTCCTATCTACTGGAAAATGGATTTGAAAAATGTGAGGGAGAACCCTCCCTCTACATCAAAGAAAAAGATGGTAAAATATTGATTGTTGTTTTATATGTCGATGATGTTAATTTCACAGGTAATGATGATTACCTTATTGAAAATTTTAAAACAGTCATGAAAGAATAATTTGAGATGACTGACATGGGTTTGTTGAAATACTTCTTAGGAATAGAAGTAGAACAAGATGAAAATGGGATTTTTATCTCACAGGCAAAATATGTTAATGAAGTGCTTGAAAGATTTAATATGGAAGAGAGCAAAGCAGCAATCACTCCCACAGTGATGGGATTAAAACTCAGCAGAGAGGACAGCAGCAAGGATTTTGATCCTAGTTTGTACAAGAGCATAGTTGGCAGCCTCATGTATTTGACTGCAACTAGGCCCGATATAATGCATGTTGTTAGTTTGATTTCTAGATTTATGGAGAGGCCAAAGGATGCACATTGGCAGGCAGCAAAAATAATTCTGAGGTATGTAAAAGGAACTAAGAGGTATGGTATTTTGTATACTACTTCAGAAAATTCAGAATTAATTGGTTATACTAACAATGATTGGGCTGGAAGTATTGATGATCAGAAGAGCACTTCCGGTTATGTTTTTCACATGGGTTCAGGAGCCATTTCATGGGCTTCTAAGAAATAGCCCATTGTAGCGTTGTCTACAGCAGAAGCAGAATATGTGGCAGCTACAGCAGCAGCGTGTCAAGCAGTTTGGATGAGAAGAATGTTGAAAATTTTATGCCAAGAACAGATAAAAGGGACAGTGATTTACTGTGATAATAGCTCAGCGATAGCTTTATCAAAAAATTATGTTTTTCATAAAAGGACAAAGCACATAGACACCAAGTTTCATTTCATACGTGAATTGGTTAGCAATGGTGAGATTGTTTTGCAACATTGCAGAACAGAGGATCAATTTTTTGATATCCTCACAAAACCATTAGCTCAGAATAGTTTTAATTATTTCAGGAAATGTCTGGGTATGCAGGAAAACCCAGCAGTTGAAATTAAGGGGGAGTGTTGGAATTTAATTTCCAACTACCCGTATAAATCAGCAAGATAGCGAGTTAATGAGAAGGGATTGGAAGGCGGCGAAGTAATTGTTGATGGTAAGTTGAAGACGGTGGAAGCTCCATTCATATCTGCAGCAACCACCATATTAAATTCCCTGCCAACTCCATTTATTACACAACAGCACTTAAGAGTTGAGGCGGCAAGCTTTTCCGCGAGGGTATGAGAGCTGGGGAGGATGAACTCCACGAAGCCCCCGGAATATATAAATGAAAAGAAACAAAAGGGAAATAATGTTTTTAAACATTATGTTATAGTTTTGATTTAATTGTTTTATATTCACGGCAATGAGTTTTAAATATTTTTACATTCGGTAAATGTGTTATTACCGCAGTATATGTTAAGTTTTAACTTTGGTTAAATATATATTATAAATATATGATATTTATAATATATATATTATGTAATGTTTCATATAAAAGGAAATTCCGTGAGCATTAAAAGTGTTGTGGTATTGTTTTGTTTTTTACACAGAACAGAATTTAGGAGCATAGTAGTGTGGGAAAACAGAGAATACATAGCAGTGAATGTTTTAGAGAGACAGAGTATATTTTGTAAATGACAGAGTGTGTTATTTTGGCACTGTGCTTAGAAGCAGTCCAGCAGTTGTAATCCCTCTATGTTGAGGAAGAATTTGTATAATTTTTTTTATGGAATAGAAGTTTTTTTTTAGTTGAAACTCTGTCACTGTGAATGAAATTTTAAATATTTTCTCTGTGTTGAAGAGGGGAGTTTTATTCTCCATTTATTGTTTTAGAATTCTCAAACATTCCAACAGATCACAGCATGACAACAACATGGAAAAGACGTATAAAGGGTTACTGTGTAATGGTAAACGGCACATCGACAGGGAAAATATTTATAGAAGTGACCAGAATTCAATTATTGGAAGAAGCTGGAAGGGTAGAAGCCTGGAATATGGCTCCAAAAGTTCCAACAAGACTCATTATTAATAATTTGTACGTACCTGTAGTATAGAAATGGCCTTGCATTTGAATTGCTTTACAGTGATGGCCATTTATTAATGTTGTCGGCCCACTTATTGCAATCTCTAAACCATCTCCATCTTTATCTCCTGCTCTGATTATTATATAACGATTCGCAGTGGAGATAACTGAGCTAAGGGGATTATATAACCAAAAGAATAGAGGGGTAGCTCTCAGAGTCAACAATATGGGTAGAGCTCCCTGTTTTGAAGAAATGGGCTTAAACAAGGGCCCCTGGACACCTGAGGAGGACCAAATTCTCCTCAATTATATTCACCAGAATGGACCTGGGAGTTGGTGTGCTGTTCCTAAGCTTGTTGGTATGTATACATCATATTTATATATACACACAGCTCATATGATATCATCCATATATCTTATATTGTTCTATTTATTTATTGGTGTGCTTAAATGTTTGTGATAACTTGTGAATACATGTTTTTTATATATAAACCCGTTTAGTCTAAAAACTGAGTAAATTGGCTCTGCCAACAATATATTTTATGGATAGATTTTGGTAAAATCTAGCAAATTTTTATGGAAATCCTAAATACAGCTGTCAAGCTTCAAGATTTTAAGTGCCTAAGAATTTTTAATGGAGCTAAATCTATTTCAGTCATCAAAAACAAGAATGTTTGGAACACCCGTTTAAAGAAGCGTTTGTTGAAGATGGGATTTGATCCCTCGACCCATGCACCCAAATCGGATGAAGCCAATACCAGTGCCCTGCTGAGGCATAAGTTGCAGTGGGAAAAATGCAAGACAAGCAGAAGCTCGGCTCTCCAGAGAAAAACAAACCATGTCCTTTTCAACTACTAGTTATCATACCAATAGCACTGTTGAAGAAATTATGTCTAATGTTAAAGCACCTGCTGATTATTTCTTAAAGATATGGAATTCACATGCAGGGGAGGCCTTCAGAAGGGAGCCTAGTAGCAGTCAGAGTAGTAAAAGTTCTAACAATTCATGTGATGTAATTGATCCCAAGTGGGCAAGAGACAATAAAGAAATTTCCTCAACTGAAATTCCAGAGAATAATATCCCCATAACCTCAATTCATGTTTCTTCTTTATGCACTGATTCTACCCACCATGGTTTTCATCAGTTCTTGAATGAAATTGATAAAGCTAAGGACAATGATTCCCAACTGTGTAATTTTGAATTATCTGCTTGGTTTAGGGACTGTGGTATGATCACCATTGAAGCAAATTCCTAAACTGAAGCTGTGTCCATAACACAGACAAAACATATAAATGACCCTGAGGACTCCTGCAGCTCTGAGAAATTTGGCTATTGCACAGATTTCTTTGAATTTTTTCTAGATTTCCCTGGTATCGAAAACAACAACCATATTATTGGCGGCATGATTGCAGAGTCAAGTACTCAGCACCACTATGCTTGGCCAATGCAATGAAGATGTGAATGATCACTGCGGTAGTGCATCAGTCACCTAGCTCATGCATCTGCTTATGGAAAAAAAAAAATTCAAGAAAGAAAGAAAAAACGTTATATTTCATCATTGTTGGTGTACATGCCCCTAGATTAGCTTTAGTTCAACTCTAGAGATTGCATGCAATGTGCACTTGTTTTTAGCTAGTTAACTTGAGTGCTTACATGCGATGTGCACTTGGCTTAGTTAGCTAACTCTAGTGCTTACATGTGGTTCATGTGCACATTAGCATAACATAAAGCACACTTAGCTTCAGTTAGCTTTAACTATCCATATTTATTTCATGTACAACTAAGCTTAACTTAATTACTTTATATATTGATTCTCAACCTAATATTGATGAATCAATTTCATTCTCAATTCTAATTGTTTTTCTTTTTCAACTTGGCGAGTTTGTGCAATTATTCTTCAACTAGATCCATATTTGTGCTCTAATAATTTTACATGGTATAGAAGCTACAAGGGTTTGGAGAAGTTGCATGAACAACTTTTTTGCAGGTTTGAAGAGCATAGAATTGAAAATTGTTCGAAGATTTTATTTGCACATCCAAATATTAGAGAATTTGTGTCAATGGAGTTCTCATCTTCAATGATTCTGACTCCATACAATTACCATGAATGGAAGCCAATGAATTTGCTTCATCTTAGGAGCAAAGGTTTGTACCAAATAGTCATGGGAATTGAGACAGAACCAATCTCAGAGGATGAGAAGTCATATTGGCTTAACAGATCTGACATGGCTTATGGAAGATTGTGTTTATCTGTGTCTCGTGATATTCTTTATGAGATCATAAATATTGAATCACCACATGAAATTTGGACTACATTGAAAGGATTATATGGTGATGAAAATGATCTAGAAGAACACCGTTTGGAGGCAAATAGATCGACTTATTATAGCAGTCATGAAAGTGGTGAAGACTCCAAAAATGTGGAGAAATATTCTCAAGACAGTGTTGAACAAGAAGATTTTGCTACTTCTATTGTTAATGGACCTGTTGCAAATGAGAATTTTATCTTATCCAATAACGAAGACATTGCACATGAGGAAATATATTCCTCCGGTAATGATGAAGACGCTACTTTCAAAATCATAGAAGAGGACTTTGATTCCTCTACGATTGACGCAGATTTGACGTGCTCTCAATTTAATGATGCCACACATTCACTCTCAGTCGCAGAGCCATGCATGCCCATGCATGCATCTAAGGAGGCATTTATAGCACCATGTATGCACATGTATGCATCCACAAAGGCATCTCGAAGGCCACACATGCACATGCATGCATCCCTAGAGACAACCATTCTCATGCATGCATATAAAGTACATGAATTTGATTGTCAAATGCATGACGAAGTTGCAGGGAATCCATATTGGCATGCAACCATGTATAAGGAAATTCAGTCCTTGATCCAAAGATAGGAGTTGATACCTCTACTTCCAAAAATGAAGCTTATTCCTCCAGATCCATGATGGGATCATCGATCTTCAGTACTGTCCTAGTTCCGAGCAGACTACTGATATCTTCACCAAGACTTTCACTAAGCAGAAATTTCGATTCCTGTGAGATCGTCTCGGGGTGAAGTACACAACTGCCTAGCAGTTGTCTTTTGTCTACCTTTGCATTATATTTTGAGGGGGGGTTTTCTTCCCACTTGGTTTTCCATCTTTCCTCTTTTCATGCATTGTATATGGGTACCTAAAATGGCCATGTTGTCGGGACTCATTCATTTTTTATCACACTCACCTAAGTTATGCTTCCCCGAGCTGCATTTGAGGGGGGGTGTTGGAGTAATCACCACACCTCTATGGAATCCATAATTTCCACCCTGGAGATCCTAGTTATCGGTTTAAAGTTTACCAACACTTGTGAGTTTTGGTGTAACGGAAAACCTCTACATGGTATCAAAGCCTGGACCCAGGTTCGATTCCCCTAAGCTGCGTTTGAGGGGGGCTATTGATTCCCTGAGCTACGTTTGAGGGGGGGTGTTGGAGTAATCACCACACCTCTATGGAATCCATAATTTCCACCCTGGAGATCCTAGTTATCGATTTGGAAGTTTACCAACACTTGCGAGTTTTGGTGTAATGGCAAACTTCTACAATCATGAAGAAGTGTGAGATTGTTGTTGTCAAAATGATGGATATCAATTCTCATTCATTAATTTCAGTAATGTTCGACATGATGTAATGTGTGGCCTTCATTTCTACCGAAACTCTATACATCAATAGAAAATATTAGACTAGTCTTTAGTGATTTTTTGGATTTTTTGGTGTGGGAATCCGGTGAAAAAAATGGAGGTAAAATCTTGATTTATGTTATTTAAACTAGTTTTTTTTACTTTTTATATAGATTCAACACCCTAAAAAACTTTTAGGGCATTTTGATTGTGCAAATTACCCATCAAATTTATGTTTTCAATAAATTCTTGCCGGATTTTAAAGAAATTAGACTGGAAAAATCCACCAGAAAAAAGCTTCAAAAAGTCGCACTAAAAACAACTCCGAAAGTATTCAACTCTTTTTCGCCCAAGTTTATAGCTTATTTCTGTGACTTAGTAAATTTTCAAAAGGATCTTAGGTTTAATTTTTATGGTTTAAAATGTATTTTAATTTAAAAATAAGTTTTAATATTTTTTATATTTTAATTATATAAATTTATTAATTTAAAATAATTATTTTAATATTTTAGTTATATAAATTTAATAATTTAAAATAATTATTTAAATATTTTAACTATATAAATTTAATAATTTAAAATAATAATTTTTTTCCAATCTTTTACTGGTGATGATAATGGTTAATGTCCATTGAGACCAATCTTTGGTATATCAAACCTAAAGAAAAGAGTTATTTAATTTGATTTAAGATTTTATTCCTATGCTTAAAAAGCTTGGAGAGAAGCCTCCCCAGCTCACTATAATTTTGACATCTTAAAAGGCTAGGAAGGTCAGTATTGCAACAAAGACTATGAAATTGAGCTCTAATGTGGTTGTACGTAGGGCACTCTAAGAGGAAGTGATTTTCATCCTCGATGTTCATATTCTCAAAGAGATGGCAGATCCTTTCCATCCATGGTGTTTTAGGAACTATCCAATGACCTGTTTCACTATGGAGCTCATGAGAGTTCGTTCTAACCTTGGCTATATTAATTTTCTTCTTTGAGCTAGTTAAAACAGAGAGATACTTTTGATCTTCTAAGGTGGGGTTGATGACCTCCTTATAATAATTTTTGATTTTTTAGCTGCTAGATCTTTCTCACACCACATTTTTTCTTTGAACTTAGAAGTAGCAATTTTTTTAATGTTATTGATGTTTTGCAATGCAACATTCTCGTTGATCTCCCAATGATTTAACCAAGCCATGGTGTCTTTATACCAACATCGTTTAAGCCTTAGGTGGTTTTGGCTGGAATTTAAAGCTAGCTTAGGAAGTCTATGGTCTCCCATGCTATTGAGCTTGTGCTTGTACAACAAAAGCCTAGTCATAGATAGGCTCTCGATAGGGGAAATACCCACTTCTATAAGGAGAATAGGATAGGGTGTATTGCTTTTAATTTTAAGGTTATATGTTATAAAACGCTTCTAGATTTTCTATATCTTTCTCCAGGATTCTCTAGAGATGCTGCAACCCCAAACTTCACATCCGTATAAGATAACAGGATTGACTAAAGTTTCAAAGAGGAACTTCTTTCTATCCCACATTACGAGGTTTGTTGTTTTACAATTATTTTCAAGACCAAAATAAGCTTTCCACCCCCCACTAATCCTTTTCTGAATGCTATAGTTCCAGTTGAGCTTGTGATGAATATCAATTCCTAGGTACTTGTAAGAAGACACTTCCTCCAAGTTACTATTGTCATAATAAAATTAGCATAAGTGTCCTTCTTGGATTTGATAATCATAACTTTTGTTTTGTCAGTGTTAACATACATACCCATGGTAGAGCAAAAATCCTTAAGAATTCTAAGTTGCTTATCAAGATCAGATGGGAACCTTGTGAGAAGAACAATATCGTCAGCATAGAGAAGAAGGATGATGACTATCCCAGCTAAGATCGTGCCAGCACATCCTGCTTCCTCTAAACAACCATCTAGCTTGTCGATGTAAATGCCAAATAGGGTAAGGGAGAGGGGGAAACCTTGTTTAACATCAATATTACACTTAATATCTTTCGACCACCCCTCATTTCTCTTTAACTTGGCAATTACATTCTCGTATAACCTTATAGCAGTGGCTCTTAGCTCAAAAGGAACATTTAGCTCTTCTAATCTATTCCATAGGTTATTTCTAGGAACCATATCAAAAGCCTTTCTAAAGTCCACAAAGAAACAGAAGAGATTGGATTTATCATTGCGGCATTCTTCCACAATGATCCTAAGCGTAACGAGGTGGTCCGTTGTTGAGTGCTACCTTCTAAAACCCGCTTGGCCTTTAGCCCGCTTACCTTCACTTTCAAGCCAAATTCTCAACTTCTTTTCCAAAATAATACCATATAACTTGGCTAAGAGAGGGCTGATCATAATTGTTCGATAATTAGAGGGGTTATTTGTATCCCCACTTTTAAAAATAGGGATAATGAGGCTTTGAGTCCAAGGTTTAGGGAACCTTGCTTGACCGCTTGGTTGAAAAGCTTGCGGATGTGGGGGATGAGGACATGACCTCCAATTTTTAAGATTTCCGCTTGGTAACCTTCGATGTCATTAGCTTTCCCATTTGCCAGGCGTTTAACCCCAAAATCAATGTCTTCTAATGAGAAAACTTCTTTTGTTGTGAGCAGGGTTTCAAAATCCCTGGCATTTGGAGATTCATAAAGCTTTTTAAGATAGGAATTTCAGTCGTGTAAAGCAATTTTATTATCATATTTAGTTTTTCTAGTTAGAATATGCCTCCAGAATTTATTAGGAGCCACCTTAGAGAGATGTAAGAGATTCTCTTGTCTTTTACGAATATATTGCCTTTTTTTCCTTTTAGTTAGGGCTTTGTAGAAGAGATTTGTTAAACTAAACAACTACTCGTTTTATATGTATGTTGAGTTCGGATGGTCATCAAAGTGAAAGAGTGAAAATTTTAAATAAATCAGTATTAAATTTTAAAATAAATTCGATGTGTTCGTTTTAAATTATATTTATTTATTTAATTTTAATTTAAAATTATATTTATTTAATTTGATTTTAAAATTATATTTAATTATTTAATTTGATTTTTAAAATTTTAAATAAATTTTTATTAAAATTATATTTAAGCATCCAATTTATAATTTTTAAATTTATATTTATAGAATTAATTAACATTCAATTTGATTTTAATTTAAAATTTGTACTAGTTGATCATTTCATTCACTTAATTAATTTCTCATGGTCTCTAAACTTTGAGCTTTCTAATGGCTAGTTTATTCTGTTATCTATAAATTGATGGCCCAACACTCTTCTTATCATCTATTTTTGCTTCTTTCTCCTCTAGAAAATACACTCGCTTCTAGATGTTCTCAACAACATTAAATTAGATGTGATTTTTATGTAAATTATTAATATATTTTATAAATAAATTTTTTTAAATAACATTTTCATATTAAAATCTGATTTTTAAATATGTTTTTTTATATTACTATTTCACTCCTATCAACTCTACATCCTATAAGAAGAACAACTTGGATAAGAATTGTCCTTTCAATTCTTTAGAAAAATACATCTTCAACCTGAGAAATGATGGTAATATCCTTTTACTTGGAGACTTTAATGCTAGAACTGCTACTAACCAAGCCATTACATTAAGCAACAACTCTAACCCCAACCCCTTGTGGTTTTATGAAGATAGTAACTTAGCTAAAAAATTCAAGAGAAAATATAAAGACATTATCGAGAACTTATTCGACACTGAGCTCCTCAAACTTTGCAAATCCCAGGACCTAATTATTTGTAATGGTATTAACAAGTGGCCCCTCTCTAGTCAGATGACATATTTCCATGCACTGGGTAGCAGTGTCATGGATTATGAAATTTTTGACATCCTCGTCCTTAACCATATTACAAACTTTGAGCTTCTTAATGGGTTCGAGCCTCACTCTAACCACAAACCTCTGTCTCTATCCCTCAAACTTGTTATGCATACCACCCACATGCAAGAGACCAATGATAGAAAAAGACACAATATATTTGATAGAAGTAAAACCGACCTCTTCTTAAGGGATTTAGAGAGGGATTTACGCCCCATGAATTATAATATTAACATTGATCAAATTTATTACCATTTCACTAATATCCTTTCCAACACCATTAGCAATTTTTCTAATGAGATTTCGTTTAAGTAGTCTAATAGAACTTCCAATCCATGGTATGGCAAATATTGCAAAATTGCCAGGAAAGCGATCAAAGATGCTCCTAATGAAATCATTAAGCTGCAAAATATCAATATATACAAAAATATCAACAAGAGGAAGAAAAGATCATATGTTTATAAAAGACAGGATTATCTTCTCCACCTTTCTAAAGTCGCACCCAAAAAATTTTGGTGGAATGTTTTTGTCTGTAAAACCAAAGATAACCATTCTATCCCCTTGGAAAATTGGGACAACTACCTTAAGAAGTTTTATCACTCTCCAGACACTATGGGCACCACCTTAATCACTCCAATAAAGGACGATGTATTCTCTCTTGATGACATTGATTTTGGCATTAATAAGCTCGCTAATGGGAAAGCTAAATATATTAAAGGATACCAAGATGAGATCCTTAAAATGGGAAGATCTATCCTCATCCCATATCTCCACAAGCTTCTCAATTTGGTTGTAACGCATGGCTTCCCTAGGCTTTGGACGCAAATCCTTATTGTACCTATATTTAAAAATGGGGACAAGAGTGTCCCATCTAACTACAGGACCATTATAGTTAGCCATGTCCTGGCCAAGCTTTATGGGCACATTTTGGAGAAGAAGCTTAGCCTTTGGCTTGAAAGCCAGAGAAAAAGAGCTAAATGGAAAGCTGGTTTTAGGAGATATCACTCGACTATTGACCATCTAGTCACTCTTAGAATCATTGTGGAGGAATGTTGCAATAGTAAAGTCGACCTCTTATGTTTCTTTGTGGACTTTAAAAAAGGTTTCGACATTGTTCCTTGAGATAAGCTTTGGGAGAGACTTAAAGAGATTGTGGTCCTTCCTGAGCTGAGGATTGTTGTGATCCATATCTATGAGACCATCACAGCCAATCTTAAGACCAACAAGGGGTGGTCTAAAGACATTAAATGAAATATTGGAGTTAAGCAAGAGTGTCCCCTATCCCCTACCCTTTTTGGCATACACATTAATAAGCTAGAGGAGTGTCTGGAATTTGTGGGGTGCAAGGGCACTGAGCTTGTTGGTGTTCTCATTACTCTTCTCCTCTATGCCGATGATATTGTTCTTCTTGCAAAAATCCATGATTACCTTGACAAACAACGCTAGATTCTTCATGAATACTACTCCAAGATGGGTATGACAGTTAATACTGACAAGACTAAAGTCATGATCATTAAATCCAAAAATATCACCCATGGTAGTTTCGTTTATAATAACCAATGCTTAGAGAAGGTTTCTTCTTATAAGTATTTGGGCATTGACTTCCCTAATCATCTAAACTGGAATTATAGCATCGAGAAAAGGATTATTGGGGGATGGAAAGCTTATTATGAGCTTGAAAATAATTGTAAGTTGGTCAATATTTACATTTGGAGTAAAAGAGGTTCCTCTTTGAGACCCTTTTCAGCCTTGTTGTCTTATACGAATGTGAAGTTTGGGGCTACAGTATATCCATAGAGTCATGGAGGAATATTGAGATGATTCAAAAGCAATTCATAACCTACAACCTTAATATCAAGGGAAATACTCCATATCCTATCCTCTTGATCTAATTTGGTTTCTCCCCCATTGAAAGTACAATTACGTTTAGATATTTGATGTATAAGAAGAAGCTTGACAACATAGAATCAAAAAGGCTCCCTAAAATTTCTTCTAACTGTAGTCAAAACCCTCACCTTCACGTCAAGCGCGGGTGGCATAAGGATAACCAGTCCTGGCTCAACCATTGGGGAATTAAGGAGGAGCTCGGTATGGGAAGCAAAGATAACATCAAAAATACTATTACCTCCAAGTTTAAGGAAAAGTTGTGGGAGGATCAGGAGCTGGAGGGTAAAAGGAAGCTAAGATACTATAAGGAAGTGATCAACCCGACCCTTGATAATCAGAATTATCTCTTTGTGTTGTTGAGCAATAAGAAAAAAATGAACATCGCTAAGATAAGAACTTATTCCCATGAGCTTCGGAGTGAGACCGGATGGTGGTCTATTTCCAAGGCCCCTTGGAATGATAGAATCTGTCAGATTTTCAATTCTAAGCAGGTGGAAGATGAAAATCACTTCCTTTTAGACTCCCTGAATCTTACTCACATTCGCTCTCACTTCCCTACCAGTTGCCACACTTCCAATCTTCTTGACCTATTAGGCCAACCCGCCTATAGTGATCTTAGAGCACTTATTTCTCTTCTCTTTGACCATAGAAACAATATTTTGAAGAATCAAACTTAGATTATTTATCCTCTCTTATGGTCCAATAGACCGCATTGGTCTTAACAAACGTTAACCATCATCATCAGTATAACTATATTTATTAATAAATGTGGTTAATATAGACATATAAAAAGACTATATGCATTAATACAAATTTAATATTAATATTAATATAGGTATTAATACATATATAATTATTATTATATTATAAAATGGTATCACTATATTATAATTTTAATTATGATAATAATTCATATTAAATATTATTATAATATAATATAATTATTATAATATAATTGTATCAACAATAATAATATTATTATTATATAATAATATATATCTAATAATAATATATATCTTATAATAATTTATAAAAAAATTATTATTATTATATTATAATAATATAATAATATTATTGATATTATGAATAATACAATAAATTCAAGGGAATATAACCCTAAGGAATTACTAATATTGTAAACATAAGTGATTAATATCATAAATTATGAGGTTCATAAATCCAAGGGATTAACAAATAGAGGTATTGAATATTATACACCCAAAGGATTAATATATAAATTTATGAGATTAATAATTATTAATATTAAACTCTAAGATTAATATTAAACCTTATGATATAAACCCTAATATTAATATTAAATAGTCTCTTAATAATAAAATGTTTTTAAATATATTTGTCAATATTATTATTATTAAAAACTATTTTTTACATAATATTTTTTATATTATTAATAAATATGATAATTATCATTTATTTAAATTAACTAAGTTTATTTAATTTATTAATTTAAATTAATTTAAAAAAAAAAAAAATCATCCATTATATTTTTAAGTTACAAATTCTACAATATTAAAGTTTTTTTTCCTTAGTTCATATAAATATGTTCTTATCTTTATAATATTAATTCGATATTCTAGGTGGGACTTACTAGACTTCTTTATAGTGGTTTAAAATTAATTGCTTTTTGTTTTATTCTCATTACAACATCACATTTTTGTAGAAATTAAAGTGTAGATTCTAAACTGCTCATGGAGTTTACTAAATCACAATATTAAAAGCTATTGATTATAAATTTCTTATGAAATTTACTAAATCACAAGACGAGAAGTTACTCTACCGATCTCGCGAAGCTAATTCACGATCGAGAATACATAACATCAACATGCAAGAAGAAACATCACATATGCACAAAGATTTATCTAGGGGAAAGCAACTACTCAAAACCCTTTACCATATGTATTGCATTAATCAAAGAATAGAGATGAAATACAACAATTGCTCAAGCCTGAGCACAACTTGCAAGTGTATAGTCTATCCCTTTGCCTGACTGACTCAACATGGCCAATACTTAGCTAATTTTCAAGCCCTCCAAGCTCCTAATGTTGGAAATATTCTCATTGATGGCAAAGAAGCACAAAGGAGCAGCACCAAGACAAGGGAGCAGATCAGATTCAGATGGAATTGTTGCAGAGATGTCACACAGGGTTTAATGTAATAGTGGGTTGTGGCTGCCCATTTTGGGTTTTTACTGTAATGGAAAATGATGGATAAGAACCACAGAAATTGAATATAGAGGTTAAACCATGTGTGGAATGAATGCCAGAGAGGGTTTGAAGACTGGTTGATATCGTGAAAGAAGAACGATGGAGTAAAGGAAAAGTCATAGTGCAGTTAAATGAATTGATGGTTTGTTTGAACAAGTATATGGAGGAGGTGTAACGAAAGAAATTAGATGTGGAATTAGGAGTCAACGACATAGCGGAACCATGAGTAGCATCACAGTGAACAGTGAAGGCACTTTTGCAAAACAAAAGATGGTTTTCGCGCAGCCTTTGAGTGGTAAGTGGTTTTATTGAAATTGAACGCGATCAAATAGGACTGTGACACGTCACGGGCGCGAAACCGCCAGTTTCGTGTGAATTTTGAGCGATAATTCGCTGGGGTTAATTGAACGTGATAGCTGTTAGATCATCAACAATTGAGATCCGACGGTGTTCGCACCCGAAGTTGCGTAGGGGTTAACAAAGATGTGGACCCGATGGTGTTAAAAAGGCACGTTAAATGTTATGCATCTTGGAATGTGATATCCGTTGGATATACGCATAAATCGGTTGTGGAGTGCGAGGAATTATCAACCATTAGATTTGATGAAAAGCGGAAGGGTAAGTTGGATATGCTGTGGGACCCGAATATAATATTATTTTGGTGCTTTGGGTTTTAACCAAATTAATCTCATAAATTCGTTTAAACCAAAGTATGGAAGGGAAAGTTATATTGTATTTATGACTCATGTTAAGTCAGGTAATAAACTTTGATATTTGCAATATGATGAAGATTGTCGGATTGTGAACAGGATTAACGGCATTCGTTTAATCGAAGATGCGGCATCGGTATACGTGCAAGACCAGCGGAAATATAAACCTTTTAAATGTTTTATATATTAAAGGTTATATGATTATAGAGCGGAATGATAAAAGGTGTGGGACCAGCGAAGGCAACAGCAAAGGCTAAACCTCGTGCACATCATATGAGCGCGGTTAACGTTGATCTGGGATCAACGGTACCGCAGGGGCACAAACAGTCCAATGATTAACCCAAGGGGGTGCCTTCGCAGTTGACCCGCCATCGGGCGTTGACCACAGATCGACGGTTGTCATTCACTGTGGCAGCACAAGCCCGATAATGATTCCATACCAAGGAGTGCCTTCGCAGTGCTGAGAACTAGGACTCGCTTTCCTAAATTCCAAAAGAACAATGGTGGACCGGTGCGATCAACGGATAAGATGAAAGTAGATAGATTGCAGAGATTATATCGGAATCAATTGGGACCCGATCGCAAGCGAATGTGATAACCGTTGCATGGATGCAAAGTTACAATGCGATGTGGTGATGCGAAGGGGCACGTGGCGGCACAACGTTATATCGCACATCGGCGATGCAAAGTCCATCGCATACCGCGAAGTGGCGAGGTGATGCGATGCGAGGGATGTGATGTGATGCGTCGCATATCGCAATCGGAGCAGGAGATATATTGCACAACCTTAGAAGTCATGTTAGTTGCGATGCGAAGTAGCGATAAAGTCAAGTGGGACCCATCGCATAGCGCATATTGCAATCGGCGATGCTTATGTGATAAGAATTCACAAGTTATAGAAGTTGCGATGCGAAGTGCGATAAAGAGAGTGGACGCGATAAAGATCAAAGCCGAAGCCTAAAGCATTTCAAGTCCGGGAGTATGTGGATTTTCCTTTGTAAATCGTTTCGGAGAGCAAAAGGAGGATTATAACGTAAAACTAAAAGGAAAATATGAGCTCTGGTAGAAAGGCTCGGGTAAGGACCCGACACAGAGAAAAAGGCAGAACCGGATGTTTAGAAGAGCAATGAAGGTTGAACACTGTGGGCACGAGAAAAAGAGGCATGATCGGGAAAAAGGAGATATGATGACACTGTTAGAAATGAAATAGAATGGGTCAAGTCGGACAAAATGAGCAGTTATGTAGCAGAGCTAGACTATAACAGCAGAAACTGAAAAGACAATGACAGCAACAGAAAAGACAAATGTATGGCGAACCAAGAGCTGAAAGGGCTGAGTGAAATGTATTATTGTATCTGTAAATGTAAATGATTTAATTATTTTTATTGTATGTGATGCAAAGGCAAGTCTCCATAGGAAAAGAAAAACTCCACTGTAACACACAAATATATACATTCTGTTATATTATTCTGAATGTGCTAGACAAGAAAATGAGAAGGGGGAAGGCAAAGAGTCATACCTATTCATTTCGAATTCCCTGTGGAATGCAAAAAGTTATGAGGTGATCCCTATAAATAATGTTACCAGCATATGCATAAAGGGTTTTGACAAAATGAATAAAGAAGTGAGAAAGAGTAAGAACAAGAAGGAGCAAACAAATAAACTGTGAAGATCCAAGGATAAAGGCAGATATGAAGGGTGGAGGACAGCAGTGAAGAAGGAATATAACAAAGCTGATATCTAGGTAAATCAGCATGTGTTTTCATAGTAGTGTGAGGAAGTTGGTGCTTCAATATCAAGTTGTAGCTTGATAGATGTCCAGTTGTAGCTGGCTGAGGTAGGAGCCTCCTGTAGGTTGTAGCCTGCAGAAAATAGATGGGAGTTGGAGCTTCCTTGCAAGTTGTAGCTTGCAGAATTGAGGTAGTAGCCTCCTATAGGTTGGAGCCTACAAAAAATCAATGGTGAGAGGGAGTTGGAGCTTTCCTTTCCATCACAACAATAATCAAATGTGGTTTTCCCCCTTATGGGTTTCCACTTATATCTGTTGTCTATGTGCATTATGATTATGTGTTGATATTTTGTATTTAATCTGCTTAATACCTGCTGCTCACTTATTAAGATTGTTGTTCCATTGAATATTAAGTGTTGAAAATGGCAACAAGAAACAGTGAAGGAGGCCTCCTGAAACATCTTTCCTGATCCTAGTTGGAGAGTGATCACCTAAACTAGGTGGGGACCACACATGTGATTTTTGTCGAAAAGTCTATTTTTAGACATATGGAGCATGGTCTAGGAGTTGCGGGATGCTATTCTTGGATGATTGGTCAAGTTGGTAAAAATAGATGGACAGCTATTTTTATACATAAAGGTCGAAGTCTATTTTTAGACTGCCTGTCTAAAAATAGAACAGTCAAATATTATTAGCCCTTAATAATATTTGGACTATAAACTTTATCTTATCCTCTTGGAGCACTTCAGTTCGAGCTACAGATGTGGAACATCCAGCTGGAAGAAGAAAATTTGAATTTCCTATGGGTTAGTTGAGCTATTGCATGGTTGACTTCATTTAGACTCATGTGGCAGAGTTTTGGTGGAGTTGATTGAGGAGTTAATGGAGATTGTGTTCCGGTTAACTAGTTGAACTAGTTGTGATCAGTTTAACTGGCGATTACACTAGAGATGAGTTGGGTGAATTAAATATTATTTAATTCACTAATTATTAACTCATTATTCAAATAAAGAACACATCAGTTAACTCAGTGCATGGACAGTTCAGTGAAAGACCAGTGGAAGAGGTAGATGAAAGGGTGAGATCGACAGCAGTTGTACATTAGTTGTGCATGAGATTTGCACAATCAGTGGGATGAGTATGCCAATGATGATTGCATTGTTAAAGAAAGAGGAATTCGAATTGGTTCAGCCTATTCTCTCCTTTTGGATTGCGCAGTAGAGGTAGGCAGACTTGTGGAGGAGTTTTGAACCCGTAACCTGTTCAAAACTGAGCTAGTTTGTGTGTAGCTTTTGGAGACAGTACTGAGTACTTGTGAGGAGTATTGTATTGTGTAAATTTACATGTTTCTCATCCATTATATGATACATATAGCTGGGGGTTTTCAGCTATAAGCTTTCCCCATACATGCTGCGTTCTATGTGTGCGAATTGATGTTTTACCGCTTGTTTTATTTTCCGCATGTGATGATTAATTTGTAGAAGAGATTATGTGTTATGCAGAAAATCGAATTTGTGTATGATCAGTTTAATCTCGGTGAATAAATATTCATTATTCAGCAAATTTCTACATGGTATCGGAGCAGAATTGATCATCGGATCTATTACATTGATTACAATTATTTCGGTAGACAGAGTCTGTAACGGGCCAGGTAGCCTCTGGATCCATCCTTTCTCTGAAAGGTGATATATCCAGTAAATGCCCCTACAGTCGATCTTTGTGCTAGAAATAATTTGTTCTCAAGTTTAGATCGGAAGCGGTTGAGTTTTGAGCTGGTGGAATTCGATTTATTCCAAAGCAAGAGTGACCAGAGGAAGTTGGTTCTCAAGGATAAACTCAGGAAAATAAAGATGGAGAAGAATGACACTATTCCGGTATACTTGAAAAAGTTTGTCCACTGCAGGGATGAGCTTGGGAGTATAGGAGTTAGTGTGGATGAAGAAGGACAAGTAAAGAAGGTAGGGATTCGAGCAAGGAATCTCTACAGACTTGAAGTAGATGGGATGTCTACGGAGCTTCCTACTGTTGGGAAGTGCATGAAAGACATGCAATTGATTCTTGAAAGGGAGCAAGTGTTGCATGCAGGCGAGAAAGACATGCAATTGAAGCTTGAGAGGGAGCAAGTTTTGCATGCAGGTGAAAGTGAACCTCGGGGTGTGGAGCAGCCACAAGAGGATCATGGAGTGGGAGAGACCACTCATGCAGAGAAATTTCGTGCCAGACAGGCAGAGGGAGTGCATGCAGCTATACCACCAGGTGTGAGGTGGGGCGACATGCATGATTAATCCCATGAGGAGATTTCTGGGCAGATTCATGAGATGGTGTGGATCTCATGGATTGAATCTGGCTACGAGGTGCCCACAGCGCAGCAGTAGCAAGATCAGTTGGAGTGATGCAGGCAGATCAAAGTGACAGTGTCGGATACTGGAGCGCGGATCAGAGTTGACAGCAAGAGCAAGAGTGCATAGGTGCAAGAGTTCAACAGCGCAGTGGTTCCTGATGACATGTGCAGTTGGCCAAGCAGAAGTCGAAGACTTTGATGATAGATGCTAGATGCATCAAGACTGCTTGAGTTGTTTGGAGCCTATTCAGTTTCGGAGATGTTGCATGCAAAGGGTGCATGGTGCATGCATGGAGTTGCATGGTGCATGCATGAGTTTGCATGGCGCATGCAAAGGGCGCATGGCGAATGCATGGAGTTTCATGTCGCATGCATGGAGTTGCATGGCGCTTGTGAATGTTGCAGGGCGAATGCATGGAGTTGCATGGCGCTTGTGAAGGTTGCAGGGTGAATGCATGGAGTTGCATGTCACATGCAAAGACATTCCTTTCTTGTTGAGAGGGAGTGTTGAAAATGGCAACAAGAAACAGTGAAGGATGCCTCCTGAAACATCTTTCTTGATCCTAGTTGGAGAGTGATCACCTAAACTAGGTGGGGACCACACATGTGATTTTTGTCGAAAAGTCTATTTTTAGACTATGTCTATTTTTAGACATATGGAGCATGGTCTAGGAGTTGCGGGATGCTATTCTTGGATGATTGGTCAAGTTGGTAAAAATAGATGGACGGCTATTTTTAGACATACAGGTCGAAGTCTATTTTTAGACTGCCTGTCTAAAAATAGGTCAGTCAAATATTATTAGCTCTTAATAATATTTGGACTATAAACATTATCTTATTCTCTTGCAGCACTTCAGTTTGAGCTACGGATGTGGAACATGCAGCTGACAGAAGGAATTACGCTATTCCTAGGGTTTAGTTGAGCTTTTGCATGGTTGACTTCAGTTAGAACTCATGTGGCAGAGTTTGGTGGAGTTGATGGATCAGTTGATGGAGTTGTGTTCTGTTTAACTTAGTTGAACTAGTTGTGATCGGTTTAATGGCGATTACACTAGAGATGAGTTGGGTGAATTAAATATTATTTAATTCACTAATTATTAACTCATTATTCAACTAAATAACACATCGATTAACTCGGTGCATGGGCCGGTTAAAATTAAAGACAGAGTGGAAGAGGTAGATGAAAGGGTGAAAGAGCCGGCGGTTGTACATTAGTTGTGCATGAGATTTGCACAATCAGTGGGATGAGTATGCCAATGATGATTGCGCTGTTCAAGAAAGAGGAATTCGAATTGGTTCAGCCTATTCTCTCCTTTTTCATTGCGCAGTAGAGGCATGTAGACTTGTGGAGGAGTTTTGAACCCGTAACCTGTTCAAAAGCAAAGGGAAGCCCCAGTTTGTGTGTAGCTTTTGGAGACAGTACTGAGTACTTGTGAGGAGCATTGTATTGTGTAAAGTTACATGTTCTCATCCATTTTATATGATACATATATCTGGGGGTTTTCAGCTATAATCTTTCCCCATACATGTTGCGTTCTATGTGTGCGAATTGATGTTCTACCGCTTGTTTTATTTTCCGCATGTGATGATTAATTTGTAGAAGAGATTATGTGTTATGCAGCAAATCAAATTTGTGTATGATCAGGTTAATCTCGGTGAATAAATCTTCATTATTCAGCAAATTTCTACATTAATTTGATCACAAAATGAAGATGTAAATAAGTGTCAAGAAAATTTACCCCACAAGACATGACTGCATTAATTTGATTCATTATTCACCCCCTCTCGAGTTTCTAGGAGGGTATTACTTCCTAATTCCTTATATTTTTCCTTGATGAATTAACCCCTATTAATTAGTAAATTCCCTCATCTGTATTTCGCAATTCATTTAGGTCCTTCCTTTGACTGCATGCACCAGTTGTACACATTGGAATAGTCTACAACACATAGTACATTTCCTTGAAATATCCATCTCAACTAGGTCACTCGAATTCTCTGCATGCATGAGCTAATTTAGGTTGATTGATTAGTTATCTAGATGATCATTGAGTGTGGTTGAAGTTCGACTTCCACAACTTCACCTTCCACTAGTTCCTCCAACAGTTAGAACTAGTTTAACTAACCATAAAAGAATTAAGAGAGTTAAATTGCTACATATGAAATTAATTCAAGCTAGGATCCTAAAATTTAGGAACCCATTGCACACAACCGAAATTCATGGCCCTAACTTGAATTAACTAGGTTAGACTCTTATTTTTTAGGAATCAACTCAAGTAAATTGAACTTAAACTCATTAAATTGAATTCAATGTTCTTAATGAAAAGATCCATGTCACCTCAATTGATTCCTTCAAGTTGTCGATTGATGTGGAATTTCGAATTTCCTCAATTTGATTAAGACAAAATCAAAATTTAAAACTTTCTTGAGCATTTTCAACACTCCCTCTCAACAAGAAAGGGATTATCAACCACCCTTATATTTTACCATTGGAATGTACTACATGCAATACATCTTGCTATTGTTTTTGCTACTGCAACATCTACAACTGAGAAGCATCCAAAAAAAATTGAATCAACTATGTTTGCAACTGTCTAGTAGGAAATTTGTGTTGTTGTTGACTCTGCTACTGAGCCTTCTGCTCTATTTTCAAAAATCCTCTGCACTCCTAAGTATATAAATGACATTGATACTCCTTCTACTGAATATTGTGGGCTCCTTTATCAAGGTAATGATCCATGAGGAGAACGCCTCTATGGACCCTACCCAAATTTCTGCAACTCTTGGACTAAGCAGATACATCGCCCCACCTCACTCTTAAAGGTATGGTTTTAAGCATGGAGAAATATGATATACTTATACTAATATTTATACTTATTTTTTGTTTCTTCACAGTATTGTTGCAACTACTGCAATAATGAGTATGATCTCCCCAGATCCCGAATTACTAGCTTCCATAGGGTTACTCCCTCTGAGTCTCGATCTCCCTATGGGAAATATTCTTCCCCTCAATCTACTAATATCAATCATCATAACTCCTTTTTGTGTCACTAAAAATTGGCTCAACGATCTTCCTACTATCAACCTTCTTGCTCCATTAAGAAGTTTGCACATAGGGTCTTCTGGATCTACCCTGAACTAGGGCTCCATCAACTTTACCTCCTAACAAATATTTATTTCTTGAATGATCATTGTACTTGAGGACTTTAATGACTGGTTCTAATGTGAATCATGCTCTAATACCATGTAGAAATTAATATGTATATTCTAAATTTCTCATGAAATTTACTAAATCACAAGACTAAAAGCTACTCTATTGATCTGCAGAAGCTAACTCACAATCGAGAATACGTAACATCAACATCAAGAAGAAACATCACACATGCACAGAGATTTATCTAGGGGAAATAAACATCTCAAAACCCCTTACTATTTGTATTTCATTAATAAAAGAATATAGATGAAATATAATGCTTGCTCAAGATTGAGCACAATCTGCAAGTATATAGTCTATCCCCCTGCCTAACTGACTGAACTTTGCCACTAGTTACTGAATTTTCAAGCCTTCCAATCTCCTAATTCCTTATGTTTCTCCTTCAGTTTTTAGCCCCTACTAATGGGGAAATTCCCTCATCTAGATTGTGCAATTCCTTTAGGTCATTCCTCTTACTGCATGCACCACCTATACACCTTGGAAGAGTCTACAATTGATAGTACACTGCCATGAAATCTCCATATCAACTTGGTGAATTGAATTATCTACATGCATGAGCTAATTTAGGTTGATTGATTATTTATTTGGATGATCACTAAGTGTGGTTGAAGTTCCACTTCCACAACTCGACCTTCCACTTGTTCTTCCAATATTTATAACTAGTTTAACTGACCATAACTCAATTTAACTGGCTTAAATTGCTACAACTGAAACTAACTCAACCTAGGCTCCTAAAATTTATGAACCCACTGCACACAACTAAACTTTATTCTCCTAACTCGAATTAACTGAGCTAGACTCCTACCTTTTAGGAATCAACTCAAGTAAACTGAACTTGAACTCATTAACTCAAATTAAGTGTTCTTAACTGAGTGGCAAGAGCCATGTGACTTCAGTTAGCTCCTCCAAGTTATCCGTTGATGTGGAATTTCGAATTTCCTCAATTTGATTAAGTCAAAATTAAAATTGTCTTGATGAATTTTCAAAAAAATTCTCTTTTAACTTAGTTATGATAATTATTTTAACAATATTAATATTTTGTAGGGCATCTTTCTAGAAAGTGCATCTCTAAATTGTCTTTTGGAAAACCCCTTTTAGGCCTTGAGAATGACTTTCACTTGCACTTATGGGAAGTCAATTATCATTCATTAGGCAAAATAGTATGTGCTTTTACAAGTACATAATCATAGCCTTATTTTAAAATGGTGGAAGCCCAACTTCTATAAGGATGATAGAATGTGTGTTGTAGTCGATTTTAAGGTTATATCTATTTTCCTTCATGTTTCCCTTGAAACATTACAACCCCAAACCCCATAGTGATATAGAATCATTGGAATTACAAGGGTGTCTAAAGATCTTTGTTTTTTTCCCAAATCCAATAGTATACAACTTTACAATTGTTTCTAGGACAAAATAATATTTTGGTTTTCATTTATTCCTTTTTCCATACTATTCTCCAATTAACCTATGATGAAAATCAATTCCAAGATACTTATAAAAATGGACTTCTTCCAAGTTGTACTATTATTATAAACAAAATTGATGTATCTAAGTTGTTTTGTTACTATTGTTATATCCATATGTTTATACATCTAAGGGTTAGTATAGAAATATTTGAGAATTTTAAGTTATTATGGGTGGGTTCAAGCTAATGATTCTATCTAATTATATGTTGTTGCAATACAAATTTGAAAAAATATCAATCTATCAACTATGATTAATTATGCTCGAGCTATATGCACAACTTATTAGAATATAAATTACGATTTTTCATTGGGAACAAAAACTTATTAGAACATAGTGTAAAATGATGAAAAGTAGGAAATCAAATTAGCTTATGAAATATGTACCTTTTATTTATGGAAAAAAAATATGTTAGAAAAATAAAATAAAATAAAATAAAGTGCTCTTGATACTTTTTCTTTAAAATATAATATATATATTTTTACTAAGAAGTAGGTTTATTATCTAAATAGTCAAATTGCTTGAAATAAATATGAATTGATTTCTTGTATGCCATTATTTTTGCATGTTTTTATATTAATTTTGTTTAGTAAATTTAATGTCTTAAATTTCTATCATAAATTATCGACGAGAGTTAGTAATCTTATGAAGTGCAGGTGCACTATATATGCTAGAATCCTTTTCTTACTTAATTCGTTGTATTGGCTTTATATGTTGTTTTTAAGATTTTGTATTTATCTTGAGTGTCTAAAAGAATTTGAGAAACTAAGAAATGATTTGTAAGATGGAATCTAAATTTAACTATCAAAACTTTAATGAGAATTATATTTTTAACTTATCTAAAGATGAATGATTAACTTCAGGGAAACTAGAAACAAGAAGAGATTTTAATCTTTTTGTATGTTTTGCATTTTTTATGAGAAAGCAAGAAAGCAACTACACCTAAAGAAGAATTTTAATGCTTGAAAAATAAAACTAAGAAGGAAGAAAAGGAAATGTTTAATATTAATCTAAGAAATGAATTTAATCTATAGATTAATCTTAAAGAAGATATTCTAAGGACTGATAAATAAAAATTACAAGAAGGAATAAAAGGAAATGTTTATCTAAGAAAGAACATTGATCTATGATAATTTTATATTGCATAAAAATAAATCAATCTAAATGGTAAATCTTAAGCTATGTCAAATCAATCTATGTCGGCAACTATGATAAGGTTATCTCTAAAACATCTATCTAAATTACTTCTAAATCTATTTAATTAAATAGCAAAACATATAATTAAATCATATCTAAATCCAAACAAAACATTAATCCAAACTATGTCTAAGTCTAGCAAAATATATATCAAAACTATTATTAATCTACAAAATAAAACATCTATCTCAATTATATTTATAAAAACAGATTATCTATTTAGATTAACGCTAAGCTTGTTCAATGATAAAGAAAATCATCTAACTAAGTTCTACAAATGGAAATATCAAACCAACAATATTAAATCTAAGTAACTATGCTAAGGGAATTCAAAAATTATTTGCAATGAGGAAAGAAAACAAATCATATATCTATTGTGCAAAACTAGAATGCATGTCTAATCTACGAAACGAAAAAAAGAAGTATGTATCTACTATGCAAGAGAATGCAAGAAAGGTTTTAATCTACGAAATTCAAATTCTAGATTTTATGCTATCAATACGTTAAGGAAAGAAAAGTAAACAAAATATTTAACTATGCAGAAAACACAGCAATTAACTATGCGGAAAGCATGAAGAATTAAGCTATGAAATAATTAGAAGATTAAAATACTAAACTTGTTATGTGCATGGGACCTCCACAATAGAATGGTTCTAAATTCACTTGCAACTAATTACGCATCGATGATTCCAAAAACGCCTTCTCGTTGGATTGATAAAAACATAGTTTAATGTATAACAGTATTACAATAAAAATCAAGCTTGTTCCCGGTTTATACAGCCCGGTATTTATAACAGAGTCGAATTGACTATTTGAGGTGATCTTGCCTAAAAAGAGTAATTAAACTAGGAATAGAACTCTAAACAGAAATGTGATCTTCATAGCTTTCACAATTTTCTATGTGGAGACAAAATCGTAAATCTTTCAACTTCTCACTTGCTTGTCTCGGCCCTCTGCTTTGACAGACCCTTTGACTGGGATTTTAGATGATATCCAACTCGATCTTGGACAATTAGGTATGATAAAATCCATGAGTGGATCATTTCCAAACTTCCCATGTACTTCGCTCCTCTATTCCTTCTTCGGAACCTGTTAAACAATGTCGGTAGTTGCAAAAACATAGATTAGCTACATAATTGCATGAATTCTTTAGAAAAATACAAATTTTATTCAAATAATAAGAAACATTTAAAATATAAAATGCATATCATTTAAATACCTTTCGAGACTGAAAATTTTCAAACCAACACTGATTGAGCTTATGGATTTTGTCAAAAAGGAAGGAAAAGTGGTGAAATGGATGTCAAAATCGAGACAATCTCAACGCTCAACATACCCCAAAATTGAGACAGTCTCGATGCTCAACATACCCCACTTAGAGACTATTGCATGACCTCGTGCAACTTCAAAAATTTTATTCTTAACCTTATCAATGCATATGCTCTGATACTTCTACCAGGACATCTAACTTTATCTTCTTTCCTTTCTTTGAGGTCACTGCTACCCTTGGTGTCCTCATTATAAGTTTAAACTTCAAATTTATGACTTGTCTATTCAGATATATATTCTTATTTTTCAACTTCTTGTTCTTCTTGAACCATAACCCCAAATGTACAAGAGTATTATCATTGATTGTCTTCTCAATTTGATTTTTCATCTTCAAGGATTCATTTTCCTGCTTAATATGCCTATTTAGTGTCTCTAGTTCAAAATTTTCTTCTTTTAGAGTATTTACTAGAGGTTCTTGTGGACTATAAGGTTGTTCCTTAGGATTTGATGTCTTTCCTGTATTTCTTCTTTCTAAAGACTCAATTTAATCAAATATTTCTTGTTGAACTGGATCAATTTCTGGACTACTTCTATTGGGATCATGTGTGGGAGAAGAAATAATTGATGGCACCTCAGGATTTTCTTCCAAATCAACAAGTTCTGTTACTTCTGGAGGTGGTTTTTTGGCTACTTTGCTAATTTTGGAAATTCTTCTTACTGGTTGTGGAGGATTTGATTTTTTCATTTCTCTGTGTTTATGACTTTGCCTTTTCCCTTCATGTTGCTTAATTTATTTTTATCAATTTGTTTCTTGAATTTTCCAAACAACTATGCAATAGGAATTTCATCTTCTGACTATGCTTGAGATGGTTTTTCATCCACAACAAGGCCCGCAAATTTCCTCTTTCTCCCTCTTTTTCCTTTTTTATCACTAGGTTTCTCTTGTTCTCTTTCTTGGAAGTTATTTCGCATCAAGAAATATTCCCAAGTATCTCTTAGGATTTTTAAATGAAATTCAATAATAATTTATCAATCCATGATGATACATTGTATTATCTATGAAATTAATCCTCCTTTGAAAATTCCCTACCATCTTCCTTCAGCTATTCAGTAAAAAGTATGGAAGGTTTATCTCTTTATCTTCTAGAAAATTCATTAGTAACCTAGCATGATAGAAGAACATACATCCAAATCTTCCTTCACAGGTAAATAATTTCTGAATTATTAACAACATGTTTCTCCATTTACCTTTAAGAGTTGTGGTAGGAATTCCCTTTCTGAAAATGCTAGTATCCATACCTGAGTTCTTCAAGAAGGTTTTCCATTCTTCTCCACTGATTCCTCTATTCTTAGACCATATCCCTCCTGTATTTGGAAGCCTGGTAGCTTCTTCTATGAAGGATTTTGTGACTATAAACTTGATTTCACTGATTTCAACTTCTACTCCGCCGAAGGCCCTAGCAAAATATTTCGTGACTTCCTTGTGAAACCCGTTGAATTTCTCCACGAAGTTAAGCCACTACACTTTTTACAGTATTTCCTTTAATTTTTGGTATACCTCCATGAATTTCTTTCCCACAGGCTCTATTCTCATAATCACCCCCATATCTTGCTGATGGTTTTACCTCTAATACTGCCTCTTTTGACTGGGTAAATTGAGGGTTTCGTTATGAACTTGAAAACATGGATGAGTTATGTTGTGAAATGGTAGAGACTTGCAGTTAAACAAGTGAATGAGCGAGGTTTTAGGATCATGAGTGAGGATTCATAATGGGACATGATCGTTTAAATCATTAATGAATGAAATCATATTTTATCGTTGGGGAGATAATGATGAGGTTTTGGTGGCGAACCATGAGATTAGATCTCAATTTGGCATAATCATTATTTTTAATGATGACATATGAGCTAGCAGTATATGATCATCTAATTTATATATATCAATGTTTTCAACCTTATTATTTAAACAAAATTTTATATTTGCATACCTTGGATATAGCTAACCTTTATTGTTTCATCTTTGTCTTGGTTCCTCAAGTGTTCTTTAGTACATTCTTCAGTATGATCTTCAATATAGTCTTCAAATGCTTCTGTCAAAAGGTCTTGTTACATCTAGGCTGTAGAGGTGTATAAGAGCTGCAGAATTTTATGAGAGCTGCAGAAATTCAACAATTTTGTAGCTAAACTTTATTGTTCTGAAAAAGAAAGGGAAATGCAAATAATTCAGGATTTTTATAATTGGAATGAAGAAAATGTAAGATGTCAAAAACAAATTCTGATTTTCACCTTATATTTTCTATATAAGAATGCCAATCAATGATTGGTTTTCATACTTATACAATTTTCACACATCTCCTGAGAATTTGGTCAAGGCCCAGCTTGAAGAGATTTCCCCTGATCTAGGTGAAAGGGGCGCTTTCTTTTATGATCTTTCTCTTCTCCTTGGGTGAGAGGTTCAAAGGGAAATTTTCAGCAACCAAGTAGTTAGCTATGTCAGTAAAACATGGAGAGAGTGTTGAGATAACAAAGAGGTGTTCATTTGGGAGTGGGTCATCCACCATTCCTTCTTCATCTGCAGGTAGAGCTAACCTGGATAAAAAAAATCTGCAACAACATTATCCTTTCCAGGTTTATCAACAATGGTTAGGTGAAACTTTCGTAATAATAGCAACCATATAATTATTCTAGCATTAACATCAGGTTTTCTCATTAAATATTTAATGGTTGCATGGTCAGTGTGTACAAAGGTTTGATAACCAGTGATATAATGTCTAATTTTTTTTAAATCGTGGAAAAAGGATAACATTTCCTTCTCTGTGACAGTATAATTGAGTTCAGCCTTGGACAAGTTCTTACTGATGAAATAGATTGCATAAGGTAATTTGTCTTCTAACTGCCCCAAGGCTACCCCCACAGCTTTTTCTGATGCATCTGTGTGGATGTGGAAAGGCAAAGTCCAATTTGGATCTCGGAGATTAGGGGAAATATTTCCCTTAATGAGCTCAAAAGCTTCTTGACAGAGATTGGACCAAGTAAACTAAGAGTCTTTGGCCAACAATCCAAATAGTGGTGAAGCCAACTTGCTAAAATCTTTGATAAACGTTCTATAGTAGCCAGATAAACCTAAGAAACTCCTGATATCTCTCTGCTTTTGAGGAGCAGGTACCCTTTTGATGATGGTGATTTTGTTCAGGTCCACATGTATTCTTGCTTGGGAGATTGAGTGGCCCAATACTACTCCTTCTCTTTTCAAGAATTCACACTTTTCTGGGCTCATAGAGAGATGCATCTCAATGCACCTTCTCAGCACTTTTCCCAAATTGGAGATAGCTTCCTATAATTCATCCACATAGGGTGTGAATTTTTTCATGTAGATTTCAACCAATTCATGGACTAGCTAAGAGAAAATTCTTAAGACAACTCTTTAGAAGGAAGTTGGGGCATTGCACAACCCAAATGGTAGGACTTTGTAAGAAAAGGTACCCCAAGGACATGTGAAAGTAGTCTTTTCCTGATCTTCAGGGCTAATTTGGATCTAGTTATACCCACTGAACCAATCTAAGAAAGAAAATAACTTATTTCCTACAAGGCCATCCAGGACTTTATCTATAAAGGGAAAATGGAAATGGTCCTTCTTGGTGGCCTTTTTGAGTTCCCGATAATCAACACAGATTCGTCATTTTCCATTCTTCTTCGGGACTAGGACAAGAGGAGATGCCCATTCACTATCTGATATAGGATAAATGAAACATGCATCCAACAATTTCTGCAGTTCTTCCTTGACTATGTATTTTAGAGATGACTTCATCCGCCTTTGGGGTTGGCGCATAGGCTTGCATCCTTTTTTAATGTAAATATGATGTGTTCACACCGAGGGATGCACCCCTTTCATGTCCTTGTACTCCCAAGAAAATTCATCTAGGTTTTTTTTCAAAAGATGGCATTTCTACTCTTCTTCTCTATCTGAGAGGTTTGAGTTAATTTTTAGAGATTTGGATGGGTCAAATTCCATAGACTTGGTGGTTTCACAGGTTGAATCAACTGAGTGCAGTTCCATCCAAGGGTGGCTTTCAGATTCTTTGACTAATTTTTCAAGTGGGTTGTCAGTGGGGGACTGGATCTAAATTATTTGGTCGATGAATTCATCTTCATCAAGTTTCCCCCTCTAAGAAAAATATCTATGGTACAAAAGGGGTAGGGTGTAGTGTTGTATGCTTCATATTCTTCTTCATCATCCTCCAACCATATAGGTAGGTCATGGTCAATAGAATTCTAGGTTGGAGGATATAATATCAGCCTTTTAGACAAGGGCCCATTCTTAATAGTCATATTTTTGGCCCAACAGCTGATATAAGCATCAGCAGTGGCCAACCAAGGTCTTCCTAGAATGAGAGGATATCCATTAAACTTGGTTTTTGCTGGAGAACTAGGAAATTTGTAGGATACTCCCAAGAGTCAATTGAAACCACAACATGCTCAACAATTCCTTCCGAAATTACAGTGGACCGATCTACAAGTTGCAGAATCATTGTGGTTTTCCTCAAATTCCCTTGGAGGCTGAGTTTAAGCATAGTTTCGCTGGTCATTACATTGATTGAAGCCTCGAGATCAATCAGATTATTGGGGATTATGGCACCATCTATGTGCACATTTACAACGGGACTGCCAGGGTCCAGGTACTTTGGGAGGATCACCCTTACCAACATTAAGTCGGACAATTTTCCTACTACATTGATGGTGGGGGTATATTTCTTCTTTCTCCTAGGATTCTTGAAGCACTTTTCCTTGATGATCCTATTGTAAATAGGGACATCCTTAATGGCCTAGATAAGGGGTATTTTTACACACAATGTTTTCAGTTATCCCAGAAGTTTGGTCTCATCTAGGGTGTGTTGGCTATAGTGGATAGTGTGCTTAGGAAAAGGAGGTTGTTGGATTTGAGTGTTACTTTCTTCCTTTTCCTCCTCAAGAGTCTACAAGTGGAGATGGAGGATAGTTGTCTAAGGGTACTCTTCCCGGCCTAGGATAAATCTCTTGTATCTCCATAGCATAATCAGGATAGGATGTCTCTCCACTGTGAACCTATTGTGTCTATCTATTGTTTGGGTTTTGGATTGGCTTGTGCGGGCATCTAGGGCAGCTTGGGTGGAGCATAATGAGTAAGTTGAGGTTGAGGTTGGGGTGGAGGAATTAGAGTAGGTGGTTGATTATGTTGAGGCCTCCATCCTTGTGATGGGTTGTTCCACTAATGTGGTTGAGGAACATACTACTGAAATGGTTGGTTCACTGGATAAGGATGATATGGAGGGTTGTAAGGAAAACTAGGAGGTGTAGGCCAAGATGGAGGAGTGGGAGTGTACCAGGATTGCATAGGTGCATTCTGATTTTTGTGATAATAGGAATAAGGTGCACCTTGCATACCCTGCTGATATGACTGAAGACCTTGAGGCCTTCTGTTGTATAGGTAAATCCTCTCGGTGATCAGAGAAGATCCCATTAGCCCTAGAGTGGGTCTAGAAATAAGGGAAACATGCTAACACCTAATTTCCTAGATCATAAATGAAACATAGATCAAAAGAGATGGCCTACCTCGATCTGACGTTGCGATGTTTCCCTTTGTCAAACCTCCTCATGGAATCACTGTGAGCTTGATATCCGCCAGCCGCATATTTTCCCTCGTACAAGACTAAGAAAATAAACAGAAGCATACAAATACAATGAATATATATATATATATATATATATATATATATATATATAACCTATCTAAATGATCAAGGAATTTCAAAATTCTCAATCATAAACATGAACAAGAATGGAAAATAAGTATCGATCATGTCATATTATAAATAGAAGAGGATTTTGTTCTACATATTGCAAGGGATGCAATGGCATATTTCCATGATGAAAAATGGACACAAGGGTCACTGTTTAGGTTCCTCCAAGATTCGAGAACATGGAGTTCAAGGACAGTGACAAAATTTTGTGTAACAGATGCCCCCTAAATCATGAAGGCACAATGAGAGTGAGAGGTGAAATGCTTTACGAGAATGTTCCAAGACCAAGACACCATGGCCAGAAAACCTGTGAATCAAGTACATATATACAATGGAAATATATGGTATAAATACATGAGAATGAGGCATGACGCAGCCATCTGTAAAAGAGATCATGTAAATAGGATCCATGGTATGGACAGAGACATCCAACAATAAGAAGGATCACAAATATGGACTCAGGTATGGTCGCATCCATCTGTCAAAAGAGTCATGTATACAAACATGAATAACTCATATCACCTCGCAGCCTGGACTTCATCGGATAAAACTTAGGGTCTTTCACTCTGTCACGACTCGATCAAGTACAAATTCATGCATGTGAATGAGTGAATTGAAGTCAAACATGCAGGAAAATTTCCTGATTACCACTCCATGATGTGAAATATTAACAGGTGCGAGAGAGACCACCAATAATGGTGATGGCCCTCAAGGGACTAGTAATAAAATTCACAAAATGTGAATAAGGAATTTAAGTCAAACACTCATGAAATCATCTGATCGAAGGCCAATGAGGTGAACCTGTCGTCGAATGTGACAAACCTGCCATTAAGGCATGTAGGCTCTAAGGCATTGAAATAAGTCTCTAGATCAACTTCTCGAATAATTATTTGAAGCCGACAGGAAGCAATCGATCGAAGGAAGGCCATGATGTATCCCACATCATCGACATGAGACAAAGGAGCAAGCTAGTTATGAATCAAGAATGAACAAAGAATCGGGCAATAAAAATTGCAGAGGAAAATGTTGTTGAACATATCAGCGACATGACTCCGGAGTTTGTCAGTATTGGACTCAAATGGAATCAGAGGTCATGTTGAAAAATTTGGTAATTGAATGAGAGGCAAACAAATTTCCCAAACCCATGGAGGCAAAGTGACGAATATAGGATTTCCCCAACCCGACACAAATTGCAGAGAAGTGTCATGTTCAAGAGTGGCATACTGCCGACGCGACTGATAAATACTTCCATTTTTCCCCCACCATTTCTAGTGAGTACCCCAAGTTTTTTTAGTGCAAGCTTGAGGGAGATATCATATACTTGTCATATAGTTTTTTCCTTCGGACAAATTCATCCTAGTACATTTTACGATCCCTAGGAAGGAGGAACTCTGTAGCATTATGATGATGATTCCAATGTCGTTTAAATTGTAACAACTATAACAAAGGTGAAACTCAGCACCTTTTCATGTTTAGAGATTTTTAAAAGAGGCAGAAAAGAAAACTCCACAGGGCCCTTTTCGTAGATACTCGCTCGAATCCAAAAAGGTAGAAAACAAATTTCGAGAGAACCTCTTAGTCATGATTGACTAAGGTATTCCTTTTTTGTAAATAGTTTATCCCGTCCCAAAAAAGGGGTAAACGTATACTGGGTAAATGAATTTTTTTTTACTTTAACGAGTTAAAAACAACAAATACTCGACAATATTTTCATTTTTCGAGTGTCAGAAAAGAGCTTAAAGATGACTCCAAGGCGTGACTTTTTCATTTATTGTTACCGAGTTTGAAAAATTAATAAACTAGAACTTGTTTCATATCATCCGTCAAAATTTTAACCCTCTTTCTGCACAAGAATGAACCCATTATATGTTCTCAAGGAAAAAATAATTAAATATATGGAAAAAACCCTAAAATTACTTTAACATTTATAAAAATGAGAAAAGTAAAAAATGTTTTCACTTTTTACCTTCACAAGTCTTGGAAGAGGTTTTTTTCCCTTTTTGCCTTAATTCTTCATGAGCGGATTATGGGCGATCCAGGAGTCCTATCGACGAACCGTTGGTACCAGGTAAGAGCCATGCTCATAATTTTTGTTTTCATACATGTCTCAGAATTTTTTATGAAGTGTGTTGATTTTTGGGGAAAGAGTTTTAAACTCTTTGTCGCGGCAGATCGGCACAAGAATGCCCTATCGGGATTGTGCTGATCTGCCATTTTTAACACAGGTCGCACGTCGATCGGCCCAACTATTTTTGGAACGACCGCACCAATCGCAAAGAACGGAAAAATACAATATTTTTTCCAAAAATCACCATTTGAATTCGATTTCTTTGCTCGGATTTTGACAAAACGATGTTAAAATGTTGTTAAAGGGAGAAAAAATCAAACAACATGGTGATTAAATGGAGAGAAAGGGAACATGAAGATGTGCATAGGGAATCCATGGAGGATCAAGATTGTCTCAATGCTTTAAGGAACTGCGGGCTCCTTAAATTCTTCTTAACATCCGGCCTAATATCTCAGTCGAAGTTACTACAGTACCTAGTGAGTATTTGGGATACGGGATGGGAGAGATTTATTATCGGTGACCAAGAGTTGGAAATCGAGGTTGCTAAAATTTTCTTCATCACAAGTCTATCATGGAGAGGTGAACGAGCTCGTCAGGAAGGGACATATATCATGGGTGAGAGCATGGATATGCTCATAGAGAGGCAGTGTCCAGAGGCAGTCAAATATTCCCGTTGGAAGGTGGATATAAGAAGTGTGAACAACTTGCCGCTCAAGGTAGTCCTGTACACCATAACACGTGTTGTTGGGGCACAAGCACCACATGAGGCTACAAAGGCTCAACTCCAAACTTCCATTGGTTGTATGGCACCCACTATTTTTAAATGGGCAGAAGCAGTGCTAGAAAATATGAAGAAACAAATTTCCAAATTCAAAAATGGTCATCTTAAGAAATTTGGGTACGGTTCAATCTTAGCAGTATTTTTTCTAGAACGAGTGCCATTGCTCCAATTTCAGTGGGTGGAAGTGGCCACGCCCACACCACGGGATCCATGCATGACCAGATGGAACGAGCCGATGCCTCGCACAGGAGGCAGAAAACACATGTCATACAAGTCTGCTTTCTTTATTTGGCTGAGGTGTCAGCTAATTTATCTTGGAGGACTAGCCATATTTTGGGATTGATTTCAGAGGTGACTCAGACCTTCCACTTCTAGAGGGTGAGCAGTGGGATGACAGAGGTTAAACATGTTTTTGTTAAAAAATTTCATGTTTATATATATTTTTTTGGTATATGTGTTCTAATGTTTAAACTTATGTGTTGCAGATGTCAGACTGCAAAGACCAACTGCAATGTCCCCTAAAGCCAGAAGAGTGGTGAGGGATTTCAAGGCTGTTCCATATGAGGAGGGAACAGATGCTGAGGAGATTGTTTGGAACCTAGATGCTTTGACTTCTAGGATTCTGTAATATGCGTGTGTTCATGACATTCCCCGCTGCTACCAGAGGCACACTATAGGGGTGTCAGATCGAATTCATCGATTACTAACTCGATTCATTCAAGTAGTGACGTGCTACCATGAGCACCATGCTAATTAGTTTAGTGTAACTTTGATTTATGCAGTTGTATTTTTTGGGACCTACGAGTCTCTTTGTGTACCATAACATATATATATATATATATATATATATATGTTTGGATTATGATGTACCGAAATTTTGCAAACAATACCCACACACACACACACACATATATATATATATATATATCTGATATATTTTCCTGTTTAATGCATGATGTAATGATGATCACAGTTTTAAAGATTCTGCAAATGTCTATCTAAAACATAATTAGTCAATGCATCTATTAATGTATTCATGTGTCTTGGAATATGCTGATATGTAATGTAATCAAAATTCCTTTCTAAAAGATGAACACGTGGATACATTCTCAAAATCTAAGGGTGTCTGACGAAATATTTCCCATTGAGTTGCAGAACGACAAGTTGTGAATCGAGTTTTACAACCAGTTCTCTAATGCCAAGAGCAATTGCTTCTGACAGAATTTCAATAACTGCATTATACTTAGCAATATTGTTGGTTGTATGACCTAAACAGATACCTTATATATCTACTTACTCACCATTAGGTTCATATGTAACCCATGCCATAGAGGATAAGTTTCGAGTACTACAACACGCACCATCAGCAAAACCAAATGATAAGGGATTATAGACATCTAAAAATCAAGTAAACAAGATAAGCAAGAAAACTACTCACAAAAATCACACCAAAACCAAATTATACAAAAATGAAAACACACTAATGTAAAAAATTAATTATAAGAAAGAAATTATGCATAATACTTCTTAAGATAAAGCCCATTCTGAGGCTTATCCAAAGGGTTTCCTTCATAACCAATCAATTCATAGGCCCCTTTTTGAAAAACATGTTTAACAATGTACGACCCATGTCATATCGGTTCAAATTTCCCTACCCCCAGCTTATCGTGAGCTTGGTCATACAAAAGGACCAAGTATCCTTCAGAGAAGGCATGCGGAGAAACAGTCTAATAAAAATGGGCTTTGACCCATTTCTTCTGAGCTTCAGTGACTAAAGCGGCGAAGAGACAATTTTTGTCAAGCCTTTCTAGATATAGAAGATGTTCCTCTTCTCATGAGGTATTGGGGAGTAATTCTACAGCTAATTTGAGTGAAGGGATATCACAGTCAATCGAAAGAGTTGCTTCCAAACCATATACTAGCTGAAAGGGAGTAAATTTGGTAGCACTCTTAGCTAAGGTTCAGTAAGCCCAAAGAGATGAAAAGAGCATGAGATGAAAATTTCATTTTCGCATCCCAATGGTGTGTTGAAGCATCGTAACTAAGACTTTGTTGGATGCTTCAACTTGGTCATTGGCCTGAGGGTAGTCCGGAATCGAGTTGTAGTGTCGTAGACCCAACTGAGAAGTCAGCTCAGCCATCATGTAATGGAAAAAATGGGAGCCATGGTCGGTGAAAATGGCTTAAGGAACACCAAACCGGGCGATAAAATTATTGAATAGAAATTGAGCAGCAGTTTTACTGCCAGCGGCATATGTAGGCATCGCCTCAACCCATTTGGTAAAATAGTCGACGGCAACGATAATATAAGCATGCCCCCCAGCCGAGCAAGGGTTACATGTCATTAAATTAATGCCCCATTTAGCGAAAGGGCCGATGTTAATAACTGGGTGTAAGGGTGCGGGCGGGGTGCACATTTTCCGTTGATAAATCTGGCAAGCATGACATTTTTGGATGGCAAGAATGCAATCCTTGAAGATGGAAGGCAAAAAATACCCAACGTGAAGAATCTTCGAAGTAATGGGATATCCATACATATGAATGGCACATGCCCCAGAGTGGAAATCATTGAGTGCTCTCTTAACCTCTTCGAAATTTAAACATCGATGAAGAATAAAGTCGATGCTAACGCGGTATAAAGTATATTTGATGATGCGATAAGGTTGAGACTGATGTTGAATACTTCGACGATCATCTTTGGTCAACTCAGATCAGAAATTTTAGGTTTGGAGATACACGATGATATCACTGTACCAAGGGTCGACATTGTTGATAAGAAATAGATTATCATACGAAATCTACTCATCAAAGCTGGAAGAGACAGATGGAGAGGGAAGGGAGCAGATTAATTCAGCAAAGACAAGTGATTTTTTCGATTTGACTGCGGTAAATTCCAAATCGAATTCCTATAGGATGATGATCCACTTAGAATACTTTCCCTCCAGTAACCGACGTGTAAAAATATAGGTCATGGGGTTGCAGTAAGATATTACTATAGTCGTGCAGAGTAAAATGTAATGTTGAAAATGTTGAATAGCCTGAACCCCAACTAAAGTTAATTTATCGACATGGGAATATTTAGTCTCATTATCCATGAGATTATGGCTAAGGTAGTAAACAATGTGTTCCTTTCCATCATCGTCAACTTGGACCAGTACCATACTAATAGTACTGGCAGCAGCCACTAGATAAAGGAAATAACCATGATGGTAATTCAGGGATGTAGTAAAGGAGCATTGACAAGAACGACATTTAAGGCATCGAATACTTTTGAGAAATTTCATCCCATATAAATGGGATGAATTTTTTAATTAATCGCATAAAACCTTTAGTTAGCTCAGCTTAATTAGGCACAAAATAGAGAAAATTGGCTTTCCCTTGTAATCTCTACAGCTGATGTAAAGATGAAGTAGGGGGTCATTTAACAATACCCTCAAATTTCAGAGGATCGAGATGGATGCCTTCTTTGGAGATGAAAAACCCAAGGATTCTAATGGATTCAAAGAAAAAAACACATTTTAGGATGGATATTATAGTGTCTACAATGGAGAAAAATCTCTCAAAGGTGAGCAGGATGGTCACGGCGCTTAGCTGAATGAGTGGGTAAGTCATCCAGATAAGGCTAAACGATGTGCTTAATATCATGAAAGGCATATGACATCGCTCGTTGAAAAGTAGCACCGACATTTTTCAGGCTGAAAGGGAGCTTCTTATAAGCAAAAGTTCCCTAGGTACATATGAAAGCAGTCTTGTGTTGATTGACTGGCAGGATGTTAATCTGGTTACACCCAAAAAAACCATCCATAAAAGAAAATAGCTCTCTCCCAGCACAATCATCAATGATTTGGTCAATGAAAGGAGTGGATAGTTATCTTTCGGGCAAGCGTGATTGATGTCGCGATAATCAACAGAGATGTGGATAGTACACTACTTTTTATCAACATGGACTATATTAGAAACCCAATCCATCAAAGGGATTGGATATATGAACCCAACTTTGAGAAGTTTTGCAACTTCTCCCTTTATACTGGATGCCTTTCTAGGATGCATGGGGCGAAGTCACTAACGAACAGGCTTCGCATTAGGATAAGTTGATATCTCATGCACCACTATACTAGGATCGATGTCAGGAATTTCCTCATATGACCATGCAAAGATATCCCAAAACTCTTGAAAAAGACTGGTGTAAAGCTTGATCTCATCTGGAGAGCAAGTTACCCTGATGTGGATGTTCTCAATGATTCCTGGCTTGACAGAAATGTCTATAGGCATCATAGTAGTAATTTTTCCCATGTTTCCTTCAGA
This sequence comes from Pinus albicaulis, assembly GCA_034641835.2. NCBI lineage: Eukaryota > Viridiplantae > Streptophyta > Pinopsida > Pinales > Pinaceae > Pinus > Pinus albicaulis. The sequence goes on from CM076572.1 coordinate 101,333,802, forward strand.
AAAGACCTCATGCATCAAGATGGGTGTCTAAGATGGAAAATTTGGAGCATGGGAAGAAAAATTTTCGATACACGAAGGAATTACTCCAGGGCTTGGAAGAAATGAAGAACAATGATGGGTATTGTCCCAGTGTGTTTCCTCAAGAGACATGGTTTCCACGATACTTTCATTGGAAGGAAATGTCTCATTCAAAGGATCAGAAGAATCCAAAGAATCAACCCAAGGAGATTGTCAGTACACGTCGAAATGCATACTAGGAATAGTATAAGCAGGATCAGGAGCCAAAGCCGAAACAATTTCACAATAACTGACTTCAACTTGGCTCAATGACATAACATCGTTAAAGGAATCAATCTGAACAAGGGAAGGAATGATCCAACGATTAGACGAAGTAGAGATCATATTGACCTAAGCAGTGTTCAGCAGTGGAAGAGAAAAAGACCCATTAAGGCAGAATCTTTAAAAAGTCCTACCCCCACACTTTCATACGGTGTGGTGATATGCTCCACAATGGGTCGACAATGATGATCTTCCCTTGATGTGGAAAACAAAGAACACAAAATAGAGTGGACGGCACACAAAGCATAGCGTGAGTCCAACTACAACCAAGTAGAATATTGTAATTGAGTTTAGCGTCAACCACTTCTGCTTCAACATTGACCATTTTTCCTTCCAAAGTGATAGGCAAGTTAGGGAGAATACCAAAAGGATGAGAATCCATACCATCGAAAGCATCCAAAGTGTTTGGAGACTGGCTAAGAGTCGGAGAGCCAATGGCTTTCCAACAAGACACAGACATGATGCAAGTGGATGCACCCTCATCCATGATTGACCGATGGATTTTCTTTCCATTAATAATGACTTGAATGAGGAAAGAAAGGTGATAGGGGAGACGTGTAACGTGATTTTCCAGGTCAAAATTAATGAGACTAGAATCTGTCGGATCAATTCCTCCAATGGTGGATAGTAGTGATTTTTGTTGTGAAGGACAGCTCTGAAGAACCTCTAATGCAGACATAGCAGAAGGTGCCTGACCCAAATCCTCAACAATATTGTAATGTTGAGTAGCTCATGCATTTGGATTATAAGAGGATTTTCAAAGCACACCTTTATAAGGTGGTCGGATAACGGGATCGGGACTAGGTCTTTCAATATGAAGAGGACAGGAAGAGGAGTAGGAGCATTGGCAATTTCTTTCTCCATCGAATGACAAGGATGAGTGGAATAATATTTGGACCTAGTGGCCACAAAAAAGGGTGTTGCTCCATTCATCATAAACAGTTGGCAACCCAACTTGGAAGAAGATGGAGGTTGTTCTACCATCTGAGTTTGCTGAGATGGGAATGGTTCCTTGAGTCAACCGAAGTTCCTCGAGTACCTTTCAGTAAACGACTAACTTCATATCGTCGTTGATAGTCTTTAGTGTAGTGTTCATCGTCACAAATTAGGCAATGGAACTTATGATTGCACTTAGTTCCATCATCAGTACGAGGTTTAGGAGAATCCTGTTTCAGGGCATCAAATTTGGATTTTCCTTTTCCCTTTTTTTTACCTTTAGAGGATTTTTCTATCGTGGTAGATTGGACGGCATTAACCTCTGTAGTTTTACTAGGATTCGAGGGTTTTTGTTGTTGGGATCACGATTTCCATTAGACCAAAACCCGCAGGTGTTAGTCTCTGCTACAATCGCCAGAGTCAGGAACCACGAGAGGCGGTTAGTCCATGTTGCAAAACACAAGGGGAGCGTTGAATCCAATTTCCAACAATCTCCCCCCCAACGCAAGCCGAGTGAGTTTCAAACTCGAGACCTATCGCTCTGATACCACTTTTTGGGATCACGATTGCCATTAGACCAAAACCCGTAGGCGTTAGTCTCCGCTACAATCGCTAGAGTCAGGAACCACGAGAGGTGGTTAGTCCATGTCGTGAAACACACGGGGAGCGTTGAATCCAATTTCCAACATTTGTGGAGCAGAATCAGAGGAGGAGGTGGATTAATGTTTTTCAGAAGAATAATTTTTAAAATTCTGGGTAACCGACCCAATGATGTCGTTGACAGGTGGTGTTGTCGGAGCTATTGAAGTTTCAGGTTTAGTAGAAGCACGCAAGGCATCAAGTAAGAGATCAGACAATGTTCCAGACTGGGAATAAACTAGATCAAGATACTATGCGCGAGAAATGTCTTTCTCTTCTATGACACATGCCCCCATAGAAATATCCTTGGCAATCTCATTGACGAAGGGTTTATTGAGCCATTTGGTCAAGATTTTATCAGGATTTTAAAACCTGATCAAACGACGCCACAATCTCCATTCATGGATATGATCGGGGATGTGTGTAATCTTGCTTCAAGGATGTGAGGAGGTGAGTTCCCGTTTCATAGCGAACAGGTAACTGGAAGTGTGTGAGAAAATCCATAGCGAGAGAGTTTAAATCTTGGAAGGTTCTGCGAGGAAGCTCAATGTACCACTTGGCAGAGGCACCAGTCAATGTTCTCTGGAAAAGACACAGGCGGATGGATTCATCAACCCAGGAGTTAAAAGAACACCAAATATGGTAGGTCATGACATGCGTATGGGGTTCTTCTACAGACTTGCCTTCAAATTTGGGGCAATCGCTTGGGATTTTGGTAGGAACCGAAATCCAATATGGATTATGAAGGATCAAATCATTAGTTAATCTCGACACATCGGGTAGTTCCAAGGCAATTGTGGATTGAAAGGTATAACCGGCCTTGGATAAAGGCCCATTTAAGGATTCCAACCAGGTTGGGAGAAATGCTGCCCCATGGGTTTTGTCCAGGAGGATTTTTCCAATAAGGATTGAAAATTTGTTGATTTTGACCATATCCGAGTTGTTGGCCAAAAAACTAATTTTGACCTGTAGAAGACCATTGAGGTCTAGCCTAAGCATAATTCGCGGCATATATATTTTTCTATTGCTGAAATTTTTGGAACACAGTGCCCTGAGGTTGAACTTGTGAGCCTAAAGATTGACCTTGAGGCTGTTGAGGGTTGGAAACCACAGTACCCTGAGAATTTGACATCATGATACCTTGCGAACGCTAAGGTTGGACAGGTTGCCCCTAAGACCCAGGTTAACCCGGTTTAACAAAGAATTGACTTTGTTGAGACAAGGGTTGTCCTTGTTGGAAAAAAGGTTGACCTTGCTGAAATTAAGGTTGGCCTTGTTGACCAGAAGGTTGTCCCTGTTGAGAGTAGGAAAACTGACCCTGATGGGAAAAATGTTGGTTGGATTGTACATAAGACAGTGCTTGTTGTACATAAGGCTAGCCTTGTTGCACATAGGACTGTTGTTGACCAGACATAGTCCCTTACTGATACGCATAAGCCCCTGACTGAATTCTAGACTGACCTTGAAATCCTTGTAGATTCACGAATGGAGTCTACAACTACTGAGAGCCAAAAAGGACATAGGGTTTCTGGTTGAGTATCTGGTTCTGAAAATATTGCTGATACTGATCATAGGTTAACCCTGCCATACCATATGATCCAAAAGGCACAGGGATACTACCAACAGTTTGAGAAGATCCCAAGATGTGAGTTTGTAATCCACTCACAGACGGCCCAGCTAAATATTGAGAGATGTTCGACAGGGATGGCCCTCCACCAGCCATTGGAATCTATGGAATTGATATGGGAACATTGATGGGAGGTGTAGAAACAATGATGCAAAAAATTGGTTGTGTGGGAACAGATGTAACTTTTATTTGAGTGGGGATAGTAGCTGATGCACCAGAGACAAACAAACCAGATGTAGGTATCATGGCAATTTTCCAGATGGTGTTGTGATACAAATACATGGCACTTGAAACACCTGAAACTAGATGTCCCAAGGATGTGTAACCTATGGAGTGGATGGCTGGGTAGAAGGTTGAGAGGCCTTCTCCCCAAAGGGAAATTTTTCAGAAGGGAAATGGTGCCCCTCGTATAAAGACTCTTCCATACCACTAATGGTGCTTGAAACCTCAAGGGGATATGAAACCTCTCCTTCAGAAGCCATTGGTGGAAATAGCTAATGAGCGGCAGCACGATGCATGGATGGAAAAGGTGGAAAAGGTACACCAAGTGTACCAAACAGACTATACTATCATTCATGGGAGAATTCTATGGAATCAAATAACGGATTCCGAGGAAATGCGATATAGCTAACTGGCTTTTCAGGAGGAGATCGAGTAGCAAGAGGTTGAACATTTGGAAGGAAGGCAAGATCTACACTTTGGGCTCTAGCCGATGGTGAAGCGTCAAAAGAGACTTGCGATGATGTCCCTTCGGAAGAGGATGAGGAAGGGGAAGTCAAACTTGATGGTTCAGGCACAATGACTTTGACTCAAAATCAAAAGAGGAAAAGAGGTGATTAATTCAAGGATTTTAAAATATATTCATAAGGAGTTACTCATGATGTGGCCGAGAAATATCTTAACGGGTAAGCCATGTGATTGTGGGAAATTGATTTTAGAACTTAAAAAAAAAAAATCAAAAAGAGTGAACCAGGTGTTAGACTCGGTCCTGTCAGTCCCTTGTCAGAATCAAATTCTCCAAAGTTCATTTCTCGTCATTTGTAGTCATTGATGTTACTGTGGTCCAGAAAAGAGTCATTTCAGAGTCAAGGTTTTATATTTGGTCTTCAAACATGTCGAATGATGCCTACAGGCTAGAAGAAGGTTCAGTGAGTTTCTATTTCAAGATGGTTATCAATGCGAGATTGATTCTTCTTCAAAACCCTGTTTTGAAGAAGAAATCGTTAAAATGTGTTTTCAAATATGTAATTATTAAAGTTTTTTAGTCTTGAAGAGTTCAGAGGTAGCCTTGGTTATCCTTTGCTAGGATATGCCACCAACCCTGCAAAAGAATGACAAGAGTTATCAGTCCAAATTTAGAAAATCAGCAAAAAGACAAAGGCAGTGTTTAAAAGAAAAAAATGGCATAAAATTAGTGGTATACACATTGCTAGGGCAGAATATCATAAAGGCAATGCCAGCAGTCAATTTGCACCGCTTGAGCTCAAGTCTTCAATAGGACAGGTCCTCTATTCTACATTCAGTCAAATGGAATCGAATAGTATTGGATGAGGCACATTTTATCAAGGATAGAAGCTGCAGCTGTTGTATTGGAGATCCAGGAGTTTGTATTGCATCCATATCGTGCCCATTATTACAGTCCTTGCATATTTCCAATTGCTCTTATGCTAGTAATGAAACGCTTAGAGAAATTGCAGTTGCTTGTACAGATCTCGTTTTCTGGATGCATCTTACTGCTCAAATATTTCTCTGGAGGCCGTAAGAATGCCAAGGCTTGTTGATCTGAGGCTCCATAATTGCGAGGGAATCAATGCCACAACAATGGTTTCTTTATCTGAGTGTGTTTTTCTTGAGGTACTTCAACTTGACTTCTGCTGCTAACTTCTGTCACACTGGATCTTCCAAGGCTTCGGCACATAAGTCTTGTCAATTGCCGCAAGATTGTTGAATTGAACTTATCTAGTCCAGCTCTGGTATCTATAAATGTCACAAGTTGTCCAATTCTTAATCGAATTGCCATTATATCAACTGCACTTGAGAAATTGGTTCTCCAGAAAGCAGCAGAGTTTGACAACTATAATGTTACAGTGGCACGGTAATTTGTGTTTCCCTACACTTTTTAATCAACTGCAGGATGATTATTTGTGCCCACGCTCTCTTCGATCAAGCCATTTTGTCTTTCTTCGATCGATCATACAATCTCCCCATACAATCTATCTCCTTCACGGTGGAGTTTCACGGTCCGCAACCACGCAGATGTATCATTTGAAAGCGCGGATCTTAGCCCTCGAGGAGCCGAGATGTCCGAGTATACTTTCATTTTATTCTGCCCTTAAAGGAAAATTTAGCTTGGAGCGCGGCGCACCCATTGCACACAGCGCATTGGGCTCACACACGGCGCACAAAGCCAAAAGGAAGATTTCATCAATTCTTCATTGAATTTTTATTTTTTTTTAAATCGACTCACTATGTATGCGCCCGTGTCATTGATTTTTCACATCTTTAATGGCTTAGCTTCACGAGAAACAAAATTCCTGTAAGGAAACACATAAACCCTGGGTATTTGCAATGGGAGTTGATTTTTCATGACAGAGTTGTGGAAAATCTTCGAGGACACCTTCTGTAAGCGCAGTTAATTGCGCAGGCCATTAGGTTGTCGGACAGTGCTATTCAATCACGGAGATCCCGGACAACTTCTACTGCTTCCAAATGTAAATTTTCGGGAAGAACAGGTGGAACCATCATTTTCAGAGTTTCAAGTAGGAAATGAAGTCTGAACCTGCTGGTTTGGTAATGTGAATACAAGGAGGAGCTTTGGCGCTCATTATTGTGGGCGTGGACGTGGCAATGACTGTGCCTATTTTTTTTTAAAAAGCTTCTCGTCCTTGATGTGAATGGCTTGATTGTGGAAACCTACTTTCACTTTGACAAACTTCTCGAAGAGCATCGTCCTGATGGAAAAGTTGGCAGGTTTTTTGTTTATAGGAGACCATTTTGTGATGAGTTCCTTGAGTTCTGCATCTGCTCAGCAGCACGATGTTGGCAGGTTGGTCGATTTTTAATTTGGAGGCTTTCTTCAGATAATACTGGCATCTGTGATGGCTTGATGAGAGCTTCCAAAGGAGAAAGTGCAGAATATCTTCAACCATCAACTGCCTTTGCAAAAAATAAGCAAACGGCAGAGGTATCTAATGTTGTTATTGAAGTGTCATGTTCCAATAAGAATGTCACAGATGTTAAAGCTGCCAGTAATAAAATTGATTTAAATTCTAATGTGCATGATGTTCATGTAATCCAGCACGAAGGTGAAAGGACTAGAAGATACAATTCTCATAAAGGAACTGCTTTTAATTTTGACATAGTGGTTGGTGATCGACTTGGAAAACCAAAACCTTTACCACAGAAACATCAAGAGGATAGTTCTGCACAGGACCCTATTTCAACTGAAAGAATTTTATTGCAGTATACACTGCATGATATCCAGTTATATAAAGCGGGTGATAGTCTTTGTAATGTTGCTTCTGGTGGTTTAGTGGGGTCAAAACTTGACCTTGCTCCTTTGCAAGGGCAAGTCGAGCAGCTTAACGTGAGGCTGCAGGTACTGGAGAGCGACAGAGAGTTTATGAAACAGACCATTGATTCCCTAAAAAGAGAGAAAGAAGAATTGACATTTCCCAAGGACATAGCTTAGCGACTACGTGAATTGAAAGCACCATCCTAAAGCCCCAAAGTTGTCGAAAGTCCAACACCACAAGAGGATGCATCAGTTTTAAATTTCATGAAGGGAACAACTCAGCAGCGCAGCGTCATCAGGAAGGTAATAGCAGTCGAGTTGGATCCTCGCATGGTGCTGGAATTGCAGTGCAGGGTACAAGGCACAAGCAGTGCCATTCTGCTGCAGGTCATTCAAGGAGATGTTCTTAAATGTGAACTGCCTTATTTCAATGTGTGTGTAGAAAATTTTCCTTATCAGATATCTTCTCCGCTTACATTTAAATTGTTATCACACAGACCAATTTTTAGATGTGCCATTATCATGTTCCAAAGGGAGTTTTCCATGAGACTTGTTGCAAATCCAGGAGACAATTTGTATTGCAGGCTTTCAGTGAAGACTCAATTGCTAGCTCGTGTTTCACATCTCTTGAAAGTTGGCAAGAACAATTTCAAGCCTCCTCCAAAAGTTGATTCCTCAGTTATGGAAAAATGGCAGTCAAAAACTGAAAGCCAAAATTAGAATGAAGACATCGACCACAACAGAAAAATAGGAACCGATTTCCTATTCATGACTTCAGTTAATAATTCAAATGGTCTACACTCCAGGTTTTGCCAATTCATTTGTTATCAACAAACAAAATGTAACGCTGCTCCTTTTTAAGTGCAGACTTTTCCTATTTTCATGATTTTAGGTGAAACTGCTCCCTATTTTCATCGATTTGTTTTCCCCATCACTAAGTTTATTTATATATTGTAAATCATTTGTAGCGGTGAGAGTTCTGGGAAACAGTGGGAGAGGTGTGAAGGTGAGAGCTTCATTGTACAGTTTTCAGAGAGATTTAATTGAAAGTTGCAGCTCTGTTTCGTAAGATCCCTGTGGTAATAACTTAGCATTGTGTTTCTTCCTTTGTTTTCATATGTGTCTTGTAATGTTTTGCAGTTCATTCGTAATCATTTTTTGTTGAACGCTTTTAAGTAAGAGAGGTAGAATTCAATTGTTGCTCTGCCTTGGAAAAGTGTTCAAGTTCTGTGTTTTCTTCTGCCTGAAAAGGATTCATACATTAATGCCCTTTTCAGCTATCTTAAACCGTCTTTTCACCCCATTTAATTTCAATTTGAATGCTTAAGCTCTTGCCTATCTTGCCTCATGAGATAATCTGCATCTTTCATTTAATTTCCTTGCTCATGTTGTCCTTTGTCCCCATACTGCCCAGAAACCCAGTCATTCATCAAATACCCATTTCATATCTCTTTACTAGCCTAAAATCAGTATCTAATATAAGTCATCTCGCACCCTAATTGCTCATTTTATCGAGATTGACTGGAGAGAGCCCTCTCCTATCCTCGTAGGGCTAGCTACGAGGCTGAGCTTGGTTTGCTGTTGCCTCGAGTTTTACCTTATTTCAGCCTGAGGTAGATTCGAGCGCTAACACCAGGCATAAAGTATTACCAGGCATCCATGAACTGCAATATACACCATAGCAAATAAATTTACCAAGGACTTAACTTATGGAAGCTAATCTGTTGTGTTCGGTGTATCACGTCTACAAGGCGGTCGACTCAGTTACCTATGGCAAGTTTGCAGCCTAATGGTGTCTCCCAAAATATACTCGATGGTACGTGGGATTCCAAGTCCATGGTAGTGCTTTCTAATTCGTAACCATTCAATTATAGTATCCCAAATATACTTATTATACGTCAATATACTTACGTACGTGGGACAGGATATCACCCCCGTATTGTAATGCAGACTGTTAGCGACAAATCCTATGTTTTACGATGTCGGAACACGTCTCTAGCCTAGACCTCTAAATGTTTTCATTAAGTTTCAAATGCTCCTTAGGTTTATTGAATGAATTTTAGAGTTTATCCTGAATTAGGTTTCGGTTTCAAAGCCTACCGATGTCACATGAATTCTTAAGATGCAGCTATATGAGAAAATGGCAGCTATTAATTTTGATGAAAGCTATGCTAATTGGGAAGAAGAAGTTCACTCAATCAATGTAGCAATTAAGCAAATGCATTAAATGGACATTTTCACTATTTATTTAAGTGCATGATTCTAAATCAAAAAGAAAATTTCTTTCATTCTCTTAGTTTTCACTAAATGCACTGAAATCAATAGAAATTAAGTTTTTCCCTTAAGATGCAAAATAAAATGCAATTTTTTTTTGTTATTTTCAATGTAAACATAATTCAAAAAGATGCAATAATCAATCTGAATATAATCAAATGCTTTGAGTATTTACCTAATGAAATTCCTCACAATATTACAAAATGAAACAATCAACACATTAAAGAGAAATCTCACAACATGTTCTCAAAACAGGACATTCTTCACACTTTTCACATCGAACAATCACACAAAAAGGATGTTTCAATTGAATACAAGCAATGTGATATATGCTTGATGATTGAAAAGAGAATCAAGTGCACATGGAACAGACACATGAAGGCTCTAATCAGAGAAATCTACTGAAAAACAAAAAAAAAATCAAACCAAAAGGTTCAAAATGGATGATAGAATTGACCCAATAGCAGATCTAGAATCCAATGAAGCATGAAACCAATTGAATGGCTCGAGACACCTAGAAACCCTAGGGTGAAGAGGATGCACATTTTGAATGAAAAGAGACCAAAACTAAACTGAATGAGAAAATAAAGTCACAGAACAGAAGATAACCAGAGAAAATAATCTGGAAGGGTAAGGCACACTGAAACTTATTGAAGAGAAACCCTACAATAAAACACACAGAAATCGGCGCGCCTATGAGGTTGCACCTCGCGTTGGAAGGAAAAAAGTGTGACTGCATTAAAACATTTAGCATTGATCAGCGCATATTTCAAATAAAGAACAATGTCGATCAAGGGAAATGATAAAAAACAAAAGGGTTTGTCTGAATCAAGGCAGGCTTATCACTTTAGAATAAATATGGATGACTAGAAGTAGTCACCACAGCTAGAAACAAAGGAGAGGAGTATATTTGAAAAAAGATGGATGAAAAACCAAAAAACTCAAATGAGTGAAAAGAGACTAAAGGAAATGATTCCCCAGTGGAGTCACCAACTTTTTGTATAGGTAAATTCTCTCTACAGAGAAAGACGATCCCTCTAGCCCTAGAGTGGGTCTAGAAACAAGGGAAACACGCTAACACCTACTTTCCTAGGATCATAAATGAAACATAGATCGAAAGAGATAGCCTACCTCGATCTGATCTTGCAATTTTGTCCTTCATTGAAGCTCCTTGATCCTTCACTTTTCAGAGATTGATATCCGCTGCTACTAGCGTTCAATTACCTGCACAAGTGACCAAGAAAAAACGAGAATCATACAAATACAACACGCATATATAGATATAACCTATTTAACTGATCAAGGAATGTCATAATTCTCAATCATAAACATGAACCAGAATGGAAAATAAGTATCAGTCACGTCATATTATAAATAGAAGAGGAGTTACAACATATGCCTTGATGTCGAAGCTCTCCTTCAGAGAGTTTGAATTTGGGCACGTCTCCAAATCACTTTTTTTCAACTCAATGTGAGAAGGTTAAGAGCTCAACTCTCTCCTTAAAAGCTTATGGAAATCTTCGAACCTCTCTCTTCTATTATCTATTATGTTCTAAATAACAGAGGATTGGAGGAAGGTGAATTTATAAAGATGGAGGAGGGGACATGGATCCACTTATGATGGGAAAATGGCTTATCTCTTTGGGAGGTTCCTCTTTTGTATGAACAAGAGGCCCAAGGGAGGAAGCTCGGCCATATCCTAACCAACAAACATCCAGCTCTCCACCCTCAAATTTTCTAGGCCATGAAGCTTCGTTTCCTTTTGTAAAAATCTTCCAGAAGTGGATCGGCACTGGTGTGATGTCCATACTAGCGTCAATCGGCATTTCTCACAAGCTTAGGATGGTTCATTGGTGCTAGTGAGACTCAAGAGTGTTGAGATTCAACAAGATGATAAGCTTAGTGAAAAGAGTCGCCTTCACTAAGTGGGCTCGCAGGCTATTTTTGGCGCAAGTCTATTTTTAGACATGGTGATCATATTTCAGAAGTTGCAGGATGCTATTTGTGGATGGTTGATCAAGTTGGAAAAATAGATGAAATTATATTTTTAGAATATTGGGCGAATTCTATTTATAGATCGTTGATATAAAAATAGAAGTGTCAATGATTATTAGCTCTTAATAATAATCCGACAATAAACAGCAACTTATTCTCTTGGAGCACTTAGTTTTAGTGCACAGATTTGGAAAATCAGTGGGCTAAAGGAATTACGCAATTCCTAGGGTTTACTGGTGGTTCATGCATGGAGGAATTAGTTAGAACTGAAGTGGAAAATTTATGACAGAGTTGGAAGAGTAGTTCATGGAGTTGTATTCAGTTTAACTCAATTAAAGTGAGTTAGACTCAGTTGAGCTAGTTGTATCTAGTCTAACTGAATGATACACTAGTGAGAGTGGAGTGAATTAATTATTTAATTAATTCACAAATAATAACTCATTAATCAACTGAACAATACAGCAATTAACTACAGTGCATGTCAGTTCCAGTGGAGACCCAGTGGAGAGATAGGTGAAAGGGCAAGATGGACTATCCGTTGTGACTATAGTGATGCATTGATTGCACCACACACACATTGTAGTTTCCAAAGAGGATTTCACAATCAAGGCAAGGGTAATTCGAATTCATTCAGAGCTATTCTTCAGCAGGGATTGCACAGTGGAGGCAGGCTATCAGGAGGGCAGAAATCGGTGCATGGATTTGCAAATTTCATCTTGTTAGTGTGTGACGATTGATTGTACTGAGAGCTTGATGTACTAAGATTTGTATGATATTGTTACATGATCTCCATGATACATAATATATGATAGTTTTGGTTTTCAGCTTCAGGCTTTCCTGTTAAACAACTGTGTTATGTGCGATTTTTTTATTCATGCTTCACATGTGTTTGCAACTAATTTTCCGCAAAATATTAACAGTGGAATGATTATGTATTTTGCAAGAAGTTAAATATTGTGAGATCAGGGGAATCTGGATGTATGCATGCTTAATGTATACTAATTTCTACATGGTATCAGAGCATTGTTAATTCTTGAATATTGCAATTGTGAAGAATTGTTGAGTTTGTGCTGGTGGACAATTCGAATTTGCTATAGAAAATTCTTGGTGCAGAAGTTGAGTATACATTGAAATGTCTTTCAATGGGCTGCGATTGGAGTATGCCCTTGATGGGAGCTCAAATTACATAGCCTAGAAGGATATTATGGAGGCGATGTTGGAGGATAATGGACTGAAGGAGTTCATCGATAGCGATGTTCCTAAGTCGGGATCTAGCGATGCTGCATTACTTGACGCATGGCAAAAGAAGATAGCAAAGACAACAAGAATTATGTTGGAAGGTGTGAAGGACCATATTATGTCAAACCTTCATGGGAAAGCCACTCCATTCTTAATGTGGAAAGCTTTGACAGATTTTTTCCAAAGCAGCAGCGACCAGAGGAAGTTGGCGCTAAAAGACAAGCTCAGAAAAATAAAAATGGAGAAGGGCAATAGTATTCCAAAATATCTCACGAAGTTTGTCCACTATAGAGATGAACTGGGAAGTGTGGGCATTACTGTTGATGATGAATACTTGGTGATCTTGGCTCTCCTTAGGCTTCCGAAGAGTTGGCATAGCTACGAAGACTCTGTCAATGGACAGGATAAACTGCCAGGATGGGAGTGACTTTGGTTGGATCTCGTGCAGGAGGAGATAAGGCGGGGTACCAGGGATGGCTCTTCATTGAAGAATGAAGATGAAGATAATTGCGCTTTGGATGCCAAAGCAAAGAAAGGTAAGGGGAAGAAATTTCCTTCAAAATACAAAGCTAAAGGCAAGATGCAGGATTTGTCCAAGGTGAAGTGTTTTCACTGTCACAAACATGGGAATTTCACCACTAACTTCCCACAGAAGAAGAAGAACAAGAAGGTTGCTGGAGCTGCAGCTGGAGAGGCCTTAGCCTCACAATTTGAACTTTATTTATCTTTGATTGCATGCTTGGTTTCAAGATATATGGGATCGGTGGGGTATCTTGATAGTGGTGCGTCTTTCCATATGATGGGAGACAAGGAGTTGTTCAGTGACTTGGAGGAGAAGGACCTCCAGATGCATATAGAGATGGGAAACGATGGTCGATACAGTGCAACCGGCATTGTGACCACTACCTTTGAGATGGATTCTGGTAATCCATTCTTGTTGAAGGATGTTATGCATGTTCCAAGTCTGAAGAAGAACTTGGTCTCGATCGCAATGTTGGAAGACAAAGATTATGATGTTGTTTTCAGTGAGGGAAAACCCTTCCTTCGACATAAAACAATGGGTCAAACCAAGAATATAGGGATTTGGGTTAATAATCTCTACAAACTGGAGGTAGATGGTTGTGTTGCAATGGTGGGCAAAGCAGAAGAAGTGGTGAGCCGGGATGAGGGTGAATTATGGCACAGGAGATTGGGCCAACTTCACCATGGCGCTTTGAAGATTTTGCAGCAGATTTATACTACACTTCCCAAGGGTACTCTTGCATAGTCAGATCAGTGAAAGGGATGTACTATGGGTAAGTTTGTGAAGACCACCTTTCATAAGAAGGAGAACTGTGCTTCGGTAATCCTGGATAGAATTCACACAGACGTGTGTGGACCTTTCTCAGTTGCTTCAACATCAAAACACAGGTATTATGTTATATTTGTTGATGACTATTCTCGTAGATGTTGGATCTTCTTCATGCAGAAGAAGAGTGAAACATTCTCAAAGTTCTGTGAGTTTAAAGAATTAGTGGAGAAGGAGTCGACGAAGCAAGTGAAAGCTATATGGAGCGATAATGGTGGTGAATATGTCTTGGGCGAATTCAAAGACTTCTGTAGAAAAGAAGGAATTCGAAGAGAACTCATAGCACCTCATAACCCACAGCAGAATGGAATCGTTGAGAGGAAGAACAGAACAATCGTGGGTGCTGCACAAGCTATGCTTCAGAGGGAGCTACACTTGCATGCAAAGGAGGAACTTCTTGTTCCCAAAGATGAGCCTCTGGATGTGGATCAGCCACAGGAGGAGATTCATGGAGTGGAGGAGTCCACTCATGCATAACCAAACATCAGACAAGGAAGAAAGCATACCACAGAAGCTAAGAGACTGAAGCTTGATGTGGCACAGAATGTAGGAGTCCCTACATCACAACACAGATAGAGACAGTCACCTGACCGATTTAATGGATACATGGCTCTTATGAGAAAGTGTATCGTGACAGAGCCATCTTCTTTTGAAGAATCAGTGCAGGAGCCCACATGGGTAGATGCCATGGTGGAGGAGTATGAGTCCATTGTCAGAAACAGTGCTTGGGAGATTATTCCAAGGCCGGTGGGAAAATCAGTTGTAGGATCAAGATGGATCTACAAGGTAAAGAAAGTTGTTGATGGGAGCGTCGAGAAGTATAAGGCAAGATTTTTCGCCTGGGGCTTCTCACAGATCGAGGGGATTGATTATGAAGAAACCTTTGCACCTATCGCACGGTATTCTTCCATAAGGACCATCCTTGCTCTCTCAGCGCAGATGGGCTGGCACATTCATCAGATGGATGTGAAGACTGCATTCCTTAATGGGATCATTGAGGAAGAGGTGTACATTGAGCAGCTTGAAGGATTTGAGATCTTCAGCAGCAAGTCGCATGTGTGCAGGCTCAAAAGAGCGTTGTATGGGTCGAAGCAAGCACCTCGTGCTTGGTACACATGAATCAAAAGCTATTTCATTGGACTTGGCTTCACCAAGAGTGAGGCGGATGCAAACCTATACCAAATTGCGGTGGAGGGTAAGATTTTAATCATTATTCTTTATGTTGATGATTTAATACTAACGGGTGATGAGCAGTTGATACACTCATGCAAGGAAAATCTTGCAAATGAGTTTGAGATGAAGGATTTGGGCCTCCTTCATTATTTCCTTGGATTGGAAATATGGCAGCGAGAAGGTGAACTATTTGTGTCTCAAGGCAAGTATGCCCAGGAGATACTGGAGAAGTTTCACATGCAAGGATGCAAGCCTATCGACACTCCTCTTCCATTAAATTGGAGAAAAGAGGATGCTACATCGGCAGAGGTAGTGGATGCCACTGTTTATCGACAGTTGGTGGGTTCGGTCATGTATTTAGTTAATAGAAGACCGGACATATGCTATGCGGTGAACCAGCTTTCATAAGAGATGGTTAAGCCTACCAAGCTCTTTTGGAAGGCAGGCAAGCATGTCCTGAGATATCTCAAGGGCACATCTGAGTATGGTTTATGGTACAGACAGACATATGAGGTGAAGTTGCATGGCTTCACGAATGCAGATTGGGCAGGCAGCCCAAGAGACAGAAAAAGCACATCAGGAGGGATTTTCAGTATCAGATCTACGGTATTTTTTTGGTACAGCAGGAAACAAAGATCCGTGGCACTCAGTTCAGTGGAAGCAGAATACATGGCAGCAAGTCAAGCTGCATGTGAGGATATCTGGATGAGGAAGATCCTAGTTGGTTTGTTCGGTTCACATTTAGATCCTATAGTGATACATTGTGATAATCAGAGTTGCATTAAACTCTCGGTTAATCATGTGTTTCAATAGATCTAAACATATTGATATCTGGTATCATCATATCAGAGATTATGTGCAGTGGAAGATCATGTTGCTTCAGTACATTCCTACGGAAGATCAGGATGCAGATATTCTGACAAAGGCACTCACCAGGAGAAAATTTGAATACCATAGAGGCAGGATTGGGGTGAAAGATCATCCCTATCCTGTTGAGAGAGAGTGTTGAGATTCAACAAGATGATGAGCTTCGTGAAAAGAGTCGCCTTCACTAAGTGGGCCCGCAGGCTATTTTTGGCGCAAGTCTATTTTTAGACTATGTCTATTTTTAGACATGGTGATCATATTTCAAAAGTTGCAGGATGTTATTTGTGGATGGTTGATCAAGTTGGAAAAATAGATGAAACTCTATTTTTAGAATATTGGGCGAAGTCTATTTATAAATCGTTGATCTAAAAATAGAAGTGTTGATTATTATTAGCTCTTAATAATAATCCGACAATAAACAGCAACTTATTCTCTTGGAGCATTTAGTTTCAGTGCACAGATTTGGCAAATAAGTGGGCGGAAGGAATTACACAATTCCTAGGGTTTACTGGTGGTTCATGCATGGAGGACTCAGTTATAACTGAAGTGGAAAATTTATGACAGAGTTGGAAGAGTAGTTCATGGAGTTGTATTCAGTTTAACTCAGTTAAAGTGAGTTAGATTCAGTTGAGCTAGTTTTATCTAGTCTAACTGAATGATACACTAGTGAGAGTGGATTGAATTAATTATTTAATTAATTCACAAATAATAACTCATTAATCAACTGAACAATACAGTAATTAACTACAGTGCATTTCAGTTCTAGTGGAGACCCAGTGGAGGGGTGAAAGGGAAATATGGACTATCCATTGTGACTGTAGTGATGCATTGATTGCACCACACACAAATTGGAGTTTCCAATGAGGATTGCGCAGTCAAGGCAAGGGTAATTCGAATTCATTCAGAGCTATTCTTCAGCAGGGATTGCGTAGTGGATGCAGGCTATCAGGAGGGCAGAAATCGATGCATGTATTTGCAGATTTCATCTTGTTAGTGTGTGACGATTGATTGTACTGAGAGCTTGATGTACTAAGCTTTGTATGAGATTGTTACATGATCTCCATGATACATAATATATGATAGTTGGGGTTTTCAGCTTCAAGTTTTCCAGTTAAAAAACTGTGTTATGTGTGATTGTTTTTATTCATGCTTCACATGTGTTTGCAATTAATTTGCCACAAAATATTAGTAGTGGAATGATTCTGTATTTTGCAAGAAGTAAATATTGTGAGATCAGGGGAATTTGGATGTATGCATGCTTAGTGTATACTAATTTCTACAAGGAGATCGTGTTACTCCAAAAATATGGATTTTTAAGGAGCTACTCCAGGAATTATCAACAGGGAGTTTGGTTTACACATTGCAAGGGATGCAATGGAATATTTTCATGATGAAAAAGGGACACAGGGGTTACTATTTAGGGTCCTCCAGGACTCGGGAACAGGGAGTTCAGGGGCAGTGACAAAATTTTGTGTAACACCTTCTTTGGTTGATGAAACAGAGTTGCTATGGTCCTACTTCTGCACCTTGATATACAACTTTGAGTCTAGGTAAGGAGAGACACTTATCTATGGCATGATTTTCCTCATAGACTAAGCAAACCTATATGACATTTAACGGACATTCATTCCGAGGGTGTTTTTTAGTACATATAGGGAAGAATATAACCAAGGCTCTTTCAGCTTCCTCTTGCTTCCTCTTAATCTGCATTGTGTCCATTTGCAAAGGAAAGGTGTTCAACATCTCACTCTTGAATTCCTCCAACATATTTCCAATCTCATGCTTGATGGAGGTGGAAGAGGAAGGGGTATTGGTCATAGTTTGGTTGGCCCTGCCTTTCTTCCTAGCTACCCTAAAATGGTTCCTAAAGAAAGTTTTGATTGTCTCATAAGGCAGCTCGTAGATATCTCCTCCTGATAAAATATTGAGGGTTTCTATCACCTCCTCCCTGATCCCTCATAGAAGTACTAGTTTAAGTGATCTGAGATCAAGAGTGCAGTTGGCTCTTTTATAATTTAACTCGAACCTCTCTTCATAGTCCTCTAGTGATTCATCAGGCCCTAGAGTCATCCTAAATATTTTCTATTTAGTTTCCTTGGACCTACAGTAGTCCTTGTACTTGTTGTTGAAGGCATCTTGCATCTGCACCCAGGTAGTGATGTTGTTCCTAGGTAGAACCATGAACCAACGCAAGGCTGCATCCTTAAGGGTATATGGGAATAGATTCAACTTTTGATCATCTGAGGCATAGTCATAGGTCCTACATACAATAGAAAATTCAAATGTGAATGTGTCAGGGTCCTCAGAGGTAAGTCCATGGAAATGTGGAAGGGTTGAGGGTTTGATGTTCTTCATTTTAGTTTCCCCATCTATCTCTCTAATGGGAAATACTCCCTGGGCTTCACACTCACCCATGGCTTGAATAGGTGAAGCAGGTTCCTCTAGTTAAACAAGTTCTTCTTCTTCTCCATTAGGTTCTTCAAAGTTTTCAAAAGACTCACCTATGGCGTGTTCAACCTCACAGACACTAGAGAAGAGTCAAGGGTGCCTATGTGGGGATGCGAGGGTTTTTGGTAAAAAAATTCTTTGAGTATCCCTACTCATACGAGGCATGAAAATCAGATTTTTTTTGTATTTTTTCAATATAATTTAAACAACATGTAAAATTAAAGCATAAAATAATGCCAAAACATAATCAAAGCATCTACTAGACACATCCCCTGCAACGGTGCCAAAAAGTGGTGAGCCCTGGTATTGCACCAAGAATGTTGCAACTCCCAGAGGCTACTCTAATTTACTTTATCAAACCAGGGTTTGTACAAAATTGGAGGTGGCAGTGCTATATACACAAAATATGCATTCTACTCATGTCATCCTATTTTGATTCCTATGAAAGGGTGTTATTTCTAGGGTTTTTGAGTGAAGTCTGTCACACTTCTGATTTAGACCTAGAACTACAAATGAATCAAAACCATTACTCTATTAACCATCAAATGAATATTCTGAAGCAAGAAAATAGATCTATTTTTTCTGCAAGGAAAGAAATCTCCTATTTAAACTATGGCAAGAAATAGAAGCAAACTAGGTATCTTCATGAAGTAAATGGCTGAATTGAAATTGCAAAAAGAAGGCTAATCTACTCACACATTATTGGGCCAAATGGATAAACACACTCTGTCTACTTCATGCCTTAAGTATCATGATTTTACTCATGCATATAATCATGACCTAATTATGCTTGTAAATGCATTGTTTTGCAGCAAGGAGGAGAAGGTGCTAAGGTGGCTTAGGAAGGTTTTGAACTCATGGATGCAGGGCAGAGGGTGTATTGATGGTTTTGAAAAGTCTAGATGAGTGTTTATGATGGTTTTTGGGCTTAAGGAGAGGCCCATTGGTGCTACTACTGGTTCTACTACAGGTTTCAAAAGTGCTACAGGAAAGTCCCGAATTGCTACAGGAAATAGTCCGAGGGAAATCTGAAGCCAAAAATGATGGAGAAAAGTGTAGGGGAGGTGGAGTGAATGTGTATTTAGATGAATGGAAGGTTTCCAACCCATTTTCAAAGCTCATAACCTCTTTAGAAGCCAATACTTCACTTCAAGGGTTGCTAACGGTGTGAAGGTGAAAATCTCAAAAATAGGGATGAAAGCGATTTGATGAGAAGGTTGGCCAATGGGTGAGAAATGAAGATAAGGGTGTTTTTAAGTCCTCCTGTGGTGTGCTACTTGAACCTACAAGAAAACTACATGTTCATGCAACAAACATTGGAAAATCTATGATGAAGGAAATGGAAAATATGAGTTTAATTTGGAAAGTATACCTACTTAATCATTCAAATAGAAATTTAACTCAGTATTCTAGACATGTTCATGATACTACATCAACCTAACTATTTTTTCCAAGAAATCATAAACTAAAGAGAAAATCTAGCGTGTGGTGAAGATCTGCCCTCCGCAAGCTCCAATGAAAGTGACGAGAGAAGGAGGCTTGACACACAGCTTTCTGATTTTATTAGCTATTCTACCAACGTTTATGCAAGCTTAACTATAGAAAAATACAAATGGAAGAAAACTAAAAACAGTGAATTGGAATGTAAGCAAACTATCTAAAACTCATAAAGAAAACTAGCTACAATGACATAACAATAAGCATGAATACACAAGAGATATTAAGGCCAATGGATTGGGCCCTAACCCACAAGCCTAGACCTAGGAAACTAAATCAGTGAAGGACAATCTACAGACTCATCTTATTGCAAAAAATAGTCTCATTACATAATCATAAAAGTCTCAAAAACCTATTACAAGAGCTAAGAGTATATCAGCTTCCTTCAAAATTTAAATCCTAATGAGCTCTTGCTCAGCCCTATTTAACATAGAGGATAGATACCAACAACTCCCTAAAATGTAGGCGATGTGTCCTTTTTGACTGCAAGAGAAGTGGAGATTTGGTGCACTTGATCTCCCACTTTCTTGGCTGCCTTTGATTTCGAGCTGTTGGAGGGAATCTCGAGGGTCCCATTAGGGGAATTTTGAGGTCTAAAATGGGCCTCCTGAGGAAATTATTAAATAATAGTGGAAATAATAAAATAATGTTAGATTACATCATCAAGTTTTAGAGGGAAAAAATAAAAAACTACTTTTTCAACTCATATTTTATCTCCCTATGGGTTTACTCAAATTTCAAGGGGGAACACTCGTTGGATGCAGAATTTGATTCCTCCTCGAAGGACTACCCATGTTGCATACTTTCGATGGACCTTTCTACGCATAAAATGAGAAATACATGAAAAATGTGATTGCAATCACATTTTTTCATGTATTTCTCATTTTTTGTGTAGCAGGGTCCATAAAAAGTATGCAACATGGGTACTCCTTGGATGAAAAATTAAATGTTGCATTCAACAAGTACTCCCGCTCGAAATTTGAGTAAAACCTTAGGGAGATAAGTTGAAAAGTAATTTTATTATTTTATTATTTTTTACTATTTTCACTTTTTTACCCTAAAAATGGTGAATCATCCCCCATGATTGACATCATCATCTTGAATCCTATTGGTTCTTATAAAATTTATTTTGGTTGTACATTTTTATTAGGAGGCCCATTTTAGACCTCAAAAGTTCTCTAATGCTTGGCTGCCTTTGGGAGTTAAGGAGGTGGAAAATCCCCCTATAATCTCTCCTTGTTGTCTACTTCGAGCTTTAATTGCAAAATATTCATCAAAAGTGCAATATCTTCATGATTAACCTGCATTTAACCCATATTAGGCATTCAAAGAATAACAAGTCTTAATCACCATCTACACTAGCAACATAAGACCATAATATAATTTAAATGTGAGAAAGAGAGACTTAATAAGGCTAAAAATGTGACAATTAACCCCTCCAATTATACCTAATGATGGATCTCATCAATTATTATAAGTGTAATAATTCTGAGATCACTTTAGGATGTTGTGAATTTTTACAATAAATAAATTGTACGTATGAACATTGATAGTTGTTTGGATAATTGTGGAATCTGATTGCAAGTAGAGTGTTTGAATGGGTTGGAATATAGAAGCCACCATGACAGAATATATCCACTTACAAGGGATCCCAACAACATGACTAAAAGTCTCATGTTTGTGAGATCTCATTTCTTAATGCAGCACATTTGGGAAATTAAAATGTCTCATTTTAAAAAATTTAGTATATATCATGGGAACTAAATGTTGTCACGCATGTGAAATGATGGAGTGGGAATGCATAGGAACAAGACTATTGTGGTGACATGGAAGCCTCGTGATACTCTAATTACCTCATGGAAGTAATTCATAATCAACACCTTGAATCTAAAAATCCATAATAAATGCAGTGCATAATGGTGGATAGGAACTTGTCTATAAGACTCTATGCACAATACATGGAGCATGCTAGACCAAAAATTTTCTATAAGACTCTAACAATAACCCCGTGTAGGAAAACTCCCAGACAGTAAGAATGCCCAGAACAAGCATTTTTTGGGCTCGAAAGGGTGAATAATTGATGGGGTCCCATGGAGGGAAAATGTGTGGACAAGTAGACTTTCTGGAATGGGGATTTCCTAGGATTGGATGGGTTAGTAAATTATGGGGATGTATGTTGGAAAACCCTCACATAGGTAGACTAGATGGAATGGGGATTTCATATGATGGGAAGGGTGAGTACCTAATAAAAGAATAAATTTGTAACAAACTCATTACAATGTGAGCACAAGAGGGCTTGTTCAATGTTGACATTGAGTTGAACTTGGTACATGTGGAGGAAAAGGAGGCTAAGAATAACCACAAATATAAGAATTGGTTTAAAGCATTACTGGTTAAAATTTCAGCTTAATTTTATTTAAAATTATTATTATTAATCTCATAATAATTGTATTCTTGTGTTATAGGTGAGCTAGTTAATTATCCATAAGGATAAATTATGTTAATTGCAAGTTTACATCAAAATAACGCAACGGGAGCATAATGGAACTGAATACCCTAGGGACTAGGCCATTGTGGTGACACTAGAACCCATTACATTGGGTGTTTCCAATAATACAATGGGTTGAATCTATTCCTTGTGGACACCTTGAATAGAAATGGACAACTAGGAGGAAATGTTCTAGAATGCCAGATGGCCTAGAGGTGACTAGACCATGGATGATGAATGGCATGGCTTAAAACAACAATGTTGCTAATATAAGGGTTGTAATTATAAAGCTCAATTTCTATTTCTATTTGTTATGTATAAAACACCAAGGATGGTTTTCCTTTAAGGGGGTGGTGTTTGTGACATCCCTTGTCTTACCTTATTTTTGTAATATTAAGTTATGACTAAAATTCCAGCATGGAGAACCACGACTGGCTGATATGTTGATTAATAATTAAAATTAATTAATTAACGAATGGATTAAATCTCTTTCCGTGCAAATGTTTTTTCAAGTTTTTCATTCTAAAAGTAGGTTTTCATATAATTAGATTGTATTCCTATCGGCTCGTAGTAGATCCATGGTTAATATGGATCTATATTTGTTTTCAACTCAAAGAATATAGATATATAATCTTCCATAGTGACTCTAGTTAGAGTTGTAAGAGGAATGAAATGAAAGGCATGGATTGAAATAACTCTTCAAACTTTCCAAGATGGTGGTAGTTATCTCTGAAGGGAGAGAGATGGAAACTACTATTAAGCCCTATATAACTCTTGTTAACCTTAGAACTATGACATACCTCTCCTTACCATTTTTTTAATATTAAATTATGACTAAAATGCTAGTGTGGAGAACCATGTTTGGATGATATGTTGATTAAGCATTAACATTTATTTATTTAAAATTAATTAACTTATGATTAATTAACAGACTACCTTACCTATAAGTAAATGGAGAACTAAATTTCTTATGAATTTAAAGATATGCATATCTCATTTTTTACTCATTGATTTGTTGGAATAAAAGTTTGATTGCAATATGAGATGCTTTGAATGAATGTGATGCACATATATGATGTTATGATAGTTTCATTTAAATCTATATAAATTCAATGGAGACTAATAGAATTATTATATGTGTAATAATTATGAGATCACTTTAGGATGTTGTGAATTTTTACAATGAAGAGATTGTATGTATGAGCATTGATAGTTATTTGGCTAATTGATGGATCATATTGCAAGTAGAGTTTAGAATCGGGTGCAAGATAGAAATCACCATGACAGAATATTGGGGTGCAAGATAGAAATCACCATGACAGAATATAGCCACCTACAAGGGATCCCAACAACATTACTAAAATTATCATGTTTGTGAGATCTCATTTCTTAATGAAGCACATTTGGGAAATTAAAAACGTCTCGTTTGAAATTTTTTAGTATATCTCATGGGAACTAAATGTTCTGACACATGTGAAATGATGAAGCAAGCATTCTTAGGAACAAGACTGTTGTGGTGACATGGAAGCCTCGTGATACTATGATTACCTCATGAGACTAATTCATATTTGACACCTTGAATGTAAGTTTCCATAAGAAATGTAGTGGATCATGGTGGATAGTACTTTTATATAATACTCCATGCACAATATATGGAGCATGCTAGACCAAAAATTGGCTATAAGACTCTAACAATAACCCCATGCAAGTTAACCCCAAGACAAGCATAATTCCCAAAATAAGTGATTTCCTAGGTCGAAAGGGTGAATAGGTTATGGGGTCTCATGTAAGGAAAACCCTTAGACAAGTGGATTTCCTGGAATGGAGGTTGCCTAGGATTAGAAGGGTGGGTAATTGATGGGGATGCATGCGAGAAAACCCTCACATAGGTAGACTACTCAGAGTGGGGATTTCCTATGTTGGGAATGGTGAGTAATTGATAAAAGAAGAAATTTGTAACACACTCATTACGATGTGAGCACAAGAAGGCTTGTTCAATGTTGACATTGAGTTGAACATAAGCATTGGTTTAAAGCATTACTGGTTGAAATTTCAACTTAATTTTATTTAAAATTATTATGATTAATATCATAATAATCGTATGCTTGTGATATAAGTTAGCTAATGAATTATCAAGAAGGATAAATGATGTTGATTACAAGGTGACATCAAAATAGTGCAACAGGAGCATAATGGAACAGGATACCCTAGGGACGAGGCCATTATGGTGACACTAGAACCCATTGCATTGGTTGTGTCTATTAAGACAATGGGTTGAATATATTTCCTGTGTACACCTTGAATATCAATGGACAACTAGGTAGAAATTTTCTAGAATTCCAGATGGCCTAGAGGTGACTATACCATGGATGATGAATGACATGGCTTAAAATGACAATGTTGCCAATATAAGGGTTGTAATTATAAAGCTCAATTTTTGTTTCTATTATTCATGTATAGAAAATCAAGGATGGTTTTCCTTTAAGGGGATGGTTTTTTTAACATCCCTTGCCTTCCCTTATTTTTGTAATATTAAATTTTGACTAAAATTCCAGCATGGTGAACCACGACTAGTTGACATGTTGATTCAGAATTATAATTAATTATTTAAAATTAATTAATTAACGAATCATAGATGGGATTACTTATGGATCCATTGCATAAGGGAAGCTTGGTTGTTTGTATGCTTTAAAATCTAAAACCCAACCAAATTAAATTGTTGAGACACTAGTTGTAGGCCAATCGCATTGTGTGACATATTTTTGTAAGAGATGTGATTGAACAGAAAACACCACCTAATAGGAATTCAATATATTGGATTGGGGTGATGAGGGGAATATGGAAGTGCCCATTCCCCCTTTTATATCAAGGAGACATGAAACAAATATGGTGATTCTTGATTCTAGGAGGAGATCAAAGAGCCAAATGAGATCTTTCTCAAACACACAAATAATCGCAAAATAAAAGTATATACATGAACATGAGAAGAGAATCAAAATAATCAAAGTGTTATGGATCTAGATTGATCATCTATCTGTAGTGGTCATATGTAGTGTAGTGGTGGATCTAGACTATTCATCCAAGAGTGTTTACCTAGAGTTTTTCATATGGGAAGGTTGGTTATCAATTTATATTTTGGTTCCTAAGTTGGTCGTTGGTCATGTGCATGAATGTTATCTCTTAATCACTCTCGTTGGAGAACATGGGATGTTCAAGGTTGAGAGTGGAGCTATGGATCAAGAGTGCAAAAGGCATAACAATAGTAGATTTGATTATTGAGTCTTATGTTTGATTTGAACTGTTATAAATTGGGGGAAGCCTTTGAACGAGCTAAGAGAAAAGTAGGTCATTATGGTGTTACTTTCATATATAAATTGATAAACCACCAAGATAGTGGGCTCCACCTCCTGAGTGTCTATACAAGCCTTTGGTGTGAAATCCTTGAGCAAGAAACCCCTCATATTGTGGATATGACTCGAGGGTGGTCAACCACAATAAATATTGCAGTGCATTCGGCATATGGTTGGGTGGAGAGTGGAAGTCCCTACTTTATTTTCTATTTTATTTAACACATCTAGTACAATTATTTGTGCATATCTATGTTGTGGGCTAATATAGTCCTCATTAATTTATTTATTGATGCATATCCATGTATATTCGCGACTGAATGTTTGAGGTTCCTTATTATATTCATGACTGACAACTACCTTATGTATATGGCTGTAACGAATGCTTTCATTAAGAAGCTTGTTTCCATACATAGGATTTACAGGTTACAATATATGTTATGAATGGAATGAATGCCAGGTTTGTGCTAGTGGTTACTTAGTTCATGCATGATGTGATAACTTGTGGTATTATGCACACTCATATTATTGATGTGATTTAGGATTGTAATAGTTTTAATGATCAAATATTTATATGGATCAAAGGACAGTATGTATATATCTTTGAGTTTTATGCAGCTGTGTATGATACATGATTGATGGACCCACCCCTAATTGAATAAATGTAACCAGTCGGCAAAAAACAATGGAGCTAGATTGTTATGTGTTCTTCAACTTGTACTTTGTTGTTATATGTTTGAATGGAATTTTAGAGCCATGCCCTTTTCTCTCATATGGTTTGGTGCATTTTGAGCCTTGTTACAGCCCAAGCTTTTATTTTGGTCATGGCATGGGACATTGAGGGTCATGTTTCAGGAATATGGAATATGGAAAAGTTTCTAAGGAAAAATGGTAATAGTCAGGGTCATGGATCATGTTTCAGGCTATTACCCTTTTTCCTTTGAAAAATTTTCATATTCCATATTCCTTAGTGTGTCAGTAGAATTTTAGTATCTCGGGGTCTAGGGATGGCAGGGAGAAGCCTATGTTTTGATAGCCTGGATTTCTCATGGAATGAATTTCCTTCTAAGTGGAAATTGCATCTACAGGTGTCATCCCTTATGGGGCCCCATATTTCTCTTGGGTCGAATATTAATTGGTGGGCACCACGTCAAACTTAATATACAAGAAATGGTATCCAGGGATCTAGGAATCCAGGGGTAGTGTAGGAAATCACTTCTGTGAAGGATGAGATACATCTAGGCATGGATAAAATATTTCTAGTCTTCACATATGGTTTTTGTCAAATAAAAATTTTTGGGCCTTGCATCAGTCACGTTACACGAAAAACAGATTCAAGGATTTAGGGGTGGTGAGGGTGCATACATTTAGACAACCCAAACATGATTTAAGTCAAATACCATTTTCATTGTTGGAGGGTTGGTCCACTAGCGGAACCTTCACACTGGGTCATCCTAAACTCTATGGATCCAAGGGTGCCAAGGGCTAGAACAAATGTGAAATCTCAGACCTAACTAGGGCCAAATGAAATTGCAATGCAACTTAGGGCTCTCTCGACCCAGCGCTAAGTTGGCGTGGTAGTTCCACAAGAGCCAAGTATGGGCCAATTCAAGTACACATGGATTCTTCCTTTCGGTAAAACTTAAAACAGACATAAATTTTGATTTGGGACTCAAAATTCATTAAATTTTATATCATCAAAAAGATTTGGCTCGGGTGGTCATAATCAGGGTGTCAGAAAATAAACTTTTGTAAAGTTTGAAAAGTGAGGTTTTTGGTAACCCCATCTTCACAAAAAAGCTTGGAGTTTGGGTTACAAAAAAATAGGTAACACCTTCCTCAGCCTAAGAATCCTTTAAGAGTGTTGAGAAATCAAGAAGCCTACATATTAAGGCTTATTTCTATATCTCGATAATTACTTGTGAATGTTTGTTGGATTTTATTTCTTTTATTATGTTCTCTTCATCAAAAAATTACCAAAAATATATAAAATATGAAGATCATAAGAGAAAAAGAACACAAATATGTAGGCTTCAAGCCAAGGAAAACACCACAAGGGGAAAAACCCAAGGAAATCCTCTTCTTACAGAATCATATCAAAGTGAGATATCCAAGACCCAAGACCAAGACCAAGACTGCCACAAATATCCCAAGTCAGCCCTCCTCCAAGACTCCTCAACAAGTAAAAGTAAACAAAAGTCAACACTAGTAAAACCTCTTAAATCTCATCATCTCCTAAAATTTCGGCCCCAAAAATTTCGAGCTTGCAATACCTCTAAAAATTTCATAAAACTAGGGAAGAAAACTCATCTGCTTTCTCTCATTTTACTTACCTCTCTCTCCTTTGACTTCGATTGTATTCTTCTTTTTATTTTGCATATAAAATCAGTTGATGATGTGAGTTAATGAATGAACTCCAAGTTGATCAAACTATCATCTATATATATTTTTCCAAGAGGAAAAATAGGTGGCTCTTGGAAGCCCAAACCAAATTTTTCCCAACGAACGCAGACTTGATCTTGTTTTGACTCTTTGACTCAAAATAAAATTGTTTTTATTTCTTACAAAAAGTCAAAATGATACTTTGACTCAATTACATTTCTTTGACTCAATGACCCTATAAGAATGAAGCACGTGCTTTGATTAGAAAAATAATAATAATATATTAATATTATAAACACATCAATAGTACATTTTGAAATACATTATGAAGACTGAAACTACATTTCCAACACTCCCTCTTAATGTTATGGGAGAAACTACCCTAGGT
This sequence comes from Pinus albicaulis, assembly GCA_034641835.2. NCBI lineage: Eukaryota > Viridiplantae > Streptophyta > Pinopsida > Pinales > Pinaceae > Pinus > Pinus albicaulis. The sequence goes on from CM076572.1 coordinate 101,362,303, forward strand.
TCTAGGTTGAGGACCCCAATAGAGTGGAAGGCATACAACAGCAAGAAGCAAGAAAATTAATCATCCTAACGCTTAAACTAACAAACTTGGGAGAGATGAACTTACCCGTATGTCCTATGTTTGAGGTAGTTCCCGCAAGGTTCAAACCCTTTGATTCTCCATGTGCTTCAAAACCTACAACCCATTCAAGAAAAGCACATAGACTAGTTGTGACAGCATATATATCCTAGCGGTCAGTGGTTAGATCATATAAGCCTATATAAAATAACATGAAATCAACTATTACAAGATCATTAGCATGTATAAAAATCATTAAAGATCACGACATCAGGAATGGGATAGAGCTTCTTTATTGATGTATGTAAAATATGTGGAAGAATACCACCCGAATTCAGCCATGTCTACAAGAAAAACTTTTCTCCGTATCTGTCCAACCAAAGCCTCAATAATCTTCTTTCATAAAGGTGCACAAGGATGCCACATAAAGGGGGTGAACATCTCAAAGAAGGAAACAAGGGTTTCCTGAACCTGGGAAGTGTAGGAGGCACAGGGATAATCAGACTTGATCTGGAACTAACAAACTATAGAATTTATACCTATCTCTCCCCTGTCCTTAGGCCTTCCCATGAGGTGTATTTATACTTCCTCAAATTTTATTTTATTTATTTATTTATTTATTTATTTATTTTATTTTATTTTATTTTAATTTTTTTTTTTTTTTTTTTTTTTTTTTTCCAGCTGGGAAACAGTTTGGCCATGGGCTCCAATAGGTGGGATTATAGGGTAACCCGTAAACCCCACCCAAATAATAGGGAGTTTTATATATTTTTTTTTATATATTTTGAATTATATACGTGGATCAAATATGAGTGGACCCATGACTACACATGCTTTTTAGAGGGCAGAGTCGCGTATGGAATTCAAAATATTGTTTTTTAAGTAAAGGACCAAGTCTAATTGGAAAGGGTTTCCCAAGGCTAATACATATATCACCTAGTATATAGAGGTGATAAATTATGCTATAACAGATTCCCCCTAATATATGAGGTCAGAAGGGGTACATAATGGCTGAAATGTATTATGTGCATAAGAAATAATATTTCGAGGATTTGAGAGGACTTCACCAGATTTTAGCCTGCCAAAAACCAGTGAAATAAAATAGAAAGAAAGCTCATGTCTGCGGCGGGCATACCCATGATCATTGAAAGTAAAGCATGTCTGCATAACAAGTATGGAGTGAATTCAATATGTATACAAGTATAACAGAAACTGTAAAGTACATAGTGAATCATCTGATCACTGCCCCAAAGTACATATCAAATTCATGTCAAAGTATCACATATAGAATATTGATCAATGATGTTGAAAAGATATATGATCACTGAAGTCACAACTAAATCTCCAAGTACCAAATCATAAGTGGTGGAAAAATGGTACTACATGCAACTCAGGTGCCAACATATAGGATGATACTAATATGAACTGCAACATATAAGGTGGATGGCGTGACTAGCAGAAAATTGAAGGAGCTTTCAAAGTGAACCAAAGTATGTTGATGCAAACCCGAGGTCTTCACTGATCACCATGGTACGATTCTCCATTATGGGAATAAATGAGTTGAATTCGACCATGTGAGAAATCGTTTTAGTATTGTTCATTGATGTATACCTTTAACAAACATGAGACAACTCACCGATAATGATGATGAGAGTCAAGGTACCCTAGTACAATCTAACAAGTGTGAATGAATGAGTTGAATTTGAATGCTTGATAGAATCTACCAATCGGAGACATTGATGTATTCTCACTATTGATAGCAAGGGAGGCTACAACTAATGAATGAAAGCCCTAAGGTACTAAAAAAAGGACTCTAGACCTTGTTCCCAGAGTAATGTGTCAGAGTTGATGGGAAAAGATATGATGGAAGGAAGGAATTAAGGCATCCCAAATCAATCAAGCACGAGTGTAACCTAAAGGACAAGATTTGGAAGCAATCGGTCAAAGAAAAATGAAGTAACCATCCTGAAGCACGTTTCCAGCATGCACAAAATGTAGCTAGCACACGACAGAAACCCTCTGAACCAACCAATAATGAAATTTGACAAAGGGTCGAGGAATCCACCGATAGGGTCAAATGGAAACCAAAGTATTACACGAATCACATGTCTGATAATGAAAGTTGAAGTCGAACACAAGGGAAACCACTCAGTCAAAGACCCATGATGTTGATCAAATTTTGAGTACAAGGTCACCCATCAATGATTTAAATAGGGCCAGGGTGTGGCTCTAGGTTTAATCTCAGAGAAATATGTTGAATTCGATAAGAGTAAACCCACCAGCAAGAAGTAAATGGAGACTTACTCAAACTAGCACGAGCAAAGGACCACATAACTGATGTGATAGAACAAGACTCTGACAAACCGAGTGTTGCCGATTGAAAATGAGTAAGAGACACCACAGAAAGGCTGACTCGGGTTTATTTCCATTTAACAAAACACGACTCAAAATGTGACTATGGCAGCATATGATAACTTTGTATAAGCTTGTCATGCAAGAGGCATGAACAAACCCTCCATATGATTTGAAGAGATAACCAACCCAGGGAGTATTGTCTCAATAACAAGGTTATGGCTCTCCTAAGTCAAACTAAAGCCCATCCCAATGGAGAAAATATTTTTCTTTTTTGTGCTTTTTTCAAGGGCGATACAACTGACTCTTAGCTGCCATAAAATATGGAAGTAATGTCCCATTCGAGCTCTTTTTGGGATATTTTATTTTTTTGTCTTTTTCATAGTGAAAGCATAAAAAAGAATAAAATAATGCCTATAGTACAGTGGATAGAACGAGTGTCAGAAAATGGATGCACTAGTTCCTAGGATAGGAAACATCCTATGCTCAATGCAAGGTTGTGAAATTGGTTGATGACACTTAGGGGAATGTTCTGTCCACGTGCAAAGGGTGTCAAGTTGCAGATCCTAAGTGATTGCAAGGTTGACTTTGCATAAGGACATGGTCAAGAATTTGGCTTATACACGATTCCAAGTGAATTCAACTTAAGGCCAAGATATACAAGTAGTCAATATGCAATGAAGCAGAACAACTCAACAATAGGGAGCCTCTAGGGTATAAATCCATAAACATAACGAAGAAGAAGAATGAATATTTATCGCACAAGTCATGGTGGGACTAAAGAGGACTCCCGAGCCTACACAATTTTACAGCATGGGCAACATATGCTAGCGAGGATCTAACTAGGAAGCCCATGTAAAGGATGGATCTACCATCATATCATAATTTTATAAATCGGCGAGTGAAAATGGTTTAATGATCATAACATGATGGGGTTGACCCTATGTAAATATTTCAGTATGGAGGTTAGAATGCATAAGTGCAATGGAAAGTGAATTTCCCTAAACTATATGCCAGTTCTGAACACAATACCTTCCATGATGAGTCAATATTCATGGAATAGAAGTGGTAAAAATCATCTCGAAATCTTCAGATGATCCTGAAAACATCCTATCCCAAAACTTACAAGCCAAAAGGTCATAATGTCTTGGAAAAATTAAAAAATTAAAAACGAACTTTATACAAGCGGGTTTCAAAAAATTTTGAAATTTGGGCATAAATAGACCCTTTGAACTCATATTTGTCATTTTCACATTGGTCAATTTAGGAAAAAGGATCTGGAGAAAAAAAAACCCAAGTTGAATCTGGACCAATTCTCAGCTGAATCAGCTCAAATATTCTAGGTAACCTTCTCAAACCTCTTCCTTATGATTTTCTTCATCAATTCAATTATTTTTAAGTCAATTTCACCATATGAATTAGATTTTTAGATTAACCCTCTGCGTATACGCGTGTTGAAAATATCCAAGCTATGTATATATGTGACTATGTGAAAATGAAACCCACATATGCGCAAAGTAATTTTTCAAAATAAATATCTAATGGGTGAATCGTTGAATTGACTAAGGATGAAAATTAGTTGGAGAGAGAGGGAGCATAATGCAATTGATAATGAGGTAATGGAAGATGCATTTTCCTTGGAAGTGCTCTGAGGATGTGGATTGCTAAAATTCTTCAAAATTCCCAATATGAAAACAAATACCAAATTTATGGAGTTGCTCATAGATTACTAGGAGCCTAAGGAAGACACATTCATGAGTAATAAAATGCCATTGAGAATTGAAGTTGAATACATTTACTTCATCATTGGTATTTCTCGAAGAGGAGAGCCATTGAATTTGCAGGGTAAGGCACCAACAGGGTTGAATGTAGATGACTACATCTAGCTATACTGCTCAAAATATACTCAGAAGGTTGGGACCCAAATCCTAATCAGATATGTACAAGGAATACATATGAAAATCCTTCTTTTCATTATAGTTCGAGTAGCTGGATCGACTTCATTACACCAGGCCTCACGTGCAACCATGAATTTGGCAACTGATTTCCTAACTACACTATATGATTCGTGCACAACATTGTTGACCAATTTGAAGAAATAATTGACTTTCATCCAAAAAAGTAAGACCAAACACTTAGGATATGGGACTATCCTTTGTACTTTATTTTTCAAGAGACTACCTGGGCTTTGACCCAAAGCGATATCAATCAGCAGCCCACGAGATCCATGTATAGCATGATGGGCTAATATGATGAAGAGGCTAGGGGGCGGTGAGGTCCCTAGGGCTACTTGGGATGATGAGTTCTTCATGTGGTGGGGAGAACAGGTGATCGCAATAGAGGATTACCCTTATGTAGATATGGATTTTAGGGCAGATCCAGATCTTCCCCTACCACCTGTAGCTGCATGGGGAGCGATTGGTAAGATCACATTTAAATGGTTTTTGATTATTTGATTTTTTGGATTTTCAATAAAAATATGAAATTAAAAAATATATATAATAGGACAAATTACTTACAAAATTATTGATCATGTCACATATGTTGGACCAGTTAGACCTGAGGGTCTACTAAGGCACAGGTGCCGCAGAAGAGAGGCACAGAATGTCACAGAATATACTGGGAGAGTCCTTCATGCCATACAGAGGAACTTGGAGGGTCTGACCAGCCAGGTCCCTATGGCTGCAGTAGAAGACCTCCCTAAGGCTATTCAGATACATGTGGTTGGTGTACCACGTGATTGGGTGCGACTATTCTTCCCTGTGGCTACTACCATAGTTTTCTTTCGTGATGCTCATCTAGGGCAGGGCCCACAGACATAGATTTTTAGGATGACTGGATGACTTGATCTTTTTTTTATGATAGACATGATCAGGAATAAGCCCTAATTTTGTAGGACATAATTGTCCAATTTTGTATATTTTTGAACATATGAATCTGATCTATATACAATGATTTTATGATGTGATTATCTCATATATACAATGATTATTGATGATTTTTTATATTTAATATAATGAATGAATTATATGCCAATCGATTTCTTGATTAGCTAATGAATCAGCAAATTCATTTTCTGATCATGGAATGTGAATGTATGTAACATAATTAAATGATCTTTGTAACAAACGCACTCTCAGAAATAAGCGACATAAATATAGATCTTTGACACGATAGATGTTATTCAACTGAGAAACCACCAGTTGTGAGTCCAATTACACTACTAACGAACCAACACCAAGAGATATTGCTTCAGACAGTAGATTGAACACAATAGTATATTCTGCCACATTTTTCTAAGCAAGACCAATACATATGCCCCTTGAGACTAAAAATTAACAAAATGGATAGTAGATTACCCAAGTCGTGGAAGCAAGATTCTGGGTATGTTGTCTAGCACCATGGGCAAAGCCAAAATGAATCATATCATCCATAGATACCTGCCAATGCAAATCAAAAATATCGACGTCACAACAAAATCCATAGACATATATGCACAAAAAATAAAATATGTAAAAACCAAAGAAAATGCTAGGTAGAATTCTAGGCATAAGACTTCTTAAGATAGAGCCCATTTCTGGGCTCCACCAACTCGTTTCCATCAAATTCAAACAAATCATAAGCTCCCTTTTTAAGGACTCTTTTGACAATGAAATGACCATACCACATGGATTTAATTTCCCTTCCCCCAAGGCATCCTTGTCTTGATCATAGACCAAAACGAGGTCACCTTCAGAGAAAACCCTTGGTTTTATAGCCTTATCATATTGAACCTTCACTCTTTTCTTATGGACCTCATTAATCATAGCTGCATCTCGACACTTCTCATCGATACATTCCAGATAAACAAGGAATTCTTCAAGACTTGAAGTGTCTGGAATAAGCTCAACATTTAGCTTAAGGGAATGAATATCACACTCAATAGGGAAGATTGATTACAATCCATAAACTAGTTGGAAATGAGTGAACCCGGTTGCAGTCTTAACTGACATCGGGTAAGCCCAAAGTGTAGGATACAACATGAAATTCCAATTGGATCTAGCTTTATTTATTGTCATTTGCAATATAAATTTCAAAGGATTTATTCACTGATTCCACTTTCCCATTGGCCTGAGGATAATAAGGAGATGAAATCTCCTACCGGAAACCTAATTTAAGAGCCAATTCAGCCATCATGGAGTTCTTAAAATGACTGCCATGGTTAGTGACAATCTATTTGGGAATACCCAAAGAAATAAATGATTTTATTGAACAGAAGTAGGGTTGTTGTCTCACCATCGTTCGAGAAAGTAGGCATAGCCTCAGCCCACTTCATGAAGCAGTCCACTGCTACAATAATGTACTTATGACCCTTCATCGAAGGTGGGTTACAAGTAGTAAAATCAATTCCCCACTTAGTGAATGGCCCAACAGTGATAACAGGAAAGAGTGGAGCTGGATGAGCGCACATCTTCCGAGTATAAACTTGACAAGAATGACATTTTTTGACCGCCTCAACACAATATTTGAAAATCGAGGGCCAAAAATATTTGTCATGCATAATCTTTTGAGTTGTAGCAAGCCCAGGTAAATGACCATCACAAGCTCCATTGTCACAATCATTCAGCACAACCTAAGCTTCTTTGAGATTTAAGCAATGTCTAATGATTGAATCAACCCCGCGATGATACAGAGTGTCACTAATGATAAGATAGATTTTCACCAAGTGATGCAATTTTTTATGCTCATCCTTTGAAAAAGCGAGGGGAAACTTCGAAGTCTAGAGATAGATAATAATATCTCCATACCAAGGATCTTGTGAAGAAATGAGGAAAATATGTTCATTAGGGAACGACTCCTCGTAAATAATCTCTTCTCCATAAACCAACTCAGAGATCAACTCCACAAATACCAATCATTTCTTAGATTTGGCAGACAGGAACTGGAGATCGAATTCTTGTAAAATGAAAATCCATCTATTGTATTTACCCCTAATCACTCGCCTACTGAGAACAAATTGAAATGGATAAACAGCTGCTAAAAAATAAGTTTTGCAAAGCAGAATGTAATGACTAAGTCATTGGAAAGCATGGATGGTTTCCAAAGCTAACTTCTCAATGGGAGATTATCGCAATTCAGGACCTACCAAGCCTCAACTTAGATAATAAATAACATGCTCACAAAGAGCATCATCCTGTTGAACCAGAACCATACCTATAGTAGATTCTACTGCGGCGAGATACAAAAGGAAGTCTCTGCTATAATAAGGTGGACTCAATAAAGGAGCAGAGGTCAATGCATTTTTCAAAGCATCGAACAAGAATTGAGATAATTCATCCCACAAGAATGGAATTCCTTTCTTTAGCAATCTCATAAACCCTTTCGTAACCTCAACATAGTTAACAATTAATCTCCTCAAGAAATTGGCATTTCGTTTAAGACTTTGAAGTTGACGAATAGAAGATGGGGGAGGCAACTGAAGTATTGCCTCAACCTTGAAGGGATGTACACAAATCCCTTCAGTAGACACAATTAATCCCAACAATCGACCAGATGTGATGGCGAAAACACACTTATTTGGATTCAACTGGATTTTATAATGCCAACATGTTTCAAAAATCTGTCGAAGATGAGAACAATGATCAATTTTATTTCAAGAACGAGTAGCTAAATCATCCAAATAAGCTTCGATGATATTCTCAATATAGTGGAAATCATAAGACATGGCCCGTTGGAAAGTAGCTCCAGCATTTTTAGGACCAAAACGCATCTTCTTGTATGCAAACATACCCCAAGGGAAAATAAAATCAGTCTTGTTTTGATCTTCAGGATGGATGGTAATCTGATTATATCCCAAGAAATTTTCCATGAAGGAGAAAATATCATTCCTCGTACACTCATCAATAATCTTATCAAGAAATGGTGTGGGGTAATTATCTTTCATACATGCCTTATTCAGATCTCTGAAGTCAACGTAGACACGGATCGTTTCTTGTTTCTTTTCCACGGGAACTCAATTTGAAACCCATTCATTCAAAGGAACGGGGTATATGAAACCCACCTTAAGCAGCTTCTTAACCTCAGCCTTGATAGTTGCGGCTTGCCTAGAATTGACAAGTTGAAGCTTTTGTCATATAGGCTTATCATTCTCGTAAGTCTTGATCTCATGTTGGACAATAAATGGATCAATTTCAGGCATTTCTTCATAAGACCAAGCGAACACATCACAAAACTCTTTAAATATATTGGTATAGATATGAATCTCTTCAGGGGAACACTCAGCTCCGATGAAAACATTCTTTATAACATTGGTATTCCTATAAATTTTCACCAGAATCGTTTCCGAAATGACTAGTAGACACAGGGCTAGGCAATCTTGACTCAACCTCATGCAAATCAGGTAGAAAGTATGACTGATTATGAAAATCATCCAATGGTATTTCCACACTGGTCATTGACTCTAGGATTTCCTCCTCAGATGGTAAAACAGTATCAAGGCAGTCCAAAGAAGAATATGAGTTAAGTGTCCAAGTGGGAGCCACATATCCATCCAAACCCTCCTGTGAAAGAAAAATTGGATCAGAATCTGCAGAGTCAACAATAGACTGATAAGAAATTTCTGCTGTAGATATAGGATATGCCATTCCACCCACTTGATCTTCTTATAATGTGATGGTAGGAGAAGGTAAGGTCCAAGGGTCTGAAAAATAATGAGGTCAAAAGAACTCTCTTCGATTAGGAGCCCTGGAGGATGAAATTGTTGGAAATACTGGGGGGGGCTGTGAATCAGTATTTCTTATCAATTATCACTTTTAAATATTTTTAGAGCATTAGTTAATATTCAATTATTATTGATGTTTATCCAATAACAACAGTAAAAAATAGAATGCAATAGGCACACGAATTTTAGGTGGAAAACCCCCTCCAGGTCAAAAACCACCGAACTCTTTTCTAATAAATTATTTAATCTTCGGCCCCAATTGAAATGAAAGGTACAACTTCCAAAAATTCTAGAAAATTATTCTTCTCTAGCTCCCACTGGAAGGACACCCCAATGCCCTAGTTTCTTCAGTAGTCAACTGAATGGATGCCCTCACATCCTAAATTGACCTACCACCCTGAATTTTTCACAGGATCCAACCTGTAGGTGACTTCATCCACCAACCTAGCACCTCCCTACCACCCTATAATGATCAGAAATAAGACAAGACTGTGGAATCCCTTACCAAGGACAATGATCCATGATACAATATGATTCACAATGATTTTCTTGACTAGACCAATCACCCAATCACACTATGACCTACAACCCAACCATAACATTATCCAACAATGACACTTATACCTCCCAACAATGCCTCTCCAACTCTAGGCAAATTGACTCTTTTACAATAATGACTCTTTTACAATTTTACAATGACTATTTTTAAAATACTGACTTTTGACACGATTTAATACTTGACTTGGCATTGCTTCTTTGAACACTAGCAGTTTCTGAGGTATTGTTGTGTTTGCTTCAAGTAATGGTACTTTGGTATTGCATTGTCCTTCTAGTATGTGTCTGAAATGTCCTATTATGTCCTCTTTCCTACACATGCATTAATGAAAAATAACCAAACCAATATACAAACAAAATACTTGCATTGTCCTGTAAACCATATGTCAGAGAAATATTCAAAATTCAAATGTAAATGCGTTCAACATTTATGAACAAAACCCAATCAAACATACCTAAAATATACTTACACTGTCCTACAAAAACACATGTCAAAGATGATATTCAAATTAAAATTCAAACACTAATCATACATACCTTGTTGTAGCACACTTACCCTTGACTGTTGATGTGTTGTCCTTACTACAGTGATCCTTGAATGCATATTTTTTCTTGCCTTCTAGAAGCTCGATATTGAATTTGATGTATCTATGTAATTTCAGATCTCCAAGGTCTGAAATTGCCTCTTGTGGTAGCACTTTGTGTCCTCTTTCCAACCCGTAGGTCTGATCAATATTGGATTATTCAAGAAATAGTTTTGCCCAATCTCCTACAATGACATGATTATACAATGGTTCAGTAGATCGAACTTGTACGAAGTTCCACGTGTCATTGTTTCAACATTTGGTCCTAAAAATGATACCCAAAAAACTGCAGCCCGTCCTCTTTCTGTCACTTATTATGAAATTTGAATCCAATTCTCAAAGATAAAGTTATGATGATTTTCCCAAGGTCACATGTTTGACATGAAATTCGGGAGCTTGCAAAAACCCTAACTTCCTCGGATCATATCTCTAAAAATATAGCGAACCAATATCTGAAATTCAGACAAGCGCTTCATTGGGATTTCAGATCACATGGGCTTTTTTTCAGCATCTAAAGCTTCACAAAAAAAATTTATAGCGAAAATGCCAAGATGACTTGTTTTAAGTAGCGAAATCCTTGCATCAGGAGGATATGAGGGTCACAATTTATATAAATCCTTAGGTTGAGAGGGTCTTCAACAAGTGAACGTTGGAGGGATTTAGGAGTTTAAAAAAAATTAATTATTGAATATCAAATGACCACAACCAATTATTAGTGTCATGCTACAACCCCATGGGGCTTCAGCCCACTAACTCAGGTTACTAAATTCAAACATATATATCTCTCAAACCGTGAAGAATTGTGTGGCGTGCCATATATCAACGGAAACATCTCGAAAAGTAGAAACTATCAAAAATATCCTTGACTTGGAATATAGTAAGTTGTCAAGTAAAAATTCCCATGCAATATCGGGGTAGCCCTTGGTGCTGCTTGGGTTGACATCAATGACAACCACTTATCAACAAAAATAGCATTGATATGAACAAAATGAGGTGGAACATCAAAGTTACCCATCAACGAGGTATACATACCGACTCCTAGATTCTCCACAAGTTGCTTGGCATCATTCACCAAGGGAACAGTAGAGTCATAAGATGCATTAGGATCTATTGGAGAATATTCCATCTCATAGATCCAATTCCACACCAATAGAAGGTTGTAGTCCAAATTGGCATCCACTATCTCTACTTCGATATTAACAAATTTTCCCCCAACAGAGATGGGAAAGCCGGAAAAATGCCATGTGGTTTGTGAGAATGACCATCAAATGTAGTCAGGAGAGAGGGTGATAGAATGGCTTGAGGAGATCCAAAAGCTTTCCAACATGAGATAGACATGACACATGTGGAAACGCCTTCATCGACTGTCGTTCGAAAAATATTGATTTTCTGATACGTAGATTTTAACTGAAAATCCATATGATGAGGAAGCCTCTTCTTAATATTTGACATATTGAATGCGATCATAAGAGAGTTCTTTGGATCTATTGCCCAGATCGTAGTGAGAAGTGCACTCCTTTGTGTTGGGCACGACTAGAGTACCTCCAACGCAGACATAGAACAAGGACTCTGAGTTAGATCTTCTATAATGGAGTAGTTTTGGGCTGCCTTGGCATTAGGGTTGATTGTGACACATTTAGTAGAACCTTTTGGCATGCGAGGTATAGCCTTTGTTATCACTAATTTGGTACAGATGCACTACTCCAGACAACCTAGAGTAATTCTTTCAAACCAAATTTTGACTAAAAATTAGCCTCTTCGGCCTGAGAGGGCTCTCTCAAAGTAACTATGATTTGTTCAATTATGATTCAATCAGATGGATAAATCTGTGATATTGTCTTGAATGTTTTTGTTTGCAGCTGAAAAATGTATAGGGTTTACTACCATTGGGCTTATGGAGTCAGTGTTAGGAAATTCAATGACAATGGATCTCCTTGTGGAAGCTGAGGCATATAGATGTTTCAATGAAAGGACAACACACACACAAAATATACAATAGATTAATGTTTAAAGGGAGTTAGAGCATGATTAAAATGAATTCTAAGTAATTAAACATCAAAATAATGAAAGAAAAATATTAATATATATAGGACAAATGCTCATTGAAACACCAAAAGAATCTCAGGTGAAGAAGAAAAACACAGCCATTGTATATTATTGATCATCAAAAACTTTACAAAGTGGTAGTGTAGAATAACATTCTCCAACCTTGTATTCTTTGAAGTACTGCCTATTAATAGGCTTTAGTCATTTACATTAGATCTGCCCACATGGCTGGATCATCGAATCATTTTTTTTGACACCTCACTTAACAATAAACTAGATACCTGGAAATAAAACAGACACCTAATGACTTTAGACTTAGAAGCCTATTAGGACTCTACTTCTTGTTTATTACATTCACTAAATATAGAACTGGATAATTACATCAATAATATCCAAGTGCTCGAGTGGTACTAATATTAATAAATATATAAATACCCCCACTAGATTTAGAAACCAATCACCCTACTTTTAAGGAAAAGATAATAATGATATTTGATCATTGTCTTTATGTTGAGCTGGAGCAAAAGGCAACTTTGTCGAGGAGAAAATTTTTGTTGGAGTGTTCCACTGATACTCTTTAAAACCTCCACGTGGCTGGATGATCTTCAACACACCTTCAAAATACCAAAATTCTACCAAATGCTGCTCGCTACAAAAACAGAGTAAAACAGGCAGTTTCGTAGTGTGATTTTGTAGCAACTCCACTTCACCTATTTGTGCCAATTTTCATCCTTCTTCTCTGATTTGTATGTGTTGTTTATACAAAATGAGCTAAATTCATATTTCCTCCATCTTTTATTTTTCCCAAAACTGTGATTTTTGACAAAAATTCACCTACAGGGATTTCGCAGCAAAATCTGGGCTTCAAGCATGGGGTTCACTAAGAAATGGCCTAAATGGCAGAAAGCTGAAAATTTGTCTTTTTTCTTCAAAATTTTTCCTATGGATGTTTAATATGATAACATGAAGTATGATAAGGAAAACTTGGTTCAAAATACTTCTTACCCTCCTCAAGAAGCAATATTTTTATCTTCAGCAAGCTCATCTACAAATAAAATGGAGTTGTTTTTTTTCTGAAAATTAGGGCTCATAAATGATCTCCTATATCCAGATCCTTGATATATGTTGAAAAACGGGAGGATGTGTTTGTAAATCAGTTAATTCTAAAGAAAAACCTCTCTTGTTTTTTTGAAAAACATCTCCAACTGTCTGGAATCTGCATTTGAAAAACATGTCTAAAATAGGAAAAAAACACATTATGAATGTCTAAAATAGAGCCCAAAGACATCTTCGAATCTCCCAATTTGCAGCACTTGTGAGAAAAGTGGAAGAGGTTAATGTTCCTTGATATGTTCTTGACAATAAACTCTCTCATATTCTTATAATTCCTCTCTCTTTTCCCAGAAAAATCTCTTGAACTTTACTGCTCGAATAGTCAAAAACACAGAAATTCCTTTGTTTCTTCTGGTAGAAATGCATGTAACCAGCTTTAATAGAGTCCTTTGCAACACTAGGGTCTTTCATGACCAAGTTTAAATCCATAGGTTCATACTCAACCAATGAACCTCCCTTTATTAGTCTTCTTCTGCATGTCTATCTCTTTTAACATTATGTTGGCCTTATTGATACTATGACATCTATAAAGAACAAAATTGCACAACAAGCAGCTTGCGGTAGATTTGGACTCTTCAAGGATGCTAATCAACTAATGCATGCAAAGATCGAAAGGAAGATGACAAAGATGAGCTTTGGAAATTAGTCTTAAAAATGAATTTTGAATGTGGAGCTAATGATGACAAATGAGGGAGTGAAAGGTAATGAAGGGTATTATTTACGCTTTTGCATGCTTGGATGACTATGATAACCAATTATATGACCTCACCTTTATCCTAAACCACTAGGAAATTGACAGCTCATCATCTTTTGTTTTGGTGTAGAAAAACATGATTCCACAGCGTATTCAGTTATAAACCTAGAAAATTCGCTACGAAATGGTCAGGTGATTCCGTAGTGAAATATGCCTGTTTGTAGTTATATTCGCTGCAGAATCATGAAAAATCAGACATGTGGCCACTATCAAACTTTAAACTAATGCATGTGAACCTAATGTGGATTTTGATGGATTTTATTGTGATGGACATGACAAATGAACTTTCTAAACTTAGGCTAGTGATAAATTCATGAGTTTTGTCAATTTCATGAACTAATTTTATGAGACAAATGAAACCTATGTGAGTGACCCTAATCAAAAATTAAAAATTTATGTGTGATAACAATGGTTCCACTGGGGATGGTTTTCCCTTGTGGTACAACAAAGAGCTTGTAGTTTTAGTGCCTTCCTTCAAGAAAAACAAAAAAAAATATGAAATTGATGAAGACTTCTTCAAACTCTTGTGGCCTTCTCCTCGGGCTCAAGCTTGTTGAAAACTACAATTCAAGCTGAAAACTAAATCTGTACAAGCTAAAAATATGCTCATAATACTTGAGCTTATACACACACACTCCTACCTACCCTAGAAGTTTCAATCTTCATGCTTGATTCAAGAGACATTAAACCTCCAATAAAGCTTGTCAATGAGCTAATATGATTCCTGAACTCCTTGATAGTTCTTAAAACATATTGGAAGTGAGTTATCTATTGGCAAATCGGAATGAAAATTGTATCTTTGCTCAATAATAAATACAAAATTTCTCTTGGCTGATGACTGCAACAGACTTACCATTGGATCTTGGAAACCATGAAAAAACACCTTTTCTTGATAAGTAAAACCATGAGAGCTGAATTCATTCATAATTGATGGTTTATTTTGTCCTATGTCTTCAATTCCAAGAACATCATCAAATGAAAAGGCAACAATAAATATTTCTTCCATTTCGTGTAAATCAACAAAACCATCCATGCATCCTTGAACATCTTCAAACATGACATCCATATTATGTGTACCAAAACTACTATTTTTCTTATGAAGAAAATTAGATATAATCTTTGGTAGTTTTTCTTGAGGGATTTCATCTTGATTCTGAACACTAACAGCTCCTATACCAAAAACTTTATGCATATCATCCATGTCATTTTTATGATCCCCAAAATGAATAGGTAAAACATGTATATTCAGCTCTTCATGTAGCTCGAGTTTACCCAAAAGTGAACTTTCATCACATGTTACTTCATTGTTCAGAATTTTCATGCATGTATTTTCAACAACCTAATCCTGAGGATTTTCTCAACATAAAATTTCAGAAAAGTAATGGGCTGAAAAACAATTTGAATGATTTGGCTCATATCTTTGACTGCATATAGATTGACAAGGCTGCAAATCCTCATGAATTTCATGTAATATGACTTGACTGTCAAATTGCTGATCTATTTTATATTTAAGCAAAGAAGACACTTCTTGATTATCATGAAAACTAACACGAGAAGAGAAATCATTAAGTGCCTCTAACATATCCTCATCCATGCACTCTCCATTATCACCAAGACTTTTAAGATATGGAATGAAAACCTCACAAAAGTCACAACAGTCTTGTAATAGTGATAAAGAAGAATGACTTTTCTCATAATGTTCTAAGAAAGTCCTATGGAAATCTCTTGGAGAGAACAAGCTTCCCGGATGCAACCCTTCATACCATGTTCTAGCTTCATCCTCTAGGGTGGTCATACACTTTTTCATGAGACAATCCTCAGGAAACTCAACTCAAAACTTATGCACATGCATATGGAATCTAACCAAGTGAAGAGCAGCATTATCTTTCTTTTCATCTTTAAATATGGGAAGATAAGTCAACCAATTAACTTTTGGCATAGGATTTGGAAAAACAGGGATATGAGACTGAATCATAGGGGCATACCTGGCATTCTTTCTTGCAATAGAACTCATCTTCGAACTTCATCAAGATATTGATCTTCAAGTAGTGGAGTCACCATGAAGCTATGAATTTCTGAATTCTTTAAAAATGGAGTTGCCAAGGTAGTTTCTTCAACCTTGAAATGTTATGAGCTCCTCCTACCTTCAAGAGTTAAGCTTCATTGTTTGAGCACAAACTTGAAGAAATATGTCTTCAGACTCCTTGAAGATGCACCAAAAGGTTATCACTACGTTGATATAGATGGGTTTCTCCACTAGACAACCTAGATTAACTCTTTCAAACCAAATTTTGACTGAAAATTAGTCTCTTCAGCCTGAGAGGGCTCTCTAAAAGTAACTATGATTTGTTCAATTATGATTCAATCAGATGGCTAACTCTGTGATATTGTCTTTAATGTGTTTTTTTGCAGGTGAAAATTGTATAGGGTTTACTACCATTGGGCTTATGGAGTCAGTGTTAGGAAATTAAATGACAATGGCTCTCCTTGTGGAGGCTAAGGCATGTAGATGTTTCAATGAAAGGACAACACACACACAGAAATATACAATAGCTTAATGCTTAAAGGAAGTCAGAGCATGAAGAACATGAATTATGACTAACTAAACATCAAGATACTGAAAGAAAAATATTAATATATATAGTACAAATTCTCATTGAAACACCAAAATAATCTCAAATTAAGAAGAAAAACATAGTCACTGTATATTACTGATCATAAAAGACTTTACAAACTAGTAGTGTAGCATAACATTCTCCAACCCTGTATTCTTTGAAGTAATGCCTATTAATAGGCTTTAGTCATTTACATTGGATCTTCCCACATGGCTAGATAATCAAACCATTTGTTTTGACACCTCACTTAACAATAAACTAGATACCTGGAAATAAAACAGACACCTAATGACTTTAGACTTAGAAGCCTATTAGGACTCTACTTTTTATGTATTAGATTCACTAACTGTAGAACTGGATAATTACATCAATAATAGCCAAGTGCTTGAGTGGCACTAGAAATAATCAAGACATAAATACCCCCACTATATTTAGAAACCAATCACCCTACTTAAGGAAAAGATAATCATGATATTTGATCATTTTCTTTATGCTGAGCTGGAGCAAAAGACAACTTTGTTGACGAGCAAATTTATGTTGGAGTGTTCCAATGGTACTCTTTAAAACCTCCACATGGCTAGTTGATCTTCAAGACACCTTCAAAATACCAAATGCAACCAAATATCGCTCTCTGCAAAAACAGAGTAAAACAGACAGTTTCATAACGTGATATTGTAGCAACTCCAGTTCACCTATATGTGCCAATTTTCAGCCTTCTTATCTGATTTGGATATGTTGGTTATACAAAATGAACTAAATATAGATTTCATCCATCTTTGATTTCGCCCAAAAATGTGATTTTTGACAAAAAGTCACCTATAGGGATTTCGTACATAAATATGGGCTTCAAGCCTCGGATTCGCTACGAAATGTCCTAATTGGCAGAAAACTGAAAATTATATTTTTTTCTTCAAAATTTTACCTATGAATGTGTAATATGATAATATTAAGTATGATAAGGAAAAAATGGTTCAAAATACTTCTTACCCTCCTCAAGAAGCAACATTTTTATCTTCAGCAAGCTCATCTACAAATAAAATTGAGTTGTTTTTTTTCTGAAAATTAGGGCTCATAAATGATATATTATCTTTGGATCCTTGATAGTCATTGAAAAATGGGAGGACATTTTTTTAAATCAGTTCATACTAAAGAAAAACCTCTCCTGTGTTTTTGAACACCATCTCCAGCTATCCGGAGTCTGCATTTGAAAAACATGTCTAAAATAGGAAAAAAACACATTTTGAAAATAGAACCCAAAGACATATTCAAATATCCCATTTTTCAGCACCTATGAGAAATTTGAAAGAGGTTAATTTTCCTTGATATGTGCTTGAAAATAACCTCTCTCATATTTTTAGAATTCTTCTATGTTTGCCCAGAAAATTATCTTGAATTTTACTTCTCAAACAATCAAAAACATAGAAATTCCTTTGTTTCTTCTGATAGAAATGCATGTAACCAGATTTAATAGATTCCTCTACAACACTAGGGTCTTTCATGACCAAATTTAAATCCATAGGTTCATACTTGACCATGAAACTCCCTTTATTAGTCTTCTTCTGCATGGCTATATGTTTTAACACTACGTTGGCCTTCTTGATACTATGACACCTGTAAAGAATAGAATTGCACAGCAAGCAGCTTGCAGTGGAGTTGGACTCTTCAAGGATGTTAATAAAATGTTGCATGCAAATATTGAAAGGAATATGACAGAGAGGAGCTTTGGATATTAGTCTTTAAAATGAAATTCGAATGTGGAGAGAAAGATGACAAATGAGGGAGTGAAAGGTAATGATGGGTAGTATTTATGCTTTTGCATGCTTCGATGACTATGATAACCAATTATATGACCTAACCTTTATCCTAAACCACTAGGAAATTGACATCTCATCATCCTTTGTTTTGGTGCAGAAAAACATGATTCTACAACGTATTCAGTTATAAACCTGGCAGATTTGCTACGAAATGGTCAAGTGATTTCGTAGTGAAATCTGCCTGTTTGCAATTATATTCGCTACAGAATCTTGAAAAATCAGGCATGCGGAAGCTATCAAACTTTAAATGAATGCATGTGAACCTAATGTGGATTTTGATGGATTTTACTGTGATGGGAACGACAAATGAACTCTCTAAACTGAGGCTAGTGATAAATTCATGATTTTGCATCAATTTCATGAACTAATTTTATGAGACAAATGAAGCCTATGTGAGTGACCCTAATCAAAAATTAAAAATTTATGTGTGATAACAGGCTCAACTGCAAGCCTCTCAATATGGAGTGGCTGGGAAGTATCAGGAGCGGCCTTAGCCTTCGAAGATTCAGAATCACCATAATCACGTGATCTCGTGGTGACATCAATGTGAGCACTCACCATATATACATTTTAAATTTTTTCCCCTCTTGGATGCCCCCTGTGGGAGCTCGAGTATTTGCATTCGCGCCAGCAAGCATTTAATTCCCTTGGGGAAAAGGGTTAGTTGTGACAACATGGGAACTGGAGGACCCTGTTGAGCTAACAAGCTCTGAGCATCCTGAATCTTAGGGCAGAGATGAGTGAGATGGTCTACAGTGCATAAATTGCAAGGGAACTTTAATTTATTCTTCGAATCACTCTTACCCTATCCAACATGATCGTTGGATATGTTCACATTACCCTTCCCATCCTTATATTTCTTCTTGTTATTCCATCCCCTCTTCTTCCCATCGGATTTTTTATTTCCTTTGTGGTTAGAATATTGAAAAACATTATTCATTAAGGGCTCGGAAGGAGTAGACACTGACGACGTAGCCTGAATAGAAGGAGCAGATTGTAGAGACAATTGTTGCAATTGATTCAAAAGGTTATCCATGCTACTCTCGATCAAACCGACAAGCCCGTCAGCATGGGGACTTGGCTTTGGTTTGGCTAAATATATCTTGAAATAAGGAGCATCACGCAAGATCTTATTAAGAAACCCAAACTGAGAATAGATCAGTTCCAATTGCTGGGCTCTAAAGATAGATTTATCCTCAGTGAATACCCCATAAATAGATACATCCTTTGAAATTTTTGGCTGTAGGTATTTGAGGAACCATTCGAGAAGTAATCATTGGGAATATAGACTTTAATGAGCCTCTTCCTTCTGCTCCATTCCTGAATATGATCAGAAATGTATGTTGCCTTATCTTGCTAGAAATTGGCTAGAAGCTCAGTTCCAGCATCATAACGAATGGGCAACTGAAAATGGTTCAAAAATATGGTAGCCAACTCGCCAAATGAAGAAAAAGTGCCCCAGTAAGCTCAATGTACCATTTTAGCAGTGTTTCCAGTCAAGGTGCGCTAAAATAATCTCAACCTGAGGGAGTTCTATGAACACCATAAATGGAAAGTGGTGACATGGTCGGCTGGATCCTCACCAGTCTTCCCTTCAAATTTTGGAATATCTGATGGAAGTTTAGTAGAGACTGTAGATCAACCCGGGGTGTATCGGATAGGATCATTAGTCAAATTTGATAGATCTAGAAAATTTAGGGTTGCCAGGAATGGTAGGTGTGGAGGACCCTGAGAACTCCATCCACCAGGGGAAGGATTCCCAACCTTCTGAAAAGAACAACTTGGATTTACTGAGGCACAAAGTTTCCATGGATTGTTTTTAGAAGAATTTGGACCATAATAAAAACCTTATGGCCCATAGAAACTCAGAGTAGGACCTCCTCCCACTACAGGGTTACCATAAACATGAATTTTCCCCCCAATCGAAGTTTTAAATGAAGATGAGACCCCTTGGTAAGGGTTCCATGCATTCGAAAAAGGAGAGAAACCCTGAGAATCACCTACGGAGGAAAAAGGAACATTCGCCTACTGACCATACATGAAATAATTCCCAGTTCCCAACCCATTGAAAGTAAGGCTCCAACCTTGAAAAGAATTAGAGCTTTGACCTCCTAGAAAATTATTAAAACCTTGACCTTGCGCAAAAAAATGAAAAGAACCTAAGGAAGGGTTCAAATGAAGGATATGACCACTTCCGAAGGGAAAACCCTGAAAATAATTTGACCCACTAGCCATAGAATTCATGGGCATGGAGAAAACAAATGCAACAGTGAAAGAAACTAAGGAAATTTCACTAGAAGGCATCCAAAATTAAAAGGGACCAGTATAGGAAGAAAAAGCTTGGGTGCCCCCACTTGTAGAAGGAATGGAGGTAGAGCCAAAAATTGGAGTACTAGGAGTGATTTTCGAAATAGAAATGGTACCTCATCCCTCTGCCGAAAGAGGAGTATGCACACTCTAAGTACTCATAGCCGAAGTTGTTTTCCCAGCTATGGCCATCGAAAGAAAAGAATGATAAATATGAGGGCTAGCCGCTCTATGAGATGGAGGCCCAATGTATAATGAAACATCTGAAAAACTAGAAGGAAGAGGAGAGGAAGGAGTAACTGGAGGTTCAGGATTTTATTCAACCTAAACTTCTTCCGCCGAAAAAAGGACTCGAGAAAGGAGTGGAGTACTCCTCTCTAAATCATGACTAGCACTAGGACTACCCTCAGAAATAATAGCCCCAAGTGGGGGATCACTCTCCGATGCATTTGCTAATACTGATCAGAAATCACCAGTAGAACTGCTCCTACGCCTTCTAGAAGAAGGCTCAGCACTCGCAGGAGAAAGCCCACGAAGCCTCCTCGATCGACGAACCGATCAGTCAGTCACTTTTAATTATTATGAGAATTTATATAGACTCAAAAAATTACAAAGCTATGTAAATCTAGGAGCAAAGAGAACTCTCTACAAAATTTCCCTAATATTCAGAAATCAGGCAGATCTCAGGTATTTCTACTCCGGGTTATTAAGATTGGACACCAAAATACAAGAAAGAGAAAATAAGGACCTTCCGAAAATAGTCTAGGGTAATTACGCCCTAGGCCTACTAGTGAAGGTAACAGAAACAGTTGCGCTAACCTCTAAACAAAAGCCTTTGCCGGTGCAAGTACCCAAGCTTCGCAAGGGCACCCTCCAGAAGTACTAATGGATGTGATGCAACGTCTTCCTTAGGTACCACAGGTATTCCCCCTTGAATTTACCTATGCAATACCTAGGAATAGAAACTATGGTCATCAGTTCGTGTCGGCAGTCGGGCCGAATGGACTTTGGTTGGGATCCGGAAATTAAGAGAGGGGGTATCTCTCTTCTCTGCTTTCACTCACCCTCATGCTTAACTCTCTGGAGGAGATATTTCCTGGTGCACTTAATGAGGTTAGATTTCAGTCATTAATAAACTTCTAAGTTTGAAATTTTGAGTGGCCTTGGAGAGTTAACTCTCCACTCACCTATTCCAAGGCCCTAATGACCTAGACTAGTTGGTGTATATTAATGACAACTCAAATGTTCTAGTTCATTTTAAATTATGTTCTTGATTTTAAGGGTTGTTCTTTTAAGTGAGGGGTAAATGGAGAATGAAACTTGTGATGTTTTGACGCAAAAGAGAAATCAATATAAACCTACTACATGCATATGCAACTTTTTCTTAGATAAAAGAGATTTCTACTCAGGTTCTACGAACAACTAATAAAAGCAAGGATTTTTATTTTCTTTTTTAGATTCATGCTCACATACTCAAAAACTATCAAAAGAGTAAATATGCTTAGCAGTGCAACTACACTAATGCAAAACTACCAATGCCAAATGCATGATTCTAGGACTACTTCTAATCAAACAATCAAATGAGTTTCTCAACATAGAGGTCTAAAAACTTGACACCAAAGCAAAGACAAGTTAAAACAAGAACTTCCCTCAACAAATGATTCCAAAAACAACTTCATACAAGAAGATACAAATTCAATGAAGAACTTCGCTCAAAACCAAGCAATCCGGACCAAAATGACTAACTAAAAACTTGCTCAAAAATGATGAAAAACCATAAAACAAAAAACAAAAGAAAAAGCAAAGGAAAAAAACAATGTTTTTTGAGCCTTTTTCCTTTTAAGGAAGTAGCAAAATCACTTTGAGAAAGCACAAACTACCCAAGACTCCAAATCACCAAATTAAGCAAACAAAAGACCTCAAATTCTTTAAGCCAACAATGTCACCTTCATGGCAAGACTTAACAAACGGAATGAAGTAACTAACTCAAGAAAATGATTTGAGCGATAGTATAAAACTCCATAAATCAAAGAAACTTTACGAAAACTAAGAAGAAAATTCAAGATTTTCCAGAAAAGCTCTTCTCAAGAAACCAAGAAAACCAAGAAAGCCAACAAGCCAAAAACCAAAAAGTGAAGCAATGACAACGCTAAGCATGAGAAAACCAACACAAATTCACTGCCCTGAAATGTCAGAATATCCAAGAACCTCAAAAATAAGTCCTAGTGCAAAATAAAAACTGAAACTTCATCAAGTACGGTAAACCCTAGGTTGACTAGGTTTTCAAGCAAGAAAGAGAGACATTGATACACAGTAGACAGAAACACTATCTAGACACATCAAAGTTTCTACAGCACTGGCCAAGAATAGGAAAAAAGACCTTACAAGACTCCAAAAATCAAATTTTAATTTGAAATTGACCATACTCAGCTTGATAGTGAATAATCGGCGTGCATATGCGGCTATGTACAAGAAAACCCACATTTACGTGTGTTTCTTTGGACCAAAATGCATATATATGTGGCTGTGTAAACTAAAAATGGCATATAAAATAAGCAGCAAAGGAAAATTATAAAATCCAAGCTTGATCAAGAAGATCAGGACTTTTGCCTAGATGGATAAAGAACCAATAAGACTTGGAAAGTGATCAGACAAATCAGAGAACCAAAATTAGATGAAAAATAACCCAAACTAGGAATTACATGGATGTAATCCCTAGTGGAGTCACCAATTTTGCTACGGGAGAAACTACCTTGGGTTCTGGGTTGAGGACCCCAACAAAGCAGAAGGCATACAACAGCAAGAAGCAAGCAAATTGATAGTCATAATGCTTAAACTATAAGTAAACTTGGGAGAGATGACCTTGCCCGTATGTCCTACGTTTGAGATCATTCCCACAAGGTTCAAACCTTCTGCTTCTGCACGTGATTCAAAACCTGCAACTCATTCAAGAAAAGCACATAGACTAGTTGTGACAACATATGTATCCTAGATTTCAGTGGTTAGATCATATAAGCCTATAGAAATTAACATGAAATCAACTATTATAAGATCATTAACATGTATAAAAATTATTAAAGATCATGACATCAAGAACGGGACAGAGCTTCTTTATTGATGTATGTAAAATATGTGGTGGAATACCACCTGAATTCAGCCATGCCTCTAGGCGAAAACATCCTCTAAATACGTCCAACCCAAGCCTCAACAATATTCTTCCATAAAGGTGCACAAGGATGTCACATAAAGGGGGTGAACATCTGAAAGAAGCAAACGAGGGTTTCCTGAACCTGGGAAGTGCAGGAGGTACATGGATAGTCAGAATTGATTTGGGACTAATGGGCTATAGTATCAATACATATCTCTCTCCTCCCCTTAGGGATTCCCATGAGATGTATCTATACTTCCTCAAAACATTTTTTCAGTTGGGAAACAGTTTGGTCATGGGCTCCTATAGGTGGGCTTCCAGTGTAACCTGTAAACCTCGCCCAAATAATAGGGAGTTTTATATATTTTTTAATATTTTAAATTATATATGCGGGTCAGATATGAGTGGATTCGAGATTGCACGTGATTTTTAGAGGGCAGAGTCGCGTATGGAATTCAAAATATTTTTTTTGAAGTAAAGGACCAAGTCTAAGTGGAAAGGGATGCCCAAGGCAATTATATAGATCATCAAGTATATAGAGGTGATAAATGATTCTATAACACTTAACTAGGGAGGTATTCATAATGACACAACAAGATACTCTCAAATTGAAATATTCTCATAAAAAGGAATTCGTATTGATAAGCATCAGCATCATCATGCATCCAATGAGTAATTAAATTTAATTCTCATAAAATGGGCCTCCTAAGGAAATTATAAAATAATAGTGGAAATAATAAAATAATATTAGATTACATCATCAAATTTTAGAGGGTAAAAAGAAAAAACTACTTTTTCAACTCGTATTTTCAACCTATCTCCCTATGGGTTTACTCAAATTTTGAGCAGGAACACTCATTGAATGCATAATTTGATTCATCGTCCAAGGAGTACCCATGTTGCATACTTTCGATGGAACCTAATACACGAAAAATGATAAATACATGAAAAATGTGATTGCAATCACGTTTTTTCATGTATTTCTCATTTTTTGTGTAGTTGTAATATCCCAAAATGGGAAAAGACAGGAATATAGAACATTTACAGCATTCCAAATAAGCAAAACAGGGATATAACACTAAAATCTGGAAAATGTCGAAAGTATGCTGCAATTGGAAATTATATCAAGACATTATAATCCTGAGAAAAAATAGCTAAGTCATATCATTACAACCAACAACAAATATAAAGTACATGGTGCTCCAAAGAAGATGCACGCAAGCCAACAAGAAGTGGTTGAAACACACTAATGAAAACTAGCACTGTGAATGTTGTACTGCTACTGCTGCTGGAAACTACTGCTACTAGGAAGAAGAACCATATGTGGGAGGCTTCTGGAGTGCTAAGAAAGATTCAGGATTTTAACCATGGAATCTACTCAAAAAAACCCAGAAATGATTTGGCCAGATTTTAACATTGGATTTTCGACCCTTTTTGGGTTTCCAACTACACCCCTACTGGTTGACTTACGCACTCCTCCTGGGTAACTATTGAGATTGGGCTAAATTGATGATTTAAATGTTGCAGTAGCACCCAATTAGCTCAGTACATGAAGGGTTGATCCATTCTCTAGCTTCTCAAGCTAGAAACATGAGATCTAGCTCCTACTTCCTTGGCTCAAGTTGCAACCACAAACTGCACAATTTTTGGAATAGTCTGCGCTGCCAAGGAGCCTGAAGTTATAGCCTTCTACTGGATGATGAAATATATCTCACAACCGATAGAAATAATCTCACCAAAGTGAGGGAAAGACCTCTCACGGGATTCCAAGCTAAAAATACTTGGAACTTCCTTCCTCCCTTATACCTTCCTAACTAAACTTCACAATTCCTAAAGGAACTGTTGCTGCATGGAGGTGTAATATGATGGCTTGATGTCTGATATCACAATGTTTATCCTGGAAGACTGAAATGGAAGCGCAAGGTGAAAGGATGAATCCTCCACTGGTTTCCTAACTGAAATGCTAGAAACTACCTTCCTCCTCTCAAACCCTAAGACAGGAATGCATAATTCCTAAAGCTATATATGCAGAAGAGAGGGGTTAAATGTGGCACCAATGCCTGATGATGAATGGCTAGTCAAAATAACCTTCCTAGAGTAGGCACTTGAAGTCCCCTGTAGGTAAGGGTGGGATTCCCTCTCGGGAACATCCGTGTGCTAAACAACACAATAGACTTAGCTAAACAGCTGAAGCATGCAAAGAATGTCAAAGGATAATACGATATCAAATTCCAGACTCATTTACTTTGTTGCCCTCATCTTCCTTATATGGTTGTGAGCCTTCCCTAGCCTTGGCCCACCTCAGAACTGTGATGAACATGTGGCCACTAGTCTCCATGAAGATTGCATTGTCTCTCCATGATCTCCATGATCTCTACATTTACTTTCCACTCCTCCATCATGTGTGCATTTAATGCACCACTTCCCCCATCACTGCATCATTAACTCTCTATGATCTTACTTTTATTCCTCCACTCTCTCCATCATCTTCCTCATTATTCTCCATAATCTCCACTCTTCCTTCATTAATGAGCTGCTCCACTACTCCATGATGTTGATCTACTATCTATTAACCCACATTCACACAACAAAAGTGGAATTTATTCATCTATGGGTTTATGGGTCCCTCCACCCTTTTATTTACTTAACTAAGTAAGAAAAATAAGAACTTTAATATTCCAATTAACTGATGGAAAATTGGGAATATTACAGTAGTAGGGTCTATCGAAAGTATGCAACATGGGTACTCCTTGGATGAGGAATTAAATTTTGCATCCAATGGGTACTCCTGCTCGAAATTTGAGTAAAACCTTTGAGAGATCAGTTGAAAAAATAGTTTTATTATTCTATTATTTTTTAATCTTTTTACTTTTTTACCCCAAAAATGGTGAAGCATCCCCCATGGTTGACATCATCATATTGAATTCTATTGGTTCTTGTAAAGCTTATTTTGGTTGTACATTTTTCTTAAGTGGCCCATTTTAGACCTCAAAAGTTCTCTAATGATTTTTAGACATAGCAAGGCATTGACTAACAAGATTTATCTCTCCACTAGATCAGAGAACAATGCTAGGAGGCATAAATTTGGACACCTCTACTGCCTCTCAAGGCACATAACCCATCTGGATGTTCACCAGGTAAGTCCATAGAAGACTATTCTTATCTTGGATATCACCCATCCTCAAAGAA
Source organism: Pinus albicaulis (assembly GCA_034641835.2). Lineage (NCBI taxonomy): Eukaryota > Viridiplantae > Streptophyta > Pinopsida > Pinales > Pinaceae > Pinus > Pinus albicaulis. The sequence goes on from CM076572.1 coordinate 101,389,537, forward strand.
TATCTGTCCTCGGGACTATTCATATCTGGGATCCAAATCCTCAAAGAATATCAGTCCCAAAAGCTTATCCCTGGGACCATTCTCCCTACATGTGCCTTCACTAAGCTCATGTTTGTTAGTCCTTGCCATAGTTCATTACAAAAGGAGAATACAATGTCCATCCTCACTCCCTCTCAACCAAGGTGGAAATCCCCACTCCCTCTGAAATAGGGAGGAATAACCTCAAGCATAAGCTTATCTCAAAAATACTCACCAAAGTATCGACTACATATTCTTATGTGGAGATATATTGTAGCTACTTAGCTCCTATATGCATCACATCATAATGGGATTTGACCTTCCTGGTTCTTTGTTAATCTTCACTTAGCTTCAATCATTCCATCAAGTATTTCATCGAACATCTTATGGAGCCAAACTTTTTCACAAGTGCATTAGGGGAATTTTGAGGTCTAAAATGGGCCTCCTAAGGAAAATGTACAATGAAAATTCACTTTATGAGAACCAATCACATTTTAGGGGATGACATTATCCCTAATGGTTGAGGTGACATTGTTTGAGTTAAAGGTACTTACTTGTCACATTCTCAATGGTGGATAAAAACTCATGGTTAATGATTGTAGTGCTCTAAGTACTTTTAAAATCATAAAGTAAAGTACTCATAATAAATGTCATTTCACACTTTTTGAATAAAATATTATTATTGTCATTTTATATTTTTTGAAATAAATAATGCATATCCCTACACAATCTTCATGTCTTTACACACTTTTGAATAAATATTATATTTGTATATTTCTTATATTTATTTTTAAATTATATATTCATATTACAATTTCAAATTAAGTATAAGTTAATATCTATACATATATATTATACATATGAAATCAAAATAAATAAAAATATAACTTTTTAATTTTAGGATAAATCAAATCTGTAAATAATATTATTATAATATTAATAACAATGCAAAAATATTAAAATTAAAGAAAATAATATTTTTAGTTTTGTATAATAAAAAAATGTATATTTGTTTTGTATGTTGAAAAAAGTTGTATTAGATTCAATATAGTTTGGGGCAAAAAAAATCTAAATTTCAATGTATATAAATCTTACATTATACTTATAAATATAAATTAAATCTATTTCAATATTTTTTTCCTTCAATTTTAAATATAACTCAATTCATTCCATTATGATTATATTAATATTATATATAATTATATATAATATTATGAAAAATAATCTAAATTATATAGAATTTATAGTATATTTATTTTTATATTATATATTATTTCTTATGTTCTAAATCAAATCAATTTAATATGTAATATAAAATTCATACATAAAATAGTATATTACATTTATTATTTTATTTTATTTTATTTTTATATAGTACATTTATTACATGTTATTATACAATTTAAATAATACATATTTTAATTAATAACATATTATATAATTAAGAATTTATGACTTTATATTTATATTTTATTTTAAGTTATTTAAGTACAAAGGACAAATGCATTAGTTGTTTAATTATATTGATTTTTTCTTGAAAAATTAATTCTTATTTATAGTCACATCAATACAATTTTTTTATTAATTTTATATTGGTGCAACTTTTGAATTTAATTTAACCATGGTTACATGGATTGTGGTGCAAAAAGTGAATTGCAAATTCATAAATATTATTTTATTGGTTTAGCTATTATTTTATTATTTCGTTAGGAGGCTCATTTTAGACCACAAAATTCCCCTAATGATTATACAAGCCTTCACATCTTCTCTCTTCGTATTGCAACATAATTTTGTTTCCAATGATCAGTAGCATCTTTATCATCAACAATACATGTCAAACCAATCAAAGTGTTCATGTATTGAACCAAACAACTTAAGTATTATTGCATTCATTTAAGATCTACCATTTTCTTCCTTCTAGCTAAGATAGGTAAACTTCTTCCCTTTATTAGATCTTGCTTTCATGTTGTCATTATGTTATCCATGTCAGCCCCCATTAAAATTTTTGGCCATCAGCCCCTCCTGAACCCTTCAAATTTCCTACCGTGGCCTAAGAAACCCTTTTTCCGCTTACCGTTGCCCTCCTTCGCATCCAAATTTCATAATCAAAGGCTGAAAGGCTCGCTTTTGAAATATTTGAACCCAAACCCCTTTGGTCCTAGCCTCCTACAGCTAGTCTTTCACGTGACCCGGGCGCTTGACCATGTGCCAGACCAAAAGTGCTTACCGTATATTGCCATCAGGCACAATCTCAGCCGTCCGATCAAAACTCAAATCAACGTACCATAGTGCACTACCTTTGTGGTCCCCGCACCCTAAAAACCACCGCTTGAAACCGGCCTGTTTATTTCGCACCACCTTTGCTGGGCAGGCGGTATTCCGCAAATTGCAGCGATTCCATACGCTCATCGCCGCATGTCCCAAGTCACTGTTCCAAAACCGCTCCATTTCGCGCGTTATCATTTGGTCGTAGACGCGCAGCGAAATCAATGTAAATCGTCCGATTTGAGGGCTTTCATCCTACGGCAATCATTCTTCGAAGCTGCTCGAATATTAATCCAAGTTAATGACGCCCCTGGCCCACTGCCTATTGTCCCCGGCGCGTTTCCAACCGTCGATCTCCACCTGAGATCGGACGGTTATGATTTATGCACCCTGCCGTTGACCAAACCCCACAGTCATGACTCCACATCATCTGTCCCCGTCACCCTATCATAGTACCACATGTCCTTCATTTCACTCCACGTGCATTCCGCCACCATGGGTCTATATTAAGCTCGTCGCTTCATTTCCAATGCATTTTCACGATTATGTTCGCCTTCTTCTCCAAGCCCGCTCCACACTGTTACGTTGCATTTCTCATCATCATCCTACGTTTTTTACTGGTCGACCATGCAGCAGTTGCCACCCCATTGTCCCCACCGTGTCTGCATTCCCATGCATTATTTAACTAACACGTTTGCGGATTTTTGTAGGGTTTTCAGCGCCGGAGGTTAACCATAACTCACAGACCTCATTGCAGAGGTCAAGGGTGCGTCAAAGGACCGATTTTTAAATGCAAAATTCATGAAGAAGGTTCTGGGTAGTTGCTTTGATATGACCACCATTAAAGAAAGCAAGGATTTAAATCTATTAAACCCTCCAGGGTCATTCAAATGCACAGGTTGAGCAGATGGAGAATTAATGGCGCAGATAGAGAATATCAGTAAACGCAGGGGATTAAAGAAATGTATTTAAGGACTTTGGGGCTTTTACATACCCTTTATGAGGCAAAGTACCGGATCGAAGACCCTGCAGATCACTAGAAAGATCTTTTCATAGAAAACAATGCCCTCAAGGTTTATTTCAGCCGAATTTTCTTCAGGAAAGGACAGAAAGTTCAGGTGAATTTCTCTCTATACCGTGTTCCTGAAGAGATTTTCTACCTAGTGCATTTATTTCTGTCGGCAGTAGAGTACACACAGCTCAGCATGGTCATTCAGCAGTGTGGGCGTGAAGGTTTTCCGCCATTTTGTTTAAATTAAGCCAATTAAATGAGCATCACCTACCCCATTTGCTGGAGTTTTCAGTCTCTCCTATAAAACTCCAGAAAAAAGACATTGTAAGGGTTCCAGATTTTTATCAGAAAATTGTGCAGTGAAAGGAATTTTTTGCATACATCTTGTAAAGTTTCTGTGTGAAGGCTCAGAGCTCGTAGGGTCTCAGTGAGGAGGAGTTCTATCTGTAATGAGGATTCTGGTCTTTGGTGTTTCACAGTATGTAACTTTCTCTTATGTGTTTAATCTAACATTTCATTTCATCCACTTTCTTGTATCATGTTTTGGAATGCGAGTGGCTCACTGGTTTGGTAAGGATTCATCCTAGTTGATGCCCATAATTAAATCAGTCAAGCGCTTTAAATATGGCTCATGCATGATATACTGTTCCATATTCATCTCAACCATATTTCTTCTATATTAGTTGCTTTGGGAGGGTGCTTTTAAAACGCCATTGTCATGTATGGATTCTTAAATTGATAAGCCCATATATGGTTCTGTTGTGTATCTGGGTATCAGCCCAATGTTGGCTAGTATCTTCTTAACTTTTCTTTCACCGCATTCACTTTCTGATAACTTGATTTCTGTGGCATATCACTTGAATCGGCCCTCTTTACAGTAAATTGTCTCTTAACTGTCTGATGCTTTTGTGTTGGAGCTTAGCATCTTGTCTCTGCAACATTACTTTCCCTGTGGCAGTTTCTGTAATTTCTGGTCCCATTTAAATCAATTTCCTTGTTTTACAAGAGATAGCGGGAGAGTTTTGGATTGACACCCAAGTTATATGATACACTCCCTTCTATGATAAGATGTCCTAGGCACTGGTCTATGGCAACTCTAGGCTGTCTCTAGGAGTGACAATATCTGTCGACAACATCTTTCTGGCGCCGTTGCCGGGGATGAATTTAAGAATATCAGTTTCCCTGGGCCTCGACAAATCATATTCACTCTCTAATCAGGTGAACACAGAGAGTTGAAGAGTTGTATATCTCTCACCTTGGCGACTCCACTATTACTTATTTTTTAAATCTATCGGTAGTCCTGGCTCCTCGTAAGCCACATTTGAGGTCAGATACATCACAGTCAAAGATACCTTCAGTGTCTGAACCAGAGAAGATTATACATAAAAGAAATTGAAAAGAAAATAAATCAGCCTGTGTCGAAAGCCCTAAGTTTTTCGAAGAAGATTATCCACCTTCTTCTTCTCAAGAAGTTCAAGTAGTAAATCCCGACTCCGCTAAAGAAAACCTTGAATACTACTCAGATAGTCCACCCAGGGGCAGTGCCAGAATTAAAGATAATATTTACCCTACCCCTGAGGCCGAGGAGGTCAAGGAGGTCACAGAAGTAGCTGTTGTTAACCGTGAACTGTTCCCATCTACACCTCAGGCTTCTGTACAATATATTCCTATTGTTATCCATACTCCACTTCCACCTCCTCCCCTTCCTCCATTTGTACATCAGATTGTTGCACAACCCCCACCCCCTCCAATGGAAAATGTTCCAGCCTTTTTGTTGAATAAGTATGCTCCCCTAGCCTTACCACAAGTGTTAAATGATATGCCACAGGATTACTTGAAGATATTGCCCAGATTCACCGGGGAAAATGAAATTGATGCTCAGAAACATCTTGAGACTTTCTGCTCTTTTGCAGAGAACTTTAATGTTGAACATCTAGATGTGGTCTTAAGACTGTTTGTGCAATCTCTGGACGGTGAAGCCAAAAAATGGTTCAAAACATTAGGGAACCGTTCCGTAACCACCTGGGATGATATGGAAAATACTTTTCTCAGAAAATGGGGAGAAAAGAAAGATTATGGACAGTGTCTTACTGAGTTCAATACTCTTAAGAAGAAACATAACGAAGGGGTGTCAGAATTTATCAAGAGATTTAATAAGTTATATCTAAACCTCCCTGTAGATATGAAGCCTCATCAGAATGTTGCCAAAGTTGTTTTCATAGCAGCCTTGGACTCAGATTTTGGTTTTTCTCTCAGGGAAAGAAAGCCTACCACTCTAGATGATGCTCAGTCAGATGCACTTGAATTGGAAGCAAACTTCGCCTCCACTGGAAAATTAAGAGGAAAATCTGAACAAGATACCATAAGAAGAGGCAAAGAGGAAGTATCTACTTCTAAACAGGATAAGGATTCAGATAAAATTGAAGAAATGAGAAAAATGATTAAGAATCTTTCTAATAAACTGGTCAAGCTGGAATTGGAGACCAAGAACTCAGCTTCCAAGAACTTCCAGAATGCTCCAAACAGGGGTTACAATCCTCAGTATAGAAAGCCACCCTTGCAAATATTTCCAAGAGAAGCAAAGGAGAAACAGGACCAAGTACCACACCCATTGTACCTGGAAGGTCCAGCAGGTGACTCTGCTGAAGATGTTGCCTATGAGCTGCAGGATGCAAATCTTGTCTTCTCAAACAACGATGAAATAGAATGTCCATTGCAAGAAGAAGAAGAAGAGATCAGAGACACAGAAGATGCAGAAATTGATCACCATTGCAAACAGTTTAATGATTTCATGCAACCACATTTTAACAGAAAATATGATCTCAAATCTTCAAGGAAGAGGACTCGGACTCAGGATCAAGAAGAAGAGCCTCCCTAGAAGGAAACACCTGCTCAAAAGGAGTCAACAAAGCAAAAAGTCTCAGACAAAGGTAAGAGTCCTCTAAACAAACCTCTACAGTCTAATGATCAAACTCCTTCTTCCTCAAAAGTAGCTACTCCTCCTAATGCTGAGTCAGTATCAAAAGAAGTAAAATCCTCAGCTGAAAATAAAGATTCAAAAGAAGTTGTAATAGAAAAGTCGCCTCCTGCTTTCAATTTCCAAAAAGAACTTGAGAAAGTCAAAATCCCAGTCCCCTTGACTGAACTGCTGAAACAACTTGCATATCAATCTCAAATTACTTCTTTCATTTTCCCTCCTGAAATACCAATAATTCCATATAGTCTTAATCTTCAAGAAGAAAGACCCATGGTAGTTTTTGGCCCACATGTCGAGGAGATAGAATCCTCTACTCCTCCTTTCTATGTGTCTCTAGTGATTCATGACTTGCTACTACACAATTGTATGTTAGATTATGGAGCTTCCCATAATCTTATGCGTTTGTCAGTCATGGAACAACTAGGACTGAAAATCACACATCCATATAAAGACCTCTATTCATTTGATTCCAAAAGAGTTAAGTGTCTAGGGATGATCAAGGATTTGGTGGTCAAAATGGCCCAAATTCCAGCAAAAAGTGTAGTAATGGACATTGTGGTGGCTGACATCCCAGCTCGCTTTGGCATGCTGTTGTCAAGGTTCTGGGGAACAAAAATCGGTGGGTCACTCAAGATGGATTTAACCTATGCCACTATCCCTATTTTTGGTAGCCAGGAGAGGAGGTTGTACAGAGAAACCAGATTTGTCAAGATGGTGACTAAGGCTGATAACTCAGAGAATTCACCAGTTTACAACAAGGAAGGAGATTTCTCATGTTTGATGTTAGAAGAAGATCAAAATTATGCTCATGAACCTTCCTTCTGTCAAATCAAGACTGAGCAGCCTTTAGAAGACCATGAAGCAGGAGTATGGACTCTACATTTTGATGGAGAAAATTCAAGAGAAGGTAATGGGGTTGGAGTATTATTAATCTCTCCTACAGGAAAATGGGTGCCACTGTCTTTTAAATTGGAATACGAAGCTACTAATAATGTAGCTGAATATGAAGCATTGTTGCTAGGATTGCAGACAGCCAAGAGCATGGGTATACAGAGTTTAAAGGTTCTGGGAGACTCTGAGTTAGTGGTCAGACAAGTCAGAAATCAGTGTCAAACTAAGCATCCTCGACTGAGGGCATATAGAAATGAGGTGTGGGACATGGTGGAGAATTTCTTCTCAGCATTCAATATCCAGTTTATGCCCCGAGAACAGAATAGAATGGCAGATTCTCTTGCTGTGGCTGCTAGTACTTTTCGTCCACCCCAGAACCCTCTCTTGAGGTATGAAGTTGAGGTATGTTATAGACCATCAATCCCAGATAATATTAAGAATTGGCAGGTATTTGAAGATGAGGAACAGATGAAGAGATTCCTGGAGACCGTAGGGGGATTCTCTAATATGGAGATTGATGATTGTGAAGAAGATGAGGCTGAGAATGTTTCTGAAAACAATTCAGAGGGTAATTGGGAGGAGAAAATGGCAGGTAGTAAAGTGCTGCAGTTGAAGGGAAACATTATACCTAGAGGGCTGGTGCCTCTAGAAAGATTATTTGACAAGAATGATGTCTCACTGCAGCCAAGCAAAGCGGTAGAGGAAAATCATGTAGAAGACCTGAATTTGGGCACTAAGGTCGATCCCAAAATTGTCAAACTGTCCAAGAAGATTCCGGAGGAATACAAGCAAAAATACCTGAGATTGTTTCAATCATATAAGGATGTATTTGCATGGTCTTACCAGGACCTGAAAACATTTGATATCAATATAATGCAGCATAAAATTCCTCTGAGGGAAGATGCAAAGCCTTATAAGCAAAAGCTCAAACAGATAAATCCTCTATTGCTTCCCTCTATTGAAAAAGAAATCAAGAAGCTGCTAAAGGCCAAAATAATTGTGCCACTGAGGTACTCTGAATGGGTGGCAAATCTGGTCCCTGTTCGAAAGAAGAACGGAGAAATAAGGCTATGTGTGGATTTCAAAAATTTAAATAGAGCATTATTAAAAGACAATTATCCACTGCCCAAGATGGATCATATCCTGCAGAAAGTGGTTGGAGCTTCCAGGATGTCAATGATGGATGGATTCTCCGGTTATAATCAGGTGGTTGTATTTCCAGAAGATCAGAAGAAGACTGCATTCACCACACCATGGGGAACATTCATGTATGCCAGGATGCCTTTTGGGCTGATTAACGCAGGGGCCACTTTTCAAAGGGCTATGGACATTGCTTTTGTCGGCGAGCAGGATAAATTTCTGGTGGTGTACCTTGATGATATAACAGGGTTTTCAAAAAATGACAATGAGCACATTGAGCACTTACAAAGAACTTTCGAAAAATGCAGAAGGTATGGTATTTCTCTTAATCCACAAAAGTCTTTATTTGCATTAGAGGAAGGCAAGCTTTTAGGGCACATTGTGACTAAGGATGGGGTAAGGATAGATCCCAAAAGAGTAGAAGTCATAAATGGTATTCCTCTCCTCAGAAATAAGAAAGAGGTACAGGTATTCCTTGGACGCATAAATTTTCTGAGAAGATTCATCCCTAACTATGCTGAGATAGTTAGGCATATAACTGATATGCTAAAAAAGAACAATGATGTAAAATGGTCTCTGGAATCTAGGGAGGCATTCACCAGAATAAAACATGCATTTGCTGAAGCCCTTGTGCTGGCTGGCCCAGATTATACAAAACCTTTTATGATATTTTCATTTGCTTCACCTCATACAGTAGCTGGAGTTTTGTTGCAGAAAAATGAAGATGGATATGAGCAGCCTATTTCCTTTTTCAGTCAGGCGCTTCATGATGTAGAACTGAAATATAATATATTGGAGAAACAGGCCTATGCCCTAGTAAAATCCCTCAAAGCATTTAAAACATATGTTTTTCAGTCCCACATTACTGCATTTGTCCCCACTGTCGTTGTTAAAGACATTCTGATTCAGGGAGACAGTGAAGGAAAGAGGGGAAGGTGGATAACAAAGATACAGGAATATGATTTGGATATCAGACCTACTAAGCTGATAAAAGGACAGGGGCTAGCAAGGATCTTGTCAGAATCAAACTACCAGGCTCTGGGCATAAATTTATATATGATAGCAAATGGAGAGTCTGAAAAAGAAAAAGAGCAGCAAGGGCTGGAGATGGCTACTCAGAAATTACACATGAAATTTCTCACCAGTCCTTGGTATAAAGAAATAGTTGAATATCTTTTGACACTCAGTTGTCCTCCCAACTGTGATAAATCAAAATACAGGGCTTTGAGGCTGAAATCACAAAAGTACATAGTTGTTAATGGCCAATTATATTGGAGAGATCCTTCGGGCATCCTATTATTGTGCCTCACAGAGGATGAAGTAGAAATTATACTGATAGAATTTCATGAGGGAATATGTGGAGGGCACTACAGCTGGAGGGCTACAGCTCATAAGATCCTGAAGGCTGGCTTCTACTGGCCTAAATTATTTGGGGACATTTTTTCTTGGGTCAGATCATGTGACAAATGTCAGAAATTTGCTGAGAGACAGAAGTTGGCAGCTCTGCCCCTGATTCCAGTTCATGTGAATGAACCATTTCAACAATCGGGAATAGATTTTATAGGTGAAATACATCCTCCTTCAAGTGGAAAACATAAATGGATATTAACAGCCACGGATTACTTTACAAAATGGGTGGAAGCCATACCTACAAGGAATGCTACTGACACTGTCATCATCAAATTCATGGAGGAAAATATCATATCCAGGTTTGGTTGTCCTGCTAGAATAGTGATTGATAATGCACAGGCCTTCAAATCTGCAAAATTTGTAAATTTCTTCCAGCAGTATAATATTGCACTAAACCATTCCATAGCCTATTATCCACAGGGAAATGGCTTGGAAGAATCTTCCAACAAAACTCTGGTGAGGGCTTTGAATAAAACCATAAATGAGAATCAGAAAAATTAGGATTCCCAATTGAAATTTTCTCTATGGGCTAATAGAATCATCAGTAAAAGAGCAACTGGGAAATCTCCATATGAGTTGGTATATGGACGAGCAGCAGTGTTTCCTGTGCAGCTAGCCTTACCAGTGGCACGCTTTATGCAAGAAATTCAGGAAGAACCGGATGATATGGTCAGGAGAATCAATCAATTAGTAGAATTAGAGGAAACACGAGACCAAGTGAATCAGAGGTTAACAGAATATCAAGAGAGAATGAAACGTATATTTGATCAGCATGCAAAAGACAGGAAACTGTAGATTGGAGATCTAGTGCTCAGATGGGATATCTGGAGAGCTGAAAAAGGAAAGCATGGAAAATTCGACCCCCTCTGGTTTGGTCCCTTCAAAATTGTGGAACAGGGAAATAATAACACTTTTATGTTGGAGAATTTATAGGGTGATCTACTTGACACCCCCGTAAATGGCCAATTTCTTAAGCCATACTTCCAGTTATGATTCAGGCTGGGAACGCCTGATGTATTATATTGTACATTAGTTTCCTTTTTTCTTTTGATTAAATAAGGCGTGTGCTGACATGTTATGAAGTAGAATGCAGGGTGAGCGTGTTGATGATTCATAAAGTGAAAAGTAAGAGGGGATGAAGAACAGAGTTTACATAATATTATGATCAGGAGGTCTGCAGGTTCTCTACACGTTCGGGGATGAACGCGCCGTCCCCAGTTGGAGCCGATGTTATCCATGTCAGCCCCCATTAAAAATTTTGGCAATCAGCCCCTCCTGAACCCTTCAAATTTCCTACCGTGGCCTAAGAAACCCTTTTTCCGCTTACCGTTGCCCTCCTCCGCATCCAAATTTCATAATCAAAGGCCGAAAGGCTCGCTTTTGAAATATTTGAACTCGAACCCCTTTGGTCCTAACCTCCTATAGCTAGTCTTTCACGTGACCCGGGCGCTTGACCATGTGCCAAACCAAAAGTGCTTACCGTATATTGCCATCAGGCAGAATCTCAGCCGTCCGATCAAAACTCAAATCAACGTACCATAGCGCACTAACTTTGTGGTCCCCGTGCCCTAAAAACCACCGCTTGAAACCGACCTGTTTATTTCGCACCACCTTTGCTGGGCAGGCGATATTCCGCAAATCACAGCGATTCCATACGCTCATCGTCGCGTGTCCCAAGCCACTATTCCAAAACCGCTCCATTTCGCGCGTTATCATTCGGTCGTAGACGCGCAGCGAAATCAATGTAAACTGTCCGATTTGAGGGCTTTCATCCTACGTCGATCATTCTTCGAAGTTGCTCGAATATTAACCCAGGTTAATGACGCCCCAGGCCCACTGCCTATTGTCCCCGGCGCATTTCCAACCGTTGATCTCCACCTGAGATCGGACGGTTATGATTTATGCACCCTGCAGTTGACCAAACCCCACAGTCATCACTCCACATCATCTGTCCCCGTCACCCTATCATAGTACCACCTGTCCTTCATTTCACTCCACGTGCATTCTACCACCATGGGTCTATATTAAGTTCGTCGCTTCATTTCCAATGCATTTTCACGATTATGTTCGCCTTCTCCTCCAAGCCCGCTCCACACTGTTACGTTGCATTTCTCATCATCGTCCTACATTTTTTACTGGTCGACCATGCAACAGTTGCCACCCCATTTTCCCCACCGTGTCTACATTCCCATGCATTATTTTCCTAACACGTTTGCGGATTTTTGTAGGGTTTTCAGCGCCGGAGGTTAACCATAACTCACAGACCTCGTCGCAGAGGTCAAGGGTGCGTCAAAGGACCCATTTTTAAATGCAAAATTCATGAAGAAGGTTCTGGGTAGTTGCTTTGATATGAACACCATTAAAGAAAGCAAGGATTTAAATCTATTAAACCCTCCAGGGTCATTCAAATGCACAGGTTGAGCAGATGGAGAATTAATGGCGCAAATAGAGAATATCAGTAAATGCAGGGGATTAAAGAAATGTATTTAAGGACTTTGGGGCTTTTACATACCCTTTTGGAGGCAAAGTACCGGATCGAAGACCCTGCAGATCACTAGAAAGATCTTTTCACATAAAACAATGCCCTCAAGGTTTATTTCAGCCGAATTTTCTTCAAGAAAGGACAGAAAGTTCAGGTGAATTTCTCTCTATACCGTGTTCCTGAAGAGATTTTCTACCCAGTGCATTTATTTCTGCCGGCAGCAGAGTACACACAATTCATCATGGCCATTCAGCAGTGTGGGCGCGAAGGTTTTCCGCCATTTTGTTTAAATTAATCCAATTAAATGAGCATCACCTACCCCATTTGCTGGAGTTTTCAGTCTCTCCTATAAAACTCCAGAAAAAAGACATTGTAAGGGTTCCAGATTTTTATCAGAAAATTGTGCAGTGAAAGGCATTTTTTGCATACATCTTGTAAAGTTTCTGTGTGAAGGCTCAGAGCCCGTAGGGTCTCAGTGAGGAGGAGTTCTATCTGTAATGAGGATTCTGGTCTTTGGTGTTTCACAGTATGTAACTTTCTCTTATGTGTTTAATCTAACATTTCATTTCATCCACTTTCTTGTATCATGTTTTGGAATGCGAGTGGCTCACTGGTTTGGTAAGGATTCATCCTAGTTGATGCCCATACTTAAACCGCTCAAGCCTTTAAATATGGCTCAGGCATGATATTCTGTTCCACTATTCATCTAAACCGTATTTCTGCTATATTAGTTGCTTTGGGAGGGTGTTTTTAAAACGCTATTGTCATGTATGGATTCTTAGATTGGTAAGCCCATTACATGGTAATATTGTGTATTTGGATATCAGCTCAATGACAACGAGTATTCTCTCAATATTTCTTTCACAGCAAACACCTTCTGATAATTGATTTCTGTGACATATCACTTGAATCGGCCCTCTTTACAGTAAATTGTCTCTTAACTGTCTGATGCTTTTGTGTTGGAGCTTAGCATCTTGTCTCTGCAACATTACTTTCCCTGTGGTAGTTTCTGTAAGTTCTGGTCCCATTTAAATCAATTTCCTTGTTTTACAAGAGATAGCGGGAGAGTTTTGGATTGACACACAAGTTATATGATACACTCCTTGCTATGATAAGATGTCCTAGGCACTGGTCTATGGCAACTCTAGGCTGTCTCTAGGAGTGACAATATCTGTCGACAACACATTACATGCTTCACATTACTTTCTTATTGTCTTTGTGCTTTGCCACATTATTCCAAATATTTCATATGCTAATCAAGTTTAGATAGATATTTTCTTGACCTGCAACCTTTGTTAGAAGAATATGAAAGAATGAAAAGGTAAATTGAATATACATAATACAAATAGCAATAATTAAAGAAAGTAGGTATAAAATACCTATCTTTGTTAGAATAGCCAGCTCCCTCTCAATCTTAGACATTTCATCAACTCGGTCTTCTCTTCATCATGATGTCATTTGTGTCATTCTCAAGAGGCTCTAGGTTTTATTTTTATAGTGGAAACAATTGGTTAGGGTTTCTATTTCTAGTGTTTTATTCTTAGTCCAAACTTTGCTAGGGTTTACAAACCTACATTCTTCATAATCACCAAGACCTTCCATTCGATAATTGCAAAAATCTACAAGCATGCTAATGGGTTAGATGCAAAACCATAATGATACTATTGACATGCCTTTTATGCATTTCATTTTGCACACAATGAAATACTTGGTATATCAACAATCTACACAAACCCTTTTTTTAACATATATTTATCTTTCGAGAGAGCAACTCATTCATGACATAAGAGACTTGAAATTATATGTACTAAAGTAGCATAGGGAATTAGTTGCAAGGAATATATATAACACATTTAACATTACTTGTCATTTCTTGCAAAGATCTTTTCATTGACATACATCATTTTCTTCCAATAGAGATAGATTAGACCTTAGTGAATTGGTTTTGTGACTACTTCATGTATTGATATCACATTTATAAGCTCCATATGTCATTTCATAGTTATTATATGTCTAGGATACGAACCAAATAAATTCATTTTGGGTTGATTACTTTGAAAAAAATAACAAATAGGTCATCTTTTACTGATATGGTACGTCCTTCGGTCCTGTAGACCTGAGCAGAATACTACTACGTATACTTTTGTGATATATCTATTGAGTGCTCACTTGAGAATCCAGAGTGATTATTGAGAATACACTCAATCAATAAGGTTGTCCCCCTAAGGTTTGTAGCCCTACTGAACCTGTATAAGTCAACGTGCCTAAACCGATGTGCCTAATCTTCTGCCCCGCCACACTGCCTAATCTGATCAGTGTTGGGATCAATGTTGTAGATCGAGTTAACTAATCTTATGTCTAATCTCCTACTCTTGCTCCTGTGCCAAAGAATTAGGAAAGTGCACGCTTGGCGTAGATCGAATGGTTGGTTGTGGTAATGTGTGCGTTGTTGTTAAGTGCGCTGCTAGTCATTATTTATATATGTAATTACGCTTTTGTTTTTCTTTTCAAAGCCTCTAGTTACCAAAAGCGCTTTCTTTCATAACCTCAAAGAGAAGCGGAGCTACACGTAAGTGAAAACCTTACAAGCCAGCCAGCAAACAGAGCTACGCGTGATACCCCTAAGCTACAAGGGAGAGTAAGTATATGGAGAGGAGACGACGCTCTTCTTGAGACCTGAACCTTTTGTGGAATATGGGGCAAGTATTTATATATGCTATATCAGAATATTCTTTAGAACCAAACCTTGGGGCGGGAGAGCCGAGGTAGTTTAGTTAGTCAAAAAGCCCTTGACTAAAGGCACGGAGTGAGGTTCTGAACCCAGATGGATCAATATTGGAACCCCCAAACACCAATATTTTCTTTATAAAAATGCGTATTTGGCAAAGACTTTTCAAATTGACTGGAAACACTTCTTGGACCGGTGGCCCACCTTCTTGTTCTATCTTCTCTGCTGCGCACGGGCCTTTATATATGTCATTTTGGGATGTCATTTCGAGCGGGCTTGAAAGATATTTCTTTTGGTTATTCTTCTTAGGCACCACACAGTAATATTCTTTTCATATGCGAGCGAGAGGTACGGGTACGCAGTTCTGATATTTTGGACAGCTACTAATAACAAGAACAGTCTTGGATGGAGGATCATTTCATAGTTGGAACTACCCTCTTGGATTGAGGAACTACCTACAGTCTATTTATTGGAGGTCACATAGCTAATTTTCTTCATAATACTTCTCATATCTTGTTACAACATTTTCACATAGTTATTGGCTTCTATTGATGAGTTTGATCCCTTTCATAGACTGTATTCCTTGGTCTTTTGGTCCTCAAAGATATGAGATTATCCATATGGTTTTGATTTATTTCACTTCAAATCACATTGCACACTTCATATAAACTATGTCCTTCATCCTTCAGGTACATAACCTCATCTTATAATCATGGTGCCACAAGAATATTTAGATTCCATCACAATATAATGTCACAAAAAGATTCATATTGATCATGGGTTTAGGTCATTAATTTTGTCTTACTTCATTGATCTTGGTATATATGATAGTGGATTGTCGAAAATTCATATGTTTGTATCTTAACTCACATAGTGACATTGTATTGATTCATGTTGCGTAAGACTAATGTCATAGGATTTGATTGCAATGGTATTTCCATAAGTACGCAGATATTTCGCATTTCATAGAGTGTTGGAAACCTTTTAATGCTTGTAGATTTCCATACCTTAAATTGTTGGGAAAAAAATGATCCCTTTATAATTATGACTTTCATAAACTCTACCTTAAAATTTGAGCAAGAGTGAGCTATAATATATGGCTAAAGACTTTAAACACTACTAGATATTCTTTTTTTTTCCTTCTTGTATCACAGAAAATTAGATGTACCATAGAATTCTATCAATTTGTTTTCTAGTCACATAATTTGTATCTTTGTCATGAATTTTCTTTCAATGTATCATAAGGTTCTGATTTTTCTATAGACATTTTGGATTGTTTCTTTTTCATAGTGTCATCGCAAGTTGCAAATGTTACCATAGGTTTGGATCTTCAAGTCCCAATCACAGTTTCTTCACATGCCACCGTGTTATGCATAGCACATTGTTTCAGAGACCTAACCTTCCTTCTTGCATATACTTCTAAAACTTCATCACAAACTATACTTCAAATAGCCATACAATATTAGCAAGAGTATCAGTTTTGTGCCTTTCATAGAATTATAGATTTTGGATAGTATACTACAAACCTTCATATAGATTAATGACCTTTGGAGTCCTCATAGTACTTCTCTTTAGGATGCTGCATAGACTTGGATTACTTGGATGGATTAGTAATCACAGTTTTTGGATCATATGAACAGGTACAAGCTTCACATATCTTTTCTTCTGATCTTCACAATAGAAATCTTGGACTTTATTTTCTAGGTCTTGGTTTATAATTATTGAAGGTCCAACCTCATATAGTAGTCTTAATTACGGACGTTTCATTGCAAATTTATCTTGACTTCAGAATTCAAATAATTTGGATCATAAACAAATATAAATTTCAACCTCCTTAAATGTATGCTCGAGAATTTTTACAAGATGAAAAATATAATCCCTTCTTGAGTAGACCTTTTATTGATCCTTAGAATTATTGTACTATTGTAAATATGTCTTTAACAATTTTGATGTTGATGAGAAAGATTGTTGAGTGAGTGAATGAGAGCTTTGTGATTTCAATATCCTTTAATAATATCGTATTTCAATATTTTTATTGCAGAGATGATTGTTGCAATGTTTTCTTCAAGTAAGCCAACTATAAGTGATCTTCAAACTTCCCTTCCTTCACCTTAGCTTTGATCCCATGTTGAGAAATCAAGAAGATTGTATATTAGGGTTGATTTCTCTATCTTGATATTTACTTGTGAATGTTTTTTGTCTTTTATTTATTTATTTTGTTATCTTCATTAAGAAATTACCAAAAATATACAAAATATGAAGATCACAAGAGACAAAGAACCCAAAAATATGGGCTCCAAGCCAGGGAAAAAACCCACAAGGGGGAAAACCCAAGGAAATACCATTATTATAGAATCATATCAAATTGAAATATACATGACCCAAGAACAAGACCAAGACTTCCACAAAGACCCCAAGTCAGCCCTCCTCCAAGTCTCCTCAAAAAGTCAAAGTCAACAAAAGTCACTTTTGGCCAAACCTATGAAATCTGGCCAACTCCTGAAATTTTGACCTCCCTAAAAGTTCGACCCCTGAAATTTCAAGCTTGCAATACCTCAGAACAATTTTCAGAACTAGCGAAGAAAAATCATCTTCTTTCTCTCCTTTTACTTTCCTCTCTCTCCTTTAACTTCAAATGTCTTCCTCTTCTTGTTTTGCATAGAAATCGAGTTGATGATGTGAGTGAATGAATGAACTCCAAGGTGATCAAATTATCCTTTATATATATCTATCTAGGAGGTAAAATAGCTACCTCTTGGAAGCCCAGGATGACTTGGTCTTGTGTTGACCCTTTGACTCAAAAAAATATCTTTTTCTTTCTTACAAAAAGTCCAAATGGGACTTTGACTCAATGACCCTATAAGCATGAAGAACACGCTTTTACTAGAAAAATAATAATAATAATAAATGGATATAATAAATACATCAATCGTACATTATGAATACTGGCACAAGTTATATTTCCAACAAATAGGAGTGAGTGTTACATTGTGGTATCAAAGCCCAGGTTTAGCACTCAGACTGGATGGGCCATAAAAGAGAAAATTCATTCTAATAGTCTAATTATTATAAATGTTGGATTTAAACTTGCAGATGTCATGGTTGCTAACCTAGATAGAATATTGACACATATTTTTATTTTATGTCACTAAGATGTCTTTTAGATGTGTGAACAACATCAGATCAGCAATTTTTGGCATAACAAAGAAAGTATCTAATCTGTTTATGCTTGATTTCGTTAACACTTATGTGTGTGTGTGAAAACACATAAGAAGGCACAATTTGCGGCAAAAATAGAGGAATGATGTAGTATAGTATGGACCAAAATTATTATGAGAAAGAAGAAGGCTTAGTTGGAAAAAGGTTAGGGGAAAATTCCCCTAATGGAATGAATATACTCGGGAGCTTAGTTGAAGAGTTGCAAAGAAAATAACAAAAGACTCATTGGAAAACAAGAAGAATAGGAAAAGATAAACATGTTATTTCTACAAAACCTATCATGTATGCACAGTAGTGCAAAATGGAAGGGACCCCGTAGCTATTACGAGAAAAAGTTTCGATTGCAAGCCTGATAAAATTTTGAGAAAACTTATTTCTATGTGCAATATAAAATCTTATGCTTATTCATGTGATTGCTAACCTTGATGAAATTTCTAATGAGATTGGAAGCATTCCTTCCATAGCCACATTAGAGGGCAGGTGTGGACAAAGGATCATTCAAGGAGGACTTGATTGTGCCCATATGAACCAGAGGGACAATGATTTTAAAGTTGTGAAAATGGCTTGAAAAGGAATTTTCCCTTAACTGAAATTTGTGCTTGCCTGATATATTTTATTTTTGAAATAATATGAATGTGTGAACGGTAAGAAAATAAGAAACTAGTGGTTGCTCTGTTTTGGTTTACCTAATGAATTCCATGTCATATGGAATATTCATATGACAAATGTGTAAGAATGATCTCTTTTTTTAACTACCACATGAAGTAAAGTAGTGTACTTATGCTTATGCTTACAGGATTTGTTGTGTGAATAATTGAAAATAATAGTGCATGGATAACATGGAATATGTGCATGTATGGTATATGCATGACACAATGCATATGCACATGTTTGTGTAGTTGGTAGAATACAATGTTTGAATATGTAAATTGGATACCTAATGAAAATTCCCTTTATGAAATTTCATGGAATATTGTAAGCAGATGAATTGATAGAGTTGTGACTAATATGTGAATTTGAGATCATTTCAGGGACTATTGAATATTTCAACAATAAGTATGCTAAAATACAACTGGACTCCTTGAAAAAACTTGAGTGCTTGTAATGGTATCGAAGCAAATAAGGGAAGTAGTGAGAAAAGGTAAAAAGGTAGAGGAATGGAAGTGGTTAAGAATTCCTTCCAACTGAATTCAGTATATTTTATTCCAAAACAAATGCATGTATTGCATGAATTTTCAAGTGGGGTTATGGTTATGATGTAAATCCTTCAATATGAAAATATTTCTAGGACTTTTATGATGCCTACAAACAAAATGGAGAATTAAATTGCTCATGAATTTAAAGATATGCATCTCTGATTTTTTACTCCTTGAGCTACTGGAATTAAAGTTTGTTTGTATTATGAAATGCTTAGAATTAATGTGATGCACATATATGATCCTATTATAGCTTCATTTTAATATATTTAAATTTAGTATAGACTGATAGAATTATTATATATGTAATAATTCTGAGATCGCTTGGATGTTGTGAATTTTTACTATGAATCGCTTGTATATATGAACATTGGTAGTTGTTTGGTGGATTGAAGGATTATATTGTAGGTAAAGTGTTGGATTTGGGTGTGAGATAGAATCCACCATGATATAATATCACCACCTGCAAGGGAGCCCAAAAGCATGACTTAAAGTATCATGTTTATGAGATCTAATTTCAAAATGAAGCACATTTGGGAATTTAAAATTGTATGGTTTGAAATTTTTAAGTATGTCGCATGGGAACTTAATGTTGTAAAACATGTGAAATGATGGATAAATGAGCACAAAAACATGATTTTTGTGGTGACATGGTAACCCCATGATGTTCTAATTACTTCATGGGAGCAAGTCATAACCAACACCTTGACTGTAAGACTCCATTGGCAATGAAGTGGAGCACACTAGACAGTAACTTGGTTGTAAGACTCCATGCACAGTGTAATAGATCACACTAGAGTAGCACTTATATATAAGGCTCTAATGATAACCCCATGTAGGAAAAACCACAGATAGGTAGACTTCCTGGAATGGGGATTTCTTGGGATCGAAAGGGTGAGTAATTGATGGGAGCCCATGTAAGAAAAACCACCATACAAGTAGATTGGCTAGAATGGGGGTTGCATGGGCTTGGAAGGGTGAGTAATTTATGGGGTCCCATGAAAGAAAACTTTTATATAGGTATAAATCTAGGAATGTTGATTCCTTGGGCTAGGAAGGGTGAGTAAATGATGGGATAATAAATTCACCACACACTCACTGGGATGTGAGCACAAGAGGGTGTATTCAATGAAAATGGTGAGTTGAAATTTTTACTTTTGGAGGTATAAGAGGCTAAGAATAACCATTGAGATAAGTATAAATTTAAATAATTACTTATTTAAATTTCGGCTTGATTTGATTTGAATTTTTTTTTATTAATCTCATAATAATTGTATGCTTGTGATATAGTAGATATAATGAAGTAGCCAGCAAGGATAAATGTGTTAGGTCCCTATATTACTAGTATAGTCCCTTATTGTTATTAGTGTAATCCCCTTATTGTTACTATTGTACCCCTATAACCCCCATATTGTTATTATTGTGCCCTTAAATTATTATTGTTAGCTCGGCTAGGATTACATTGTGGCCCCACTAGGATTACATTGTGGCCCCATGGACTCCTTTATATAGAAAGGAGGTTTTGTAATTTGTATCATCCAAGAATTGTTCACTCATGTACTGTATTGGAGGTTTCCCCCTCAAAGTGGCTTATTTCTAAGGCGTTGATATCTCTTTTCTTCTATTTTTGGAGCTGGTTTCACAACATTTGGTATCATAACTTTGGATTATAGGGTTTCGCTGCTCCAAACAGGAAATCATGGAATTTTCACTATAACCTTTTTTCTACGAAGGGTCAGAAGCTGAAATTGTTAGAGTGAAAAGCCGAAATTCTGAGGAACATCGTCGCAAAATTTCAGAGCTTGGTTTGCAATATTTTTGGAGATATGATCTGTGGAATTTAGGGCTTTTTGCAGGCTCCTGAATTTCACTTAAAAAGGTCATCGCAGAATTTTCACTATAACTTGTTTTCTAAGAAGGTTCAAAAGCTGAAATTTTTAGAGCATGAAGCTGAAATCATTAGGAACATCGCCCCAAAATTTCAGAGCTTGGTTCGCAATATTTTCGAAGATATGATCTGTGGAAGTTAGGTCTTTTTCAGGCTCCCAAATTTCATCTCAAAGAGGTGATCGTGGTAAAATATTCATAACTCTCTCTCTAAGCATCGGATTAGAATTTTATAAAAAGTTACTGGAAGTACACGAACTGTAGCTTCCTGTCTATAAATTTTAAAGCAAAAGGAGCAAACAGTGACACGTGGCAAGTCATACAATTTCACTCTACTGAACCAGTCCATAATTAGGTCGTTGTGGGAGATTGGATATAACTTTGTCTTGAATAATCCAAATCAAGTCAGACCTGTGGAATTTGAAAGAAGCTTCAGAGGACTACTACAGGGCCAAATTTCAGATATTGAGGATCTGCAAGTATGGAGATAAGTCAATTTCAATATCGAGCTCCTCAAAAGCAAGTAAAAGGTGTGTATTTTTTTCTGAATTGCATAAGTCTTGTTTGAAGAATCAAGTTGAATTGATTCCAAGGGCATATTGTAGAATAGATATCAGTATTGGATTCTCAAATGGCCCCTAAAAAGAAATCAACACCCATTGAGCCTTTATAAGGCTCTAATATGACTCATGACGATGAAGAATCGCAACATGACATATCAAAATTACAAGAGAAAGTGCAACAAATTTCGCTCTCGCAAAGAGCAACAAAAAATGACATGGAAGTTTTGAAGTAAGGCATGGAAACTAAGATGGATGGTTTGAAGAAAGCCGTGGAATCTAAGATGGATGGTTTGAATAATGGCATGGAAGCTAAGATGGATGGCATGGAAGCTGGCATGGAATCTAAGATGGATGACATGGAAGATAAGATGGAAAACATGAAGAATGATCTAAAAGCAGACATGGAAGGTTTGACAAAGTTGATACAAGAAATGTTTCCTAATGGTGAAAAGATAGTAGAGGAAACTCATGATGAGAACAAAATAAATATTAATCGTGATTTCATAAACTCTAATGTTGGAGGGAAGAACCACCATATTCCAAAAATGGATATGAGGAAGTTTGATGGAAAGGATCCTGTAACATGGATACTACAGATGGAGCAATATTTTGATCTCCATAATGTGCAAAAAACACAAAAGGTACACATTGCAACTTTACATTTAGAACAAAATACAATTGTATGGTATCGATGGCTTTGCTCCCATAAAAAAATTGTCACTTGGTCAATTTTTACGGAGGAAATGATAGCACATTATGAGGATACAAAGAGCAACACTTTCTTTAGCCAATTGATAAATCTCACACAAAAGTGTTCAGTGGGGGAGCACATTGAGGACTTCCAAAAATTGAATATAAGGGTAACTGATATGAACACAGCATTGATCTCTTCATAGGTACTTTAAAGGATAACATCCAACATGAAGTTCGCGTTTTGGAACCTGATTCATCGGATAAGGCATTCAGGTTGGCAAGAAAAATTGAATGTAAAATTATGGAGACAAGGATGCCTACCACTCACTTCTATAAAGATGGAAATGTTGCTACTCCTATATTTCCACAACCTACAAGATTGACACCACAAAATTGGAATAAAAAAGATCAAAAGGGATTTTCTACAGTTGTGATAGAAAATACACTAAAGTTCATAAGTGTGCTGAGAAGAAATTATTTTACATAGATTGTGAAGAGGAAGAAGAAAATGAACAAGAATATTCAAAAGAAGAGGATATACACTAGGAACCAGCCCTAGAAGAGGAAGAAATGAGTGTGACCATATCATGTAAAGCATTGGCAGGAATTACCACTCCTCAAACTCTCAAGATAGAAGGACATATCAAGAAGAAAAATGTAATAGTGTTGATTGATTCAGGTAGCACCCATAATTTTATTCATTGTAAGGTAACCAAGGAATTGAATTGTTTCCTATACCCAGCACCAGAATGTCAAGTGATGGTCGCAAATGGAGGAACTATAAATTGCTCTGGAAAATGCCATAATATCAAGCTAACCATGAGGGAATATTTATTGAATATTCCAATGCTTTACATTCCTATGGGAGGTGTTGATGTTGTACTAAGAGTACAATGGTTACAATCTTTGGGGACGGTAGCTTTTAATTTTCAAGAATTTTTCTTGAAATTTTTTTCAGAAGGAAAGGAAGTCGAATTACAGGGTATTGCAGGGAAGCCGGGAAAGATAATAAGTTCTAATGTCATGCTATTCATTTGATTCCAGGAAGTGTTCCTCCAAACATCAGGCCTTATAGATATCCTTATGTCCAAAAGAGTGAAATTGAGCGTATGATTGCAGAAATGTTAGAGGCGGGTATAATTCAACCTAGTCAAAGTTCTTTCTCTGCTCCTATAGTATTGGTACACAAGAAGGATGGATCACGGCGCATGTGTCCGGATTATAGGGATCTCAATAAGCTCACCATTAAAGATAAATTTCTCATTCTTGTGGTTGATGAATTATTGGATGCATTACATGGAGCAATTTATTTTACCAAGTTGGATCTTCGTTCAGGATATCATCAAATTAGAATGAAGACTAAAGATATTCCGAAAACACCAATTCGAACTCATGAGGGTCATTATGAATTTTTGGTCATGCCTTTTGGCCTTACCAATGCACCTTCTACATTGTAGAGAGAGAAGTTTTGATGTAGGAGACTGGGTATTTTTACGGCTACAACCATACAAACAAATGTCCCTCAAGCAAGCTAAGAAGGATAATAAATTATTGCCAAAGTACTATGGTCCTTACAAGGTGTTGCAAAAGATTAGTACTATGGCATACAAATTAGAGCTTCCCTCGCTTCTTCACGAGTGCATCCAGCTTTCCATGTTTCATGCTTAAAGAAGGTTATAGGTGAAAATCTTCCGCCCGGCAAACAATATTGCCGTAACTTGAAACTTGGATGAGGAAGGAAAAATCATATTGGAACCCGAAGCGGTCACAATAAACAAGAACTCGATGTACTATGGAATCGATCAATTTCGCAGTATTCTACTGGCGGGAAGAACCTTGACTATCAAGATTCTACATGGAAGGATGAGAATTTTATACAGAAGCACCCAAAGCTACTCAAGCATTGAGGACAACAATTTTTTGAAGGAGAGGGGCATGTTAGGTCCCTATATTACTAGTATAGTCCCTTATTGTTGTTAGTGTAACCCCTTATTGTTATTATTGTACCCCTATAACCCCCATATTGTTAATATTGTGCCCTTAAATTATTATTGTTAGGTCGGCTAGGATTACATTGTGGCCCCTTGGACTCCTATATATAGAAAGGAGGTTTTGTAATTTGTATCATCCAAGAATTGTTCATTCATGTAATGTATTGGAGGTTTCCCTTTCAAAGTGGCTTATTTCTAAGGTGTTGATATCTCTTTTCTTCTATTTTGGAGCTGGTTTCACAACAAAATGACGTTGATTACAAGTTGACATCATACTAGTACAGTGGGAGCATAATGGAGTTAAAGATGCTAGGAACTAGGCCACTATTATTACATTGGAAATAAATTGACTACGTGTGTCCAAGAAGACAATGGGATGAATCTATTCCATGTGGACACCTTGAAGAGAAATTGACAACTAGGCAGGAATGTGTTGCTATTCCATACGACCTAGAGGTGACTATGTTATGCATGATGAATGACATGGCTTAAAATGGAAATGTCACTAATGTAAGATTTGTAATTATAAATCTTGGTTTTTGTTTTTGTTCTCTATTTATAGAGCACCAAGGATGGTGTTCCTTTAAGGGGATGGGGTTTGTGACATCCCTCACCTTACCATGTTTTTGTAATATTAAATTACGATTGAAATTCCAACATAGAGAACCATGAATATTTGATACATTTATTAGGCATTAAAGTTAATTAAATAATGACTAATGGATGAATCGTCTTATAGATCCATAGCTTGAGATAATGTTTCTTGCGTGTGTGCCTTAAGAGATATGACCCAATCGAATTAAATCGTTGAGCCATGAGTTGCAATCCAATCGCATTAGCTATTATAATTTAGTAAGAGATGTGATTGAAGAGAGGGCCACCGCCTAAAAATCATTCAGTATATTGGATTAGGGCATTAAGGGGCCTAGGGAATTGCTCATCCTCCCTTGTGGATCGAGGAGACAATGAAAGAAAGAGGGTGATGCCTAATTCCTAGAGGATATCGAAGAGCCAAAAGGAGCATTTTCTCAGACGTGAATAATCATAGAATAAAAGTATATATATGAATATCATAAGAGAAACATAAGAATCGAAGTGTGATGGATCTATATTGATCATCTATCTATAGTGATTATATGTTGTGCAATGTCGGATCCAAATTATTCATTTAATAGTGTATACTTGGATTTGTTCATATAGTAAGGTTGTTCATAAATTTATCTTTTGGTTCTTCGGTTGGTAATTGGTCGTGTGCATGAATTTTCTCTCTCAATATCTCTCAATAAATAATAAGGGATGTTCAAGGTTGAGCATGAAGCTATAGAGCAAGAGTGAAAAAGACAGAGCAATGGTGGAGATGATTTTTGAGCCTTGTTTTTCATTTGAGCTACCATCAAATTGGGCGAAGCATGTGAATGAGGGCAAAGAAGAGTGGGTCATTTTGGTGTTACTAAAAGAGAGTAGTTGATAAACCACTGGGACAATGGGCTGCACCTCTTGATTTTCTAGCTAAGCCTTTGGTATGAAATCCCTAAGCAAGCAACTCCTTAGAATGTGGATCCAACTCGGGGGTGGTCAAATACAATAAATATTGCAATGTAGTTGGCCTATGGTTGGGTGGAGAGTGGAATTCCCTCCTTCGGTTTCTAGTCAAATTAACACATTCATATAAGTATAATTCTTTGTGCGTATTAAGGTACTAGGCTAATATATTCCTTATTAAGTTATTTATCGACACATGGTCTTGCATATTCATGAATGAATGTATGAGGTTCATTGTTATATTCATGTTTGATGATTATCATATGTCTATGGTTATAATGAATGTTTTCACTGAGCATATTTCCACCATACATAGCATTTGTAGGCTACATTATATGATATGAATATAATGAATACTAGGATTGTGCTAGTGATTACTTAGTTCATGCATGTTTTGATAACATGTGGGATTATGCACCCTCACATTATTACTATGATTTAGAATTGTAATATTTTTAATGACCAAAGATTAATACTAATTAAAGGATGGTTTGTATCTCTCTTTGAGTGGCATGCAATCTTGTATGACATATGATTTATGGACTCACCCCTCGTTGAAAAAATGTAATCATTCCACAACAAACAAAAAAAACTTGAGTGTTATTCTGTAATATTCCTACATTAGCATGCAGCTAATAGGAATATTAATTTTGCTCCAAACACATAGTTAGATGAATAAATGGGTAGGGAGACCCATAAATATTTCTAGCAGCAATAAAAACCCTCTTTTTGGGGAAGGGATCATATTCAAAGCTGGATAAAACACCTTCATGTGTGAACAAGGACTAAATGCATGTAAACAAATTCAAGTTTGACTAAGTCAAATAAGCTAATGTGGAGGATGTGGAACATTAATGGAGGATAATGAAGTGGGAATATGGATCTGTTGAGATAGTTAGAATAAAGCCACCTTGAGTGTGGAAGAAGACTTTGCATGGAGATCCAGCCAAGGTTGATCCAGTCAAGATTGACTAAATCAAACAGCGTTGTAAAAAGATGAGTAAGACTAATGGAGACAAGGTAATTTTGGAGGGAGATTCATTGCATGAAGATGGAAACCCTAATGAGTCGGACCTGTTGTCGACAGATATTGTCACTCCTAGAGACAGCCTAGATTTGCCATAGACCAGTGCCTAGGACATCTTATCATAGCAAGGAGTGTGTCATATAACTTGGGTGTCAATCCAAAACTCTCCTGCTATCTCTTGTAAAACAAGGAAATTGATTTAAAATGGGACCAGAATCTACAGAAACTGTCACAGGGAAAGAAATGTTGCAGAGGCAAAATGCAAAGCTCCAATATAAAAGCATCAGACAGTTAAGAGACAATTTACTGCAAAGAGAGCCGATTCAAGTGATATGCCACAGAAATCAAGTTATCATAAAGTGAATGTGGTGAAAGAAAAGTTAAGAACATACTAGTCAACATTGGGCTGATACCCAGATACACAACAGAACCATATATGGGCTTATCAATTTAAGAATCCATACATGACAATGGCGTTTTAAAAGCACCCTCCCAAAGCAACTAATATAGAAGAAAGATGGTTGAGATCAATATGGAACAGTATATCATGCATGAGCCATATTTAAAGCACTTGATTGATTTAAGTATGGGCATCAACTAGGATGAATCCCTACCAAACCAGTGAGCCACTCGCATTCCAAAACATGATACAAGAAAGCGGATGAAATGAAATGTTATATTAAACACATAAGAGAAAGTTACATACTGTGAAATACCAAAGACCAGAATCCTCATTACAGATAGAACTCCTCCTCACTGAGACCCTACGGGCTCTAAGCCTTCACACAGAAACTTTACAAGATGTATACAAAAAATGCCTTTCACTGCACAATTTTCTGATAAAAATCTGGAACCCCTACAATGTCTTTCTTCCTCCTTTTTATAGAGGAAGGAGAAGAGAAACTAATAAAAGAAGTAGGTGAAACATTTAATGTGCCTAATTTGAACAAAATGGTGGAAACATTCGTGCCCATGTTGCTTAATTAATATGCTGAGCTGTGTGTACTCTGCTGCCGGCAGAAATAAATGCATTGGGTAGAAAATCTCTTCAGGAACACGGTATAGAGAGAAATTCACCTGAACTTTCTATTCTTTCCTGAAGAAAATTCGGCTGAAATAAACCTTGAGAGCATTGTTTTCTGTGAAAAGATATTTCTAGTGATCTGCAGGGTTTTCGATCTGGTACTTTGCCTCCAAAAGGGTATGTAAAAGCCCCAAAGTCCTTAAATACATTTCTTTAATCCCCTGCGTTTACTGATATTCTCTATCTGCGCCATTAATTCTCCATCTGCACAACCTGTGCATTTGAATGACCCTGGAGGGTTTAATAGATTTAAATCCTTGCTTTATTTAATGGTGGTCATATCAAAGCAACTACCCAGAACCTTCTTCATGAATTTTTCATTTAAAAATCGGTCCTTTGACGCACCCTTGACCTCTGCAATGAGTTCTGTGAGTTATGGTTAACCTCCGGCGCTGAAAACCCTACAAAAATCCGCAAACGTGTTAGGAAAATAATGCATGGGAATGAAAACACGGTGGGGATAATGGGGTGGCAACTGCTGCATGGTCGACCAGTAAAAAACGTAGGACGATGATGAGAAATGCAACGTAACAATGTGGAGCGGGCTTGGAGGAGAAGGCGAACATAATCGTGAAAATGCATTGGAAATGAAGCGACGAGCTTAATATAGACCCATGGTGGCGGAATGCACGTGGAGTGAAAAGAAGGACAGGTGGTACTATGATAGGGTGACGGGGACAGATGATGTGGAGTGATGCCTGTGGGGTGTGGTCAACGGCAGGGTGCATAAATCATAACCTTCCGATCTCAGGTGGAGATCGACGGTTGGAAACGCGTCGGGGACAATAGGCAGTGGGCCAGGGGTGTCATTAACCTGGGTTAATATTCGAGCAGCTTCGAAGAATGATCGCCATAGGATGAAAGCCCTCAAATCGGACGGTTTACATTGATTTCGCTGCGCGTCTACGACCAAATGATAACGCGCGAAATGAAGCGGTTTTGGAACAGTGGCTTGGGACACGCGGCAATGAGCGTATGGAATCGCTGCGATTTGCGGAATACCGCCTGCCCAGCAAAGATGGTGCGAAATAAACAGGCCGGTTTCAAGCGGTGGTTTTTAGGGCGCGGGGACCACAAAGGTAGTGTGCTATGTTGGGAAAAATACTGAGAGGGGGGGGGTGAATCAGTATTTAGGGCAAACTCAAACTTTTTACTTTTTCATGCTCTAAAACCCATACGCTACTTTGCTGAAGCCAACTAGCGTATACACGAGGATATCCTTCATAAAACTCGCGTATACACAGAGATCTAATTATGCCATTAGTTCTTCACTTATATCATTCCATCATTCATTCATTAGATGTTCTATAAACAATAAACATGTGCAGTAAGAACAGAATAAACCATCACACAAAGCATCACACATGAACACCAGGATTTTTAGGTGGAAACCCAAGTCTGGAGAAAACCACCGCTGCAGTTGCTCAGCCTTCAATATTTTATTATAGAGAAAACATCTTACAACATATGTGCTGGTGCAGACTCTACCAGAATGCAGGCACCCACCTACGCTCGTTTACCAGCCTCTCCTGGAAGGGAGCTCCAACCCCCTGACTCGTTTACCAGCCTCTCCTGGAAGGGAGCTACGACCCCCTGCTCTCGTTTACCAGCCTCACCTGGAAGGGAGCTACAACCCCCTGACTGAAGGCTACAACCCTCAGAACCTCTATGGACCACGTTTCATCAATTTTCACACTGGATCCAAAGCTTCCTTTAGGACACCACTTGCAGGCCACGTTTCATCATATTTTCAGACTGGACCCTTTCCATACTTTTAAGCACAGTCAACCATGAAACAGATACATATAACTTACTGACAGATATCAGTAAACCAGCAGAACAGATCAGACATTTCTTACCACAGACTTCAACAAACCCTAGTTTGCATACGCGCTTTCCTTTCTCTGATGTCGCGTATATATGCGCTTCCGTCCACATAAACCAGCGTATACTTCAGTAAAAATTACAGAGCTAATTTTATTGTGCATACGCGCTTTCTCTTCAGCGAAGCCACGTATATACGCGCTTCCTCTTCGGCGAACTAGCGTATGGTTCTTCAAACTTAAATGTCATTGCAATTCTTCACAACAGATACATCACTTCAGATTTTACCCTTTACCTCAGACAGATGTTCGCCTCATCACAGATCTAATCATTCCATAAAAAGATCTAGCAAATACAAGTACATTTCAGATCTAGATCCCCTTCTTCATCATTGGTGCATCATACATTCAGATCTATCATTCAACTGTAACCCTTTCCATTCAGATATCCTTCAGAGAGAAGTATTCATTCAAGCTCATACATCTTGCACCCACACTCATGATTTGCACAATGAATTTCTTCTCCTTATATAGGCTTACCCTTTTTCAATACCATGAGCCTCTTTTTCAATACCATGAGCCAAAACAATACCATGAGCCCAAAACTACATTACTTCCGATGGTATTCCTGGACGGGGTCATTTAGACAAATCATTACCCAATACAATGGGTCAATACCATGGTGGTTACCCCTGGTTTTGCACTTTATGAGCGCTTTTTTCCCATACGCGACTTGGCACGTTGTTTCCCGCGTGCATACGCGACTTCTCCTAGACATATCCGCGTATGCCTTGAGACATACTCTTTTCACCATAGAATTAGCACATGTTGAATTCCTTTCTTCATTACCTTCTATACTCACTGTAGATACATCAGATTTAGTTCATCAAGACATATTCTATTAAGCACAACTTCATCAAGTAAGTTACCATCATCTTCATCAAGTGGGTTGCCATTCGAGGACAACACTCAACATCATATTGCTAACAAACATCATTTCATATTAGATTTACATCATTTACCAAGTCCATCAGGTCAAGAATAACTTCATCAGGTGGATTGCCATCAAGGACAACACATGCCAATAGTCGACATGTCATCATCTTCATTCAAGTTGCTATCAAGGACAACACTCGCATCATATTTCCAACCACATGGCAGCGCTGATTTGAGTTTTCGACGATTTGGCCGAGATTCGCTCGATGGCAATATACAAGAAGACTTTGGTTTGGCGCATGGTCAAGCGCCCTAGTCACGTGAAAGACTAGCCGTAGGGTTAGACCAAAGGGGTTCGTGTTCAACATTTCAAAAGCGAGCCTTTCGTCCTTTGATTATGAAATTTGGATGCGAAGGAGGGCAACTGTAGTTTTAAAAAATGGTTTCTTAGGCCACTAAGAGAGGAAAAACTTGAAAGGTTCAAGAGGAGCTAATGGCCAAAATTTAAAATGGGGGTCCGACATGATAAGACGGCCTCCAATCGGGATGGCACGTTCATACCTGGACGTGTCGAGAACTCGCAGACCACCTGATCATCTTCTGTGCACAATCTTCCCCCCAGCACTTCTCACTTTTCACTTGATAATTCATTACAGCACCCACATTATTCAAACGAGGACAGAAACAAAAACAAAAACTAGCCTAGCCAGGATTAGACTATCTGGCTCGCTGGACTTTGCAGAAATTAGAACGACTAACTACTTGCTCATAGGCTGAGCTTTATTGAGCTTTTCCTACCTACCCTACTCTACTCTGGAAAACTCTAATGCTCTAGGTGATACAATAATGCTAGTGCAGCCAGTCAAGCTTTAAAAAAAAAGGATATGAGCACTGACTGCTTGTCAGAGATAACCACAGGGCGCTCTGCATGTGGTTCTTCAAAACTGTGGTCACCATCAGTGGTGGCCTCTCCTGATGAATCTGGCCCTGTTTAAAGATTAATTCTAGAGAATTTGAGCTAATCAGGGCCTCCATATATTTTTCCATAGGATCAGAGAACAAATAATGTACACTCTCTTATTTTAGGCCTTTCGTGATTGGCAGACTGTCTGCATCCTGGACAGCTCTGACCACTGTATTTTCTACTGCATCTTCAGAGTGGCTCTTGAAAGCCTGATCCTCTGCAAATTCACCTCTAAAAAATAGATTACCTCTTAATTCTTTAACTGCAGTAGCATAATTATTCATTTCTCCTTGTGTACTAGTAAGCATATTTGAATTCTGCAAACTAGTATCTACTCCTGTTTCTTTCGTAACTTCAGTCACTTTCACTTCAGTGTCTGGAATTTCATTGTCTTCTCTAAATGCTTTCAGCAAACAAATCAACCATTTATTCTCAAGCATTTCATCAATATTATGCGCATTTGTTTCAGCATATCCTTCTTCTTCCTTGACAATCTTCAATAATAGTCCTTCACCCTCTTGATTGCTTCTGGCAATCAGATCAAGTTCTTCGGATTTTTCACTCTCCTCTTCTATCAGAATGGAACTTTGATTTCCTATCACTGTAACAGTTCCAAATCATTCCTCCATTTTGTCTACTTAATATCACTCTATTCCTGTCATTATCAGTAATAACAAGTTCCTTCCCATGGGGCATGATTGCCTCACCTTCCTTCTTCTGTGACAGTTCATCTGTATCCAAGACAACTCCAAAGGATGGATTGTCTTCTACAATATCTGTCAGCACAGCCGAATTGTCATTTTTGAAATCATAAGACCCAATGGTCTTGCTTGATGATTCAGTCACCAATTCTTTCCTCAGAAATCCTAAGTCTCTTCTAAGACCCAGGAAGTCTTCACTGTCTTCATTCCCTTGTATCTTTGCATCCTGCAATCCCCAATTTAGAAATTGAGGTTCTTCTTCCTGCATCGAATCATGTTTATTCAGCATAATCTCTAGTGATCTGATTTCTTCATTCCATGGATTAAAGTCTTCCACCGAATTTCCTTCCTCCTTTATTTGACTATCAAGTGGTGTCAAATTTCTTCCATCATCAACAAAATCTTTTTCTGTGACTTTCTGCACTGTTGATTCCTTCTGAACAGGTACTTCCTTCTGAGGTGGCTCTTCTTCTTGATCTTGAGTCTGCGTTCTCTTCCTGGAAGATCTGAGATCATATTTTCTACTGAAATGTGCTTGCATGAAATCATTAAACTGTTTACAATAACGATCAATCTCTGCTTCTTCTTCTTGCAATGAGTACTATGCTCCATCATTTGTTTGCAGAGGGGATTCTTCTCCATCACTATTCGAAAAGGCAAGATTTGCATCCTCCAATCCATAGGCAGTATCCTCAGTATAATCATCTACTGGACCCTCTAGATACAATGGATGTGGTACCTGATCTTGTTGCTCCTTTGCTTCCCTTGGGAATATTTGCAGGGGTGGCTTCCTATACTGAGGATTGTAACCCATGTTTGGAGCATTCTGGAAGTTCTTGGAGGCTGAATTCTTGGTTTCCAATTCAAGCTTGACCAATTTATTAGAAAGATTCTTAATCATTTTGCTCATTTCTTCAATTCTGTCTGTATCCTTATCCTGATTAGAAGTAGATACTTCCTCTTTGCCTCTTCTTCTGGTATCTTGTTCAGCTTTCCCTTTTAATTTTCCAGTGGAAGAAAAATTTGCTTCCAACTCAAGAGCATCTAACTGAGCATCATCTAGGGTGGCAGGCTTTCTTTCCCTGAGAGAGAAACCAAAATCTGAGTCAAAGGCTGCTATGAAAAAAAATTTGGCAGCATTCTGATGAGGCTTCATATCGGCAGGAAGGTTTAGATACAACTTATTAAATCTTTTGATAAATTATGACACCCCTTCATTATGTTTCTTCTTGAGTGTATTGAACTCAGTAAGACACTGTCCATGATCTTTCTTCTCTCCCCATTTTCTGAGAAAAGTATTCTCCATTTCGTCCCAAGTGGTTATGGAATGGTTTCCTAATGTCTTGAACCATTTTCTGGCTTCTATTCAGATTGCACAAAATTTTGGACCATTTGATGTTCAAATATTAAAGTGAATCTCGACAATATCTTTTAAATAATCTGGGCATATCATTTAATACTTGAGGCATAGGGAGCATATTTATCAGCAGAAAGACCGGGATGGCTTATTGAGGAGGAGGGGGTTGTGCAACAATCTGGTGTACAAATGAAGGAAGAGGAGGAGGTGGAAGTGAGCATGGTTAGTGATAGGAATATATCCAATCGCAGCTCGGGGAGTTGAGGGAACAAAGGTCTTTTAACAAAATTTAAACTTTGCTGACTTCTTTAACTTCTTCGATCTCAGGAGTAGGATGAGGATGATCTTTAATTCTAGCACTTCCCCTGGGTGGGCTATCTGAATAATAATCTGTGTCTCCCACAGTGGAGTAGAGATTTTCTACTAGAACTTCTTGAGAAGAAGAAGATGGACAATCTTCTTCGAAAAACTCAGTGATTTCAGCACGGGCTGATTTCTTTTCTTTCCAACTTCTTCTATGTATAATCTTCTTTGGGTTAGACACTGAAGGTGTCTTTGACTGTTATGTATCTGACCTCAGATGTGGCTTACGAGGAGCCAGGACTACCAATAGATTTATAAAATAAACAACAGTGGAGTCGCCGAGGTGAGAGATATGCAACTCTTCAACTCTCTGTGCTCACCTAATTAGAGAGTGAATATGATTTGTCGAGGCCCAGGTAAACTGATATTCTTAAATTCCATCCCCGGCAACGGCGCCAGAAAGATGTTGTCGACATAAATTGTCGCTCCTAGAGACAGCCTAGAGTTGCCATAGACCAGTGCCTAGGACATCTTATCATAGCAAGGAGTGTATCATATAACTTGGGTGTCAATCCAAAACTCTCCTGCTGTCTCTTGTAAAACAAGGAAATTGATTTAAATGGAACCAAAAATCACAGAAATTGTCACAGGGAAAGTAATGTTGCAGAGGCACAATGCAAAGCTCCAATATTAAAACATCAGACAGTTAAGAGACAATTTACTGCAAAGAGGGCCGGTTCAAGTAATATGCCACAAAAATCAAATATCAGAAAGTGAATGCGGTGAAAGAAAAGTTAAGAAGATACTAGTCAACATTGGGCTGATACCCAGATACACAACAGAACCATATATGGGCTTATCAATCTAAGAATCCATACATGACAATGGCGTTTTAAAAGCACCCTCCCAAAAGCAACTAATATAGAAGAAAGATGCTTGAGATGAATATGGAACAATATATCATGCATGAGCCATATTTAAAGCGCTTAACTGATTTAAGTATGGGCATCAACTAAGATGAATCCTTACCAAACCAATGAGCCACTCGCATTCCAAAACATGATACAAGAAAGTGGAAGAAATGAAATGTTATATTAAACACATAAGAGAAAGTTACATAATGTGAAATACCAAAGACCAAAATCCTCATTATAGATAGAACTCCTCCTCACTGAGACCCTACGGAATCTGAGCCTTCACACCAGAGCTTATATAGAATGTATACAAAAATGCCTTTCACAACACCATTCTCTGATAAAAATCTGGAACCCTTACAATGTCTTTCTTCCTCATTTTTATAGAGGAAGGAGAGGAGAAACTAATAAAAGAAGTAGGTGAAAACAATTAATTGTTCAATTTGAACAAAATGGCGGAAACATTCGCGCCTATGTTGCTTAATTAATATGCTGTGCTATAGGTACTCTGAGGCCGGCTCCATGAAGTAAATGTTGTAGGTGCAAATTTCTCCAGGGATAAGACATGAAGAATAAAATATGTAACATTCTTGTACCTTCCTGAGGAAAATTAGGCTAAAATAAACCTTGAGGGCATTGTTTTCTATGAAAATATCTTTCTAGTGATCTGCAGGGCTTTCGATCTGGTACTTTTCCTCCAAAAGGTTATGTAAAAGCCCCAAAGTCCTTAAATACATTTCTTTAATCCCCTGCTCTTCACTGATATTCTCTATCTGCGCCATTAATTATTCATCTGCTCAACCTGTGCATTTGAATGACCCTGGAGGGTTTAATAGATTTAAATCCTTGCTTTCTTTAATGTGGAAAATACCAAAGCAACTACCCGAACCTCTTTCATGAATTTTGCATTTAAAAAATCGTTCCTTTCGAGACACCCTTGACCTCTCGCAATGAGTCCGTGAGTTATACAACTCCGGCGTTGAAAACCCTACAAAAATCCGAAACTTAAGTTAGGAAAATAATGCATGGGAATGCAAACATGGTGGGTACGGGGTGGAAACTGCTGCATGGTCAACCAATAAAAAACGTAGGACGATGATGAGAAATGCAACGTAACAGTGTGGAGCGGGCTTGGAGGAGAAGGCGAACATAATCGTGAAAATGCATTGGAAATGAAGTGACGAGCTTAATATAGACCCATGGTGGCGGAATGCACGTGGAGTGAAATGAAGGACAGGTGGTACTATGATAGGGTGACGGGGACAGATGATGTGGAGTGATGCCTGTGGGCTGTGGTCAACGGCAGGGTGCATAAATCATAACCGTCCGATCTCAGGTGGAGATCGACGGTTGGAAACGCATCGGGGAAATAGGTAGTGGGCCGGGGCGTCATTAACCTCGGGTTAATATTCGGTGCTGTGGGGAAGCCAAGAATGACTGCCGGAGGGATGAAAGCCTCAAATCTAGATGGTTTATATTGATTTCAATTACTGCCTACACCGAATGATAACGTGCCAAAATGGAGCGGTTTTGGAACAGTGGCTTGGGACACGCGGCGATGAGCGTATGGAATCACTGCGATTTGCGGAATACCGCCTGCCCAGCAAAGGTGGTGCGAAATAAACATGCCGGTTTCAAGCGGTGGTTTTTAGGGCGCGGGGACCACAAAGGTAGTGCGCTATGGTACGTTGATTTGAGTTTTGATCTGATTTGCCGAGACGAGCTCATGGCACGTAAGCACTTTTGTCCGGCGCATGGTCAACGCCCCGGTCACGTGAAAGACTACGTAGGAGACTAGGACCAAAGGTTCGGTTCAAATATTTCAAAAGCGAGTCTTTACATTCTGGCTTTGGATTATGAATTTTGGATGCGGAGGAGGGAAACCGGTGGTTGAAAAAGGGTTTCTTAGGCCACGGTAGGAAAATTTGAAAGGTTCAAGAGGAGCGAAAAGCCAAAAATTTAAATGGGGGGCTGACATGGATAACATGACCAAAGGTGAAAAGGCTCACATTGTTTATAAGGAAGAGGATGGCAGCCATATGGGGTTAGCTTATGAATGATATTTTGATATGTCTGTTTAGACTTTTGCTCTCTTCAGTTATTTAGCTAAGATTGCTAGTGCTGTTTAGCACTAAGGGATTCCTGTTTAGGAATTCCATCTCTTCCCTTTGAGTATCTCTTGGGAGAGACCTGATCTATCATTCCACACATCCAAAATTATGGCCAAGCTTCAGTCTTCAGCTACAGCGCAATTTCTGCACAATATTGTGTTGTGTAGCAGGGTGTTGCAATGGAGGGTTGAGAAACCCTCTTTCTGGATTGGTTTTGCATAAGAGGAAGGATTCATTCTCTTGGGAGATCATTTATAGTCTTTGTTTAATTTTAGATCTTTGCACGGGGGGCCAATATATTTCCACTTACAAAGATGATTTCCTGGAATTGCGTTATTTCTAGAGGGCAGCTTCAGTAGGGATCTGGTGGTTCTTTTGAGAGTTTTCCTGTGATTGAAGGGTTCATCCTGTCATGGGGGAAGACCTTTGATCAGATCTGCATCAGATTTACATTATTTCAGCCTTCTATACTCTTTTTCTTCAGTTTACAGTGATTATTCATTCTTAGTGTTGAATATCACCATTTGTATTTGGGTGTATTCCTAGAAACCCTTCCTGGGTTCTCTTGGATTTGTATAAAGGAGACTAGATCTCAGTTTTTGGGCCATATTGATTAATATGAAATTAGATCTATTTGTCTCTACTATTTCTATGTATAAACCTTCATTAGACTGCACTGTCTCTTTATGCAGTAATTTCATGTTGCAGTAGTTTTGGGGTTTCAACATTTTTGAGCTATATTAGGTGTGGGAGGCTTGTTTACCTCACCTAATTTGATATGTTTCTGATCTACCCTTGGATTTAGATAGTATATTTTCATATCTATGGGATCAAAATGTTAATTTCAATTTTTATAGCACATATTCCTGAAAATGCATTTTTAATGCATGCATTGTTGAGCATTCCCATTTTGGGATATTACAAAGGGTAATTTAATATGCCGAGCTGGTGTAGTTTCCACACAAGTAAAATAAATGTGACTGTAGAAAATAACTTCAGAACACGCATAGAGAAATTCGAACTTTCTCGTCCTTTCCAAGAAAATTTGGTCGAAATAAACCCGAGGCATTGTCAGGAAAATATCTTTTCTAGTGGATTCATGTTATCCGGTACTTTGCCCAAAAAGGGTATGTAAGAGCCCCAAAGTCCTTAAATACATTTCTTTAATCCCCCGCGTTTATTGATATTCTCATTCGCGCCATTACTCTCCTTCCATCCGCTCAACTCCGTGCATTTAAATGAATTTTGGAGGTTGTGATTTAAATCCTTGTTTTCTTTTAATACATAGACATAGGATTAAATTACCTAACCTTATTCATGAATTTTGCATTTAAAAATCATTCCTTTGACACACCCTTGACCTCTGCAATGAGGTCTGTGAGTTATGGTTAACCTCCAGCGCTGAAAACCCTACAAAAATCCGCAAACGTGCTAGGAAAATAATGCATGGGAATGCAAACACGGTGGGGATAATGGGGTGGAAACTGCTGCATGGTCGACCAATAAAAAACGTAGGACGATGATGAGAAATGCAACGTAACAGTGTGGAGCGGGCTTGGAGGAGAAGGCGAACATAATCGTGAAAATGCATTGGAAATGAAGCGACGAGCTTAATATAGACCCATGGTGGCGGAATGCACGTGGAGTGAAATGAAGGACAGGTGGTACTATGATAGGGTGACAGGGACAGATGATGTGGAGTGATGCCTGTGGGGTGTGGTCAATGGTAGGGTGCATAAATCATAACCGTCCGATCTCAGGTGGAGATCGACGGTTGGAAACGCGCCGGGGACAATAGGCAGTGGGCTAGGGGCGTCATTAACCTGGGTTAATATTCGAGCAGCTTCGAAGAATGATCGTCGTAGGATGAAAGCCCTCAAATCGGACGGTTTACATTGATTTCACTGCGCGTCTACGACCGAATGATAACGCGCGAAATGGAGCGGTTTTGGAACAGTGGCTTGGGACACGCGGTGATGAGCGTATGGAATCGCTGCGATTTGCGGAATACCGCCTGTCCAGCAAAGGTGGTGCGAAATAAACATGCCGGTTTCAAGCGGTGGTTTTTAGGGCGCGGGGACCACAAAGGTAGTGTGCTATGGTACGTTGATTTGAGTTTTGATCGGACGGCTGAGATTGTGCCTGATGGCAATATACGGTAAGCACTTTTGGTCTGGCGCATGGTAAAGCGCCCAGGTCACGTGAAAGACTAGTTGTAGGAGACTAGGACCAAAGGGGTTCGGGTTCAAATATTTCAAAAGCGAGCCTTTCGGCCTTTGATTATGAAATTTGGATGCGGAGGAGGGAAACGGTAAGCGGAAAAAGGGTTTCTTAGGCCACAGTAGGAAAATTTGAAAGGTTCAAGAGGAGTGGAAAGCCAAAAATTTAAATGGGGGGCTGACATGGATAACAGGACCAAAGGTGAAAAGGATCACATTTTTTATAAGGAAGAGGATGGAAGCCATATGGCGTTAGCTTATGAATGATATTTTTATATTTCTGCTTAGACTTTTTCTCTCTTCAACTATTTAGCTAAGATTGCTAGTGTTGTTTAGCACTTGGTATTCCTGTTTAGGAATTCCATCTCTTCCCTTTGAGTAGCTCTTGGGAGAGACCTGATCTATCATTCCATACATCCAGCATTGGAGCCAAGCTTCAATCTTCAGTTTCAGCACAGTTTCTGTAGAATATTGTGTTGTGTTGCAGGGTGTTGCAATGGAGGGTTGAGAAACCCACTTCCTGAGTTGGTTTTACATTGGAGGAGGAATTCCATCTTGTGGGAGATCATTTTGGAGGGTTCTTGAGCTAATTTTAGATCTTTGGCATCAGGCCAATATATTTCCATCACTTACAGCATGATTTCAGTCTGGAATTGCATTATTTCTAGAGGGCAGCTTCAGCAGGGGATCTTGTGGTTCTTTTTGGGATTTTTCCTGTGATTGGAGGGTTCATCCTTTCATGCGAGAAGACCTTTGATCATATCTGCATCAGATATACATTATTTCAGCCTTATATACTCTTTTTCTTTAGTTTTCAGTGATTATTCAGTCCTAGGGCTGAAGATCACCATTTGTATTTGGGTGTATTCCTAGAAACCCTTCTCAGATTCTCTTGGATTTGTATAAAGGAGACTAGATCTCAGTTTTTGGGCCATATTGATTAATATAACATCAGATCTATTTGTCTCTATTATTTTTGTGTATGAACCTTCATTAGACTGCGCTGTCTCTTATGCAGTAATTTCATGTTGA
This sequence comes from Pinus albicaulis, assembly GCA_034641835.2. Lineage (NCBI taxonomy): Eukaryota > Viridiplantae > Streptophyta > Pinopsida > Pinales > Pinaceae > Pinus > Pinus albicaulis. The sequence continues at coordinate 101,430,022 of CM076572.1, forward strand.
AATAGTGTTGGGGATTCAGCATTTTTGAGCTATACTAGGTGTGGGAGGCTTGTTTACCTCACCTAAGTTGATTTGTTTCTAATCTCCTCTTGGATTTAGATGTTAAAATTTCATATCTAAGGGATCCAAGTGTTGATTTCTATTTTTATAGCACATATTTTTGAAAGTGTGTTTTTTATGCATGCATTACTGAGAATTACCATTTTGGGATATTACAGTGGTATCGGAGCATGATCTTTGGCTCGGCCTGTAAGTTTCAAGCCAAGATGTTGTAGAAGAAGAAATAGATTAGAATGATGGGAGGAATGATTTTCATCTCATCTCTTTTCAGATCTAAGAAGGACCTCACCAAGGAGTTCAAGCAAAGAAGATTGGAGAAAGAAAGTGAAACCACCTTAGGGTTTCAAGATGAGGAAGGTCCATGTACTTCCTATCAGCAAAAAGAAGATTCGGTATTGCATAAAGCTCCAAAGAAACCGGCTATTCCCTTTTCCTTTGAAGACAAGAGGCATAGAGATGGAGGAAACTTTGATCATGAGATTCTAAGTGAATATCTTGCAGAATATAAATCTCAACCTAGAGCTATCAATAAAAATCTAACTCTTCCAGAGTTTATTCAGCTCAAAGAAGAAAGGAGACCTTGCAGAAATAAAAGAATGAAGGGAAATAGATTTCTATTGTCTACCTTTGATGGGTCATCCTCATGCACGGAAAAGGCTTGAGGAAAGAGGTTGGATGCATTTTTCCTGCTACATCCAATAGTAGAGAAAGAAGTTGTTGAGATTGCAGCGCTGCACCTTCAAGGTGAAGCACAAAATTGGTGGTTCAGCCATTTGAGTCATGAAAAAGTGACTGTATATGCAGATTTTACTCAAAGGTTGATCAAGAAGTTTGACAAGAAGAAATCAGAGGGGAAGAAGCCTTCACCACTATTGACTGCAAGAGCACTTATTTCAGGAGGAAGGCAACTTGCAACTTTGCAAGATGATCTTGATCTCTTGAAATCTAGAGTCCCATGTACCATTCTGGAGATGCATGAAGAAGAAGAGACTTGTACCAACGCTGATGAAGCCATAGAAGAGCAGCCATCATCATCAGTAGTTGGAGAAGCCATCACACCGGAAGGAGGGACCCTTGTAGCAGTACAAGATGTTCCCAAGTTGTACCAAGGTATGCACATGTTTCCATTTCCTGTTATTTCAATACATCATGTGAAAGATGATGGGAATGTACCATTGCATGACCAAGGGTCAAAATATATTGTTGATTTGGAGCTGCAAACTTTCACTGCACTGAGCAGCTTGATTTATTCAAGGAAGAGACAAACAGTCATCCTAATGTATCATTGATGAGCTTCACACAACCCTTGAGGTTGGAATGTAGATTCTTGGAGGATGGGATGAGTATTGTCTTGAACAATACATTGCAAAACTATGTGTTCAGCATTGGACATGATCTTGAGGCATCAGTTGCACCATCATGGAGATCAACAGCGCTGTCATTGAGTAGAAGTGATGAGTTGGGAGGCAAACCATTGTTGGATCATTCCAAAGACCTTCCCATATGTATGACAAAGGATGGGCAGATAGTTTTTGGAGGAAATCTTAGGATGGATAACATCTCTCATGTTTGTGTTGGATACTTCTTGATGAGCCCTACACATCATGATGGGAGGCTTTTCCCTGCCACCTATTTGGATCCTTATGGGGTCAACTTGGTCATTGAGGAGATTGCATTTCAATATCCCATGAAATGTAAAGACGGAAATATGATTTGGGGGGATGGTATTCCACATTGGAGGAATGCCACTTATGGACATGATGATAGACACTCACCATGGGTTGGATGGGTGATGTTGATGAGCAAGAGGTTGAGAAACCACTTTCAGATTTATGACACTGGACAACAGGATGCAAGACTGCGTTGGTTACTATTGAAAGAGTTTGGTCATCCCATGACATTCAATTTCGAAGGGTATGTGGATGGATGGATTTTGGCATGACACTTACATCATATGGAAGCAAGGAGTTTTAATGTATTGGGGTGGTGTGATATCTTTCATATCAACTATTATGATATTTCTCCATGATTTATATGATGATGGTGTGGGGAGGCAACTAGAGTTGTTGTTGCTTTGGTTGTTATTGAGAGAGTATGGGCTGATCTTATCCCATACTTTGCATGATGTTGCAAGAGTAGGAGATGGCACTATCATGGTGCAAAGGGCCTACTCTTTAACCTTGGAGGATGAGGAGGTGCTTCCACTTTGGAAAGAATCTTTCACATATAGCAGTATTATGTTTGATGGTGACTTTGACATGAGGATTGTCAAAGGAGGGAGCTATGAGATTACAGGAGCCTTATTACAAAGGCCAACAGCGATGTCACTTGGGAGCTTGGGTATTTTGATGGAGTGTTCCCAGGATCACTTCATATATGATGCATTTGATGGGCATGTAGGAGATGAGAGTGATGGAGTAGTGGATGGAGAAATCTATTACCATGATATGATCTTCTTGACTTGGATTTTCAAGCATAAGAAGAGAGATCTACTTGCAGCACTTGTGGGATTTCTTTCCATGCACCTTGATGCATATCATTCCTTACTGGAGGAGTTCACTTGGGAGGGAATCCAACAGGATGTATATCAGCATATGGGGAGATGCATAGCCCGAATGATGATGGAGAGGTTGGTGCAATGACTTCCCTACTCATTTGGAGTGAGGGATAACTTTCAATTGAGCCATTTCAGCTCAATGACCAAAGTACATGATAGAGGATGTATATTTATGCTTTATGACTTGTACTCCTTTATTTTTTATGATCAACATACGGTATCAAGGAGGGTCTTTCCTTCTTGCATATTGTTTTTTGATGTACTTAAGGCCATTTTTAGCATTGATGTTGGCCATTCTATTTGTGGTTTGTGGAGGATTCCACATGATCTTTGGTGTGCACCATTGGCACCAAGTTTTACTTTCATGATTTCATCTTGTAGGATGATTGTGGCAGCAAACAAGTGGCTGAAAAGACACTTGTTACACCTTGTTTTGAGGCAGGCAAGGGATGCACTGTGCAGGTTCCACACATGGAACTATGATCCACCTCCTGGTTGTCATATGGCAACTTATTTTTATCTATTTTTGCTTCCATGTATTGATGATGTTCTTATTCTTATGGGGAGCTTTATTGGATGGATGGCACAAAGGTTGGAGGTGCCCATTGGGAGTATGATTCTCCATACTTCATATGTTGCATGTTTCAGAAGAAACAATGGGAAAACCATGATTTCCACACTACACCTCTTATCTTCATGTGGGAGGAGCCATTTGGAGAACTTGAGTTCTTGGGAGAGGCACTTCATGGATGTTTTGATTAGTGGGGTGACTTGGGTCATTCTTGGGGACTGTAATATTTCAGCCCAAGATCAGCAGCAGCCCCATACATATCATAAGTTGAGAGAGAAGTAGCGTGGGATGGACATTTTAGTCCCACATATTCAACCATGCAGCCCACCTTCTTTGTAGGATCCTAAGGTGGAGGAGATGTTTCATGAGTTACCACGTTGGAGGGTGACTCACTTTTTGTGGATGATAGCTTAGGGATGGAGGCTTCACATGGGGATGATGATTCCCAATATTTTTTAGATTACATGCCTCAAGAAGGCCTCTAAATCACATATAGTTGTTTCCATGTATATCCCACTTTTTCATGATCAGAGCCATTTGGAATTTTCACCAAAGGCATACTTTTGCACATGGGAGGAACAAATTGAGGACATATTGTTGAGAAAGCATCTTGTTCTTTGAAAGAACTTATCACTTGAGGATGCTATAGGAGGAAGAGGGAAGGCTCTTCAGTTCTATCCATGCAGTTGCTTGAGAACAAGCAACATTTGGGACGGGAGGACTATAATATTCCTACATTAACATGCAGCTAATAGGAATATTAATTTTGCTCCAAACACATAGTTAGATAAATAAATGGGTAGGGAGACCCATAAATATTTCTAGCAGCAATAAAAACCCTCTTAATGGGGAAGGGATCATATTCACAGCTGGATAAAACACCTTCATGTGTGAACAAGGACCAAATGCATGTGGACAAAGTCAAGTTTGACTAAGTCAACTAAGCTAATGTGGAGGATGTGGAACATTAATGGAGGATAATGAAGTGGGAATATGGATTTGTTTAGATAGTTAGAATAAAGCCACCTTGAGTGTGGAAGAAGACTTTGCATGGAGACCCATTCAAGGTTAATCCAGTCAAGATTGACTAAATCAAACATCGTTGTAAAAATATGAGTAAGACTAATGGAGATAGCGTAATTTTGGAGGGAGATTCATTGCGTGAAGATGGAAATCCTAATGAGTGGGACCAAAGGTGAAAAGGCTCACATTGTTTATAAGAATGAGGATGGCAGCCATATGGGGTTAGCTTATGAATGATATTTTGATATGTCTACTTAGACTTTTGCTCTCTTCAGCTATTTAGCTAAGATTGTTGGTGTTGTTTAGCACTTGGTATTCCTGTTTAGGAATTCCATCTCTTCCCTTTGAGTAGATCTTAGGAGAGACCAGATCTATCATTCCACACATTCGGCATTGGGGCCAAGCTTCATTCTTCAGTTTCTGCGCAGTTTCTACAGAATACTATTTTGTGTTGCAGGGTGTTGCAGTGGAGGGTTGAGAAACCCACTTTCTGAGTTGGTTTTACATTGGAGGAAGGATTCCATCTTGTGGGAGATCAGTTTGGAGGGTTCTTGAGCTCATTTCAGATCTTTGGCATCAGGCCAATATATTTCCATCACTTACAGCATGATTTCAGTCTGGAATTGCGTTATTTCTGGAGGGCAGCTTCAGCAGGGGATCTTGTGGTTCTTTTTGGGAGTTTTCCTGTGATTGGAGGGTTCATCATTTCATGGGGGAATAAATTTGATCATATCTACATTATTTCAACCTTCTATACTCATGTGCTTTAGTTTGCAGTGATTATTCAGTCCTAGGGCTGAATATCACCATTTGTATTTGGGTGTATTCCTAGAAACCCTTCCCGGGTTCTCTTGGATTTGTATAAAGGAGACTAGATCTCAGTTTTTGGGCCATATTGATTAATATAACATCAGATCTATTTGTCTCTGCTATTTTTGTGTATGAACCTTCATTAGACTATGTTGTCTCTTTATGCAGTAATTTCATGTTGAAGTAGTGTTAGGGATTCAGAATTTTTGAGCTATACTAGGTGTGGGAGGCTTGTTTACCTCACCTAAGTTGATTGTTTCTGATCTCCTCTTGGATTTAGATGTTAAAATGTTAGATATAAGGGATCCAAGTGTTGATTTCAATTTTTATAGCACATATTTCTGAAAGTGTGTTTTTTATGCATGCATTGTTGAGCATTCACATTTTGGGATCTTGTATATTCATACTTCACCTTATACCATATTATGATCTATGTGAATGAGATTTTAGATCCATGCTCTTATCCCTCATTTCGTTTGGTGCATTTTGATCCTTTCTAGGGCCGAAGCATATATTTCGGTCATGGAATGGTACTTTGAGTGTTAGTTTTTAGGGCCTAGTCCATGTCTACCAAGTAATTTGGTGTTTTCGCTATTACTCGTTTTCATTAGAAGCGTTTCCATATTCCATGTTCCTTAGCACATCGGTAGAATCTGGGAATACAATGGTTCGAGGTTGGTAGGGAGAATCTTATGTCCTGATATTTTTAATTTCTCAAGGACTGAATTTCCTTGTGGAGGCTTGGATTTCTCATAGGTCAAAATCAATTGGTGGGCCCCATGCTAGACTTAATGTACAAGGAAGGGTATTCGAGGATCCAGGAATCTGTCGGTGGTGTAGGGAAGCACTTGTGTGAAGGCCTTGATATTTCCTATACATAGATTAAACCTTTCCGGCAATCACATGGTACATGTGTCGCATATAATTTGGTAGGTCTGATGCAGGAGCATCCTGATCAAATGTTATGGGTTATTTGGGAGACTTAGGAGGCCTTATGTTTTCAAGGGAGTTGGTTCTTTAAATGTTTTGAGTGATTTAAAATTGGATTTAATTAATATTGTGAGCAAAATTGTAAATGTTCTCAAAAGTTGGAGAACATGAGAGAATTAGGGATTGAGAGATTTGAGAAATTATTGTAGATCTTAAATTAGGAATTTGTTCAAGATTTATGGGATTGAGAGGATCCTTAGGGATAAAAGAGAGATTTTAGGAATTAATGAGGACTTAGAAGAATTAGGGATTTGTTGAGTAAACTAGGGATCTAAACCAAAATTGGTTTAGAATAAAAGACATAAGTAAGGGGTAGGAGAGATATTGGATACGAAGGTTAGAGTAGAGGAAGAGAATTGGGAAAAACAGAGTGCAGGAGACTGATGTAATAAAGCCACGGGCTAAAACTCTGTAAATTCCATTTTACGAGTAATTTATTTTAGTTGGTTTGCAAATTATGTTCTATTATTAATTTGTGTTGGAAAACCTGTGAAAATTCGATACTGGAAATACTGGCATCGTTCTACTCTTTCTAATTAGAAATTGGATCATATTCTCTATCATGCGCTAAATGGATGAAGTGGGATTTAAATTAATACTAAAGGAATTATGCATTTAAGGGTTTGATTGCAAATCTGTGTGTTTAAGTCTGGAGCAAGTGAAAATTTCAAATTATTCTGGGTGATTGGAATGTTAAAAAATTGGAGCTGTGTTGTAAACCAATAGCATTTATAATGATAAAGGAGAGCAGATGAACGGAAAAGGAGAATTATGGTAATTTGATGTTAAATAGTATTGCCACAGAAGGAAACTCTGAATGTTCAGATCACGCAAATAATTTGTGAGTTTGGGGAACCGAGAATTGAAGGCACAGTAGAATCACAGTGAAAGCAGAATGGTTTTCTTGATTTATTGATTTAATAGCTATTTGTTGTGATATGCAAATCAATGTTTTTTATTGTTGAGGGATAATTTGCAGAAGCGTAATCTGGAAATTAGGAGTGGAAAAATTGAATTCATAAAGAATGGAATCGAACTCCATTATGTCGTTGTAAACTTTGTTATCTGCCACAATCGATTTGAATTCCATAAATTAAACGAAACTTCCAGGAATTCCAAATCAACCGGAGCTAAAGGATTTGGATTGGAACTGTGAGATGGTTTCGCAACTCAAAGAGTGGTTTTCGCATAACTCAGAATTGGTAAGTGGTAACTATTGAAGGAGTGCGATAAGGGTCTGGAGGTGCCACATTGCACTCAAAAACCGGCCATTTCGCATATAAGGAAAACCTTAAAGGTTGTGCTTATTAAAATGCGATATCCATCGGATGGATGGTTGCATAAAATCGACGGTGAACAAATGCATGGTTAATAAGTTGGGGGGCGGACATTTTATTTGTCAGCATCAAGATTTTAAACCAAATTTATGAACCAGGTAATTGTTTATTTAAGTGGGCATTTTATATATTTATAACATAAATGTGTTACAAGAAAATTAATCCCACTTAAGGGCTCACGTTAAAGAGATGTATCTTGGGTCACATATATATGATATGCATTTATATGCATACTGCAAGCAAAGGTGGAGTGATTCTGCACCATTAGTGGTATCAGAGTCAAAGTAAATATTTTTTTTTTTAAATTAAAAACAGAATTGTGAATAATGCAATTGAAATTGCAAGAAAGGGTGATCATAGTAAAGCAGAAAGGGATTCTGTGTGCAGCTGAGCGAAGTATGAACAGATTAAGATTTTTTTCAAGATAGTGAGTTATTGTAGCCATAGAAAGTTGAGAATTTTTTATATTGTATTTACACAGATTGCATGAGAAAGAGATAAATCGTGTTATGATTGGTGCGGTAGATGCTTAGAAAGAAATTAAAATTCTATGTAAATTCTAAATTCAAAATTAATGTGGATGGAATTATGTTCAGAATTGATTTTTGTGGCAACAATTGTATGTTGAAATAATTCACAATGGAAGCATGGAGACAAAACTGCATAAATAGATTCACAGGAATGGTAAAGGCCAACAAATAAGGAGATCCTAAAGACAGCTGATGTTGGGAAGATGGTATGCATGAGTTATTATTAATTGATGATATTTTACAGATTGAATAGATCAAGGGAGTGCAAAAGTTGCATGTTTGCATGAGAAAACCAGCTAAGACATAATTTAATTACAAAGGAATGAAAGTTTGCAGCAGTTGAATGAATGGAAAAGTTTGGCACAATACTACAGCCAAACTGTAGGAAAAAATTTTGAAAGTTCTTAAGATTGTAGCAGAACCTTATTCCAGCTGAGGCTTGGAATAGATATGGACAAAGGAGTCCTTAAGAGAAGAGGGTGTAGCAACCAGTGAGAGAGCAATATTTCTCAGTGCAAGTTCTAAGGGAAGAGGATTTGGAAATCAGACAAAGGAGAAGTTTGGTGAGAAGATCAACTCAGAAGGAAGTTGATTGGTTGCAGGTGTAGAAGCTCACACAGAAGTGAAGATGACTATGGGAATTCATAGAGAAGGTTCAGAAGAAGGCTACAAGATGAAGGAAAGAGGTGCTAAAACAATCCGCAAGAACCGGATGAGTCAAGAGGAGCTTGACAAGGAGTTGGCTGAGATAAGCAAAGAACTCGATGAGTTAACAATGCTAATAGAGGAAAACCAAAGACAAGGTTGGGTCTTGAAGAAAAATACAATGAAGTGATCTAAGTTACAAAGAAGGCTACGATATAGACAAGTGAAGTGGTTGGTTGAAAAACTTAGAGAAGTAGAGTTAGAAATGGAAGTTTCCATTTGTGGACCAGAACATGGTGAAATTCTGGGTGAATATGACAATGAGAAAGATTCCAAGGAATATTGGAATAGTCCAAAACAATTTGAAGATATGTTGACAAGGGAATCAAATGAGGCTATGAAGCCTTGTATTTTTAAATCTCATAGTTTGTGTGTGTTTGTAGGATGTGCAGAATATGATGGACAGTCTGATGAAATTGTCACAAAAATGAATAAACTTCTTAAGGTAAAGTATGATGGAGAAGTCTTTTAGCGGAGGAAGGTACTGATTTATTGCAGCAGAAAGAATTCATAGATGAATTTTTGTTTCGTATAAGACAGCCAGTTAAAGTTGTTATGGAGCAAAAGAATAATGAAAATTCCGTAGTGATATTCCAAGGAGGTAAACAAATGAATTTGTTGAATGAAATTGATGAAATAATTTTGCAATGTGATGATACAAAAAACAGGATAATTCAAGAGGACTGCAAGAAGAAGAGTGAAACTGAGAATTAAGATAGTGAAGAAATGCTGGAAACATTTCACATGGAAATGGAGTTCTTGGAAAGATGGCTCAAGGAACCAGAAGGAGGAATGAAGCTTGCAGAACCTAATAAAGAAGAAATTGTAGAGTTAAGTAAATATTTTAACTCTTCAATTGATAATATGGTTGTAGGTACAAAATACAATGTTGATAAATATGAAGTTGAAATCATAGGAATTATGCAAAAGATATTTAATATTAGAGATAAGACTGAGATAAATTTTCAACTGGAATTGTTGATAGAAATGTTCCAAAAAAGTAAAGGAGACCAAAGATACAACTACATAATGGGCAATAAGGAGAAATGGTATAAGCTACAAGAGCAGCAAGTGGATATGCAGTTAATAGAGGAACTAAGGAAGCTTGAGCAGATTATAGAGTTCTATTGATGACAGAGAAGCTCAAAGGAGTGGAGTTACAACAAAATGGAATTGCTAGAGAAGAACAAGTTTCTTTTGAACTTGAAAAGGGAGCAGTGATGTTTGAATCATCAATTGAGGCAACTGAAATTTATGATTTTGAAATTGACAATTTTTGTATGTTTACAGATAATGTCACGGCAGAGAGAGAGAATTTGAGTTTTGAGAAATCTCATACACAATTGGAGGAATGTATTATTTTGCAGCACACTGCTAAAGTTGATAATAAAATAAGTTTGGCTCACAATGATGACCAAAAGCAAGAAGAAGAATCAAAGGATAACAAGTACTTAAATGCTATGCTTGAGAAATTTGAGGTGAAGACCATTGAAGATTTTTTTATTCATATAGAAGACTTGGAACAGAAAAGAGATTTGATGACATAATCATCAAACAAGACTTTTGGGTCTTGTGATTTTAAAACTAAAAATTTGAGTGTGATTGCAGGTTTTGTAGATTTTGCAGGTGATAGACAGTCACTGGAAGTTGTTATAAAGATGAAGGAAGAAAGAGAAATGTACACAAACATTTCAAAGAGTCAAGATCAGAATTGTATTTTGATGAAGGATAAGGCTATGATATCTGATGAAGATTGCAAAGAATTTTCCGCAGTGGAAGAAAATGTAACTACAATCAAGGAATTGAAGAGCAATTTACTTTTTGAAAGTAAATTTGCAGGGGAAAAAAAAAAAATTGATATTTCACAGGGCAATATCCTTAAAGATATTCCGAAAGTTTGGGAGGCAGCAATATCTACAACGGTATTTGGGACAATCTTAAAAATGATAGTAGAAGTGGAAGAAAAAGAAGGCAGCAAGAGTTTTGAAACTCATACACAAGGGAAAGGACAACAGTAGCAAAGTAATTTGGATAGAGAAATAGAGAATTTGATGAAGCTGGCAGGAAATGAACACAAGGAAAGGAGCTGCAGACAGAGAATCAAGTGGATAAAAATTTGGTCTGTAACAAACATTAAAGGAAAAGCCAATGGAGTGTTGCAAACGAAGATATGGAAACCAGGAGAAGCAAGGAATGGCAGCAGAATATTTAAAAAATAGTTTATAGAAGCAAGAAAATCACTAAAGAATAGAGTTTGGAATCCTAGAGGTAACAAGTTAGTGAGACTTGTGGTTGTTGCATTATTACAGAAAAGCAGCAAACCTCATAGACAGGAATCTATGAAAATTTTTCCACATCGGGAGTGTGATGCAGGAGCATCCTACTCAAATGTTACAGGTTATTTGGGAGACTTAGGAGGTCTTATGTTTTCAAGAGATTTGGTTCTTTATATGTATTTTTAAATGCTTTGAGTGATTTAAAATTGGATTTAATTAATATTGTGAGCAAAATTGTAAATGTTCTCGAAAGTTGGAGAACATGAGAGAATTAGGGATTGAGAGATTTGAGAAATTATTATAGATCTTAAATTAGGAATTTGTTCACGATTTATGGGATTGAGAGTATCCTTAGGGATAAAAGAGAGATTTTAGGAATTAATGAGGACTTAGAAGAATTAGGGATCTTTTGATTAAACTATGGATCTAAACCAAAATTGGTTTAGAATCCATTTGTATATAATTATAAACCTAAAAGACATAAGTAGGGGGTAGGAGAGATACAAGATACAAAGATTAGAGATAGAGGAAGAGAATTTGGAAAAACAGAGTGCGGGAGACTGATGTAATCAAGCCACGAGCTAAAAATCTGTAAATTCCATTTTATGAGTAATTGATTTTAGCTGGTTTGCAAATTATGTTCTATTATTAATTTGCGTTGGAAAACCTGTGAAAATTTGATACTGGAAATACTGGCATCGTTCTACTCTTTCTAATTAGAAATTGGATCATATTCTCTATCATGCACTAAATGGATGAAGTGGGATTTGAAGGAATTACGCATTTAAGGGTTTTATTACAAATCTATGTGTTTAAGTCTGGAGTAAGTGCAAAGTTTGAATTATTCTGGGTGATTGGAATGTTAAAAAATTGGAGCTGCGTTGTAACCCAACAGCATTGATAATGATAAAAGAGAGCAGATTAACGCAGAAGGACAATTCTGGTAATTTGATGTTAAATAGAATTATCGCAGAAGGAAACTCTGAATGTTGAGATCGCGGGAAAAATTTGTGAGTTTGGGGAACCGAGAATCGAAGGCATAGTAGAATCACAGTGAAAGTGGAATGGTTTGCTTGATTTATTGATTTAACAGCTATTTGTTGTGATATGCAAATCCATGTTTTTTATTGTTGAGGGATAATTTGTAGAAGAGTAATCTGGAAATTAAAAGTGGAACAATTGAATGCGTAAAGAATGGAATCGAACTCCATTATGTCGTTGTAAACTTTTTTATCTACCACAATCGATTTGCATTCCATAAATTAAATGAAACTTCCAGAAATGCCAAATCAACTAGAGTTGGAGGACTGGGATAGGAATTGTGAGATGGTTTCGCAACTCAAAGAGTGGTTTTCGAATAACTCAGAAGTGGTAAGTGGTAATTGTTGAAGGAGTGAAATAAGGGTACGGAGGTGCCAAGTTGCACTCAAAAACTGGCCATTTCGCATATAAGGAAAACCTTAAAGGTCATGCTTATTAAAATGTGATATCCGTCGAATGGATGGTTGCATAAAATCGACGGTGAACAGATGCATGGTTAATAAGTTGGGGGTCAGACATTTTATTTGTCAGCATCAAGATTTTAAACCAAAGTTACGAACCAGGTAATTTTTTATTTAAGTGGGCATTTTATATATTTATAACATATATGTGTTACAAGAAAATTAACCCCACTTAAGGGCCCACATTAAAGAGATGTATCTTGGGTCACATATATATGATACATATTTATATGCATACTGTGAGCAAAGGTGCAGCAATGTTGCACCAAGGACATATTCCAATCACATTACATAAAGAATAGGTCCATGGATCTGGGGGTGGTGGGGTGCATACCTTTAGACACCCCTAACACGATTTAAGTTGAATATCATTTTCATTGTTGGATAGTTGGTCCACCAGCGGAAACTATGCATTAGGTCATGTTGAGTCTCCAAAATATCATCCATTTAACCCTCTTTTCTTCCATTTTCCCTCAATATTTACCATATTATGCAGCTTCATAACTATGCACTAATACCATCTTCATGATTAAATAAGGGTTTAGAAATATTATTTTCCAATACATTTATTTTGGTATTTTGAGTGAATTTATGGTTAAATATTAGAAAAATAATATGTATTCACTTATATCTAAAATCTTGATGAGTATTGTGATGTGTGTAGGCCTATTTGAAGATTATAACACAGTAATATTTGGCCTTTAAGTCTCAAATTCGAATTTCCTCTTCAAACTTTTGAATATTTGAGATTATTGATCAAGCACAATTCATGGACAAGAATCATGGAAGTTTTCATAAGTGTCTCCTATGAAAGCTATGAGAGATTGTGATAGGATATGAAGAGATGTCACCTTCTAGTTGTTAACACATGGTTGTAACCACATGATATATTTGTGGATCTAGGAGAGATTTGTGGATATACATTTATGAATTAGTTATCTTAGTTTTTGTATAAGTAGGATTTTATGACCGATGGGACACAAAAGAACTCAAGCTACACATAAATAAACAACTCAACACAATAAATGCAAATTGTAACGTTAACATAACAATATCCAAGTAAATTATTGAAAGTCGACTAATGATACCTTATTCTCATCTAAATAACAAAACCATAGCACTTTATTTCTTGTATCATATCGAATTCCAATTGTGATGGATAATGGCCATATTGTTTCTCCTGTCAAAACATGGTAGATGGATTTAAGTTAAAGTAATTAATATCCAATCATTTAATTTTTTGTACAAAATTATATATATATATATATATATATATATATATATATATATATATATATATATATATATATATATATATATATATATATATATATATATATATATATATATATATATATAATACTACAACTTTGTATGCTAAGGTTTAAACGAGCTCAGCTACCGTGATGTACATGATATTTTCATGATATTTGGCAAGCATGGCCTTCAAGGCCATGTCCTAAAACATACACTAATTTAAATACTTATGATGCTCTCCTCGTCGTATGTCCTCCATGGATCTGCTCTATCATATAATTTCAATATTTCTTTCCATAATTTCACGCTTTCACCAATTGGCCTTCTTTTTCCCCTTAGCTTGAGAATAATATGCTTTTATCTTTCTCATTTGGTTGCAAGGTAATCTCTTGCAGTTTTGAGTCATTTGTGTTTTTACTTTCTTTACTGACCAACTTGTCCCAAATTTCGTCTGCATTTCATGGATGAATACCTTTTGAAGGTGCATGGGTATCTTCATTGATGGAATATGTAGATGCTATTTGAAGCATTCAAGGCATGATTTCTTCAACCCATGATTGAACACCTTCCCGACATCTGTCATTCTGATTTCCCGAGAGACAACATCATATTATATTGTGGTTTCATATGTACCAATGAAAGATGCATAAGTACCTGTACTGGTGGTGGAAGAAATATGTGTCCCAGGAGTGGGTGCGACATTAGACATTTATGTTACTTGTTCCACATTCTTATAGGTTATTGTGCTTTATGTTTTCCTATATCTTTTGCTCAATACATGAGTTAATGGGGAATCAATCAATTCCCTTTGATGGGGTTGCTTTGGTTGGTCTATTTCAGTGTCTTTAGTATGTTCTTCCACGTATTTGGAAGGCATGGACAATTCCATATCTTCTATTTTATTCATTGCTTCTACCCCCAATTAATAAGTCAATGCCTCTTTCAGTTTCTCACTGTCATGTCCCTATATATGTACATTAAAATTTTTATTTTAAGATTAGAAATAAAAAAATAAACCCTAATTTGTTATTTTATAATTTTGAAACTAAAAACTAAAAAATCCAATTCAAACAAGTAATTGAAACATGTGAAAATCTATAAATTGAGTATGAAATACCTCATTCTCTCAAGAATAAGATCCCTTTGATTGTTTCCCTATGTTTTTGTTCGACATTTTTTGGCGTCCTATGGCAATTTTTTCCCTCCACATTGTGCAAAATCCTTGCTCCCTACGTTTTTCTCCCTTCCCTCCAACTATTTTAAAAAGCAGTAGTGAAAAATGGATGGACAAGGGTTTGTTTTTCGTCTCTGGTAGGGTTGAATGTGATGCAAAAATTGAATTCGTGACTTCTAGAGGTCAAATCACACCCACAAACCAATTTTTTTATTGAAATCCACAATAGGGGAGGAGAGGTATGTCAATATCTCTGCCCACTATCAACATATATCCAATCGATTGGTTATTTTCTTTCATAACCTCAACACATTGATTCAACCATGGTCTACTGCAACTTCACACATAACTTAAAAGCTCCTTCGATTTGCAATTGGAGAGTCATTTTGGCACTTTGCAATGTTGATGTGGGAGGCTTCCATGTTATTATCATTTTTTATGAGGTTTAAGTGAATACCAATATTTTATGTGTAATGTGTATAGGAACATGGGATAATATAATAATAATAATAATAATGATGCTTATTATTTTTTTTATTATAATAAATATTAATAAATGTTGTTGATATAAATATTAATAAATGTGCTTAATATACGCCTATCGGAATTTATCAACCACATTTTTTAATTTGGTTGTGCTAGTTGAATACCAATATTGGATGTGCAATGTGCATAGGCACATGGAATAATATGAAATGTTGGTTGATGTAAAGCCCTATATATGGTGTTTTGACCCTGCAATGAAGGGTGTTTTATGTCATATTTTCCTAGCCCACTAATGAATTTGGTGTGATTTCAAACTTTCTAATTTTATTTTAATAGCCAATGACTCATAATGTAATAATCCACTAGTTATATTCACATACACACATTTTCACCTTTCAAGGTTGTGTTTCTTAGTGATTATGCATACATGTGACAAAAACATTTTCGATCCGCCCACTCACTCTTTACTCCTTTATAAGGTGGATGGTAGCATTGAAAATATATCTCATCCGCAAGTTAAATTATACTAATTATTATATTATATATTGAGTTCATTTAGAAGAATTAAAAATCAAATTTTGAAAATATTATATTCTCTAACATGTAGGGTCAAAGGATTTTTTTTAAATATACAAAAATACAAATATTTGGTAGTTTAAAATTATGGATGAAGGGTTTGAATTAAGTTAAATGAAAATATGAAAAAAAAGGAAAATTTAGTCCATTATTTTTCATAATCCTCATATAATATTTATAAGGGTTGTGTCACGTCACCATATTGGGAGTAGAAATTAACAAAAATGGTATATATTGAAAATAGGGGCATTTTAGTTAGAAAGGTGCCATGAAAACCAGTTGAGCTTAAATCGATTATGCGTTTAGAAAATTGGATGGAGCAACAACAAAGTGCATAGATGTTATGTGACTAATGTCATTGTTGTGTATTACAGTATCTAGAGGAGGCCATGGGCAGAGGACGTGGATGATGTAGAACTACTAAATAAATAAGACAAAAGTGGGTGAAAATAGAATTGGATACGAAATATGCATATACAATAAAGGTAAGAAGACAACGCAAGCTCAACCAGAGGATGGTGTTTATGCATTCACAAATTTCACAACATAGACGAGATAAAGTTATATAAAATATGTTGTTTTTTTTTTTTTTTCAAATCCAAAACATGATATCGATATGTCAAATATATGAGTAAAGTGAGGCTTTGTTTTGGGTAGCATATTGGTTGAAATTATATATTTGGTGTACTAAACATCATTGACTGTATTATGTATTATAGGTGAATGACGAGGCCATGGAAACAGATCGTGTCATATTAAATAAGGACACAACAGATGTCGCAGGACATCAGGTAATTATAAAAGTTTGAATTAACATAGGAAGAATTTTGTGATACGTCCATCCTCTTTCATAGTATTATTAGAATTTATAGTGTATTATCCAACCTTTAAATAAATTCATGCATGTTGTTGATATTTCGGATGGAGACTGGAACAAGTGCACAACCTATGTGTTCAACTAGCAAAAGAAAAAAAACATATGTACGTGGGCGTGGACCTAAAACTCTTAAATTACGAACATAAGTGGTGGAAGACGATATGACAATGGCCCTACTTCAGACAAAAAAAATAATTTCACTAAAGAAGAGGTTGTTCAAGACTATAGTACTTGAGATGGGATTCATTAAGAGATATTTGATTATATTTCTTTGAAACTGACACATTTATTATTTATCCAATTATTTCCAAACATTAAATAATGGTTGCATTTGTCTATAGGTAGAAGATGATGATGAAAGAACAACTACTAATACTTAAGTTGCTTCAAAAGGGCTACTAATATTTGGATGGGATGATCCAAACCATACTACAACGAAAATAACATATTTAAATACAACTCTACCACCTACGAAACTTGAACAATTGATTAGATTCACACACACTACTGACTACAATATGCTACCAATTAGCAGCCTTAATGATCATAATGAGCATGAGAATGAAAATTCAATGCATGAAGAAGGATTGAATGAGATGCTTACAGATTTCTTTAGGGATGGAAACAATGATGAAAATAATGATCATATTGTTGACAATAGTGATGACAACAGGGGTAATTACCACCAACGTAATGTTGATGATAGCAACCTGCTGAAAGACTCCATCAAGCAAGCATCAAAGACAACTGTGTTCAAATCAGGTGCAAGTAGAACCTCAAAATTAGCATGCACGTTAATATTATTAGTAATCAAGTCACTATTTGGTTGATCATACAAATGATTCACCACCCTATTGAAGTGAGTTGAAATCTATTTCTTACAATACAATGTCAATTTTTCTATGTAATTCGTAAACATTCATCAACTTCATTTATATTTATTTAAGGATATTTTAAAACCATATATTATATGAATAGTCATAATATAGAATGGCATATCAAACATGTTCAATATAATTCAAACATTAAATTGATATAATATTTGGAAATATTACAAGGCACTGAAAACTAAAATATTTTCTGAAGAGAATGTGTTTCCATCAACTTGCAAAGAGGTGCATCAGTTGTTGGTTGATTTGGGGATTGAATATAAGCAAATTCATTCATGTAAAAATGATTGCATTTTATACAGATATGAATATCAAGACAATGTAGAAAGCCATTTATTCAAGGAGGAGAGATATCATATAGATGTACAAGGTCCTACAGTTCCAAAGAAGGTTTTACATCACATGCCAATTATACCTAGATACATAGAGATATTTTTGTGTGTGAGAAACATAGAAATATTGTATTGCATTTTATTTTTTCTTAGAGGTTCATACTAATTTAGTATTCTTATATTAGGTGGGTGAAATTCAAGGATATCCACGAATTTGAAGTGTCAAAATGGAAGAAGGAAATTGCATAAATTGTATGTGTATGTTAGAAGGATATCCCTATAAGTTTCCTCGGCCTACAAGTCCATTTACTTATACACCTAGTCGATGAAATTGAATTGGTATGTGTCATATCAACAAGGTGGATTTTTTTCTTTGAGAGGTGTATGAAAACTCTAAAAATATATGTCTAATAAAAGGCACATCCAGAGGGTTGCATGGATGAAGGGTATGTATTGAATGAATCATTTTTATTCCTATGTGAATTCCTTGGTAAGGATTTCGAAGATGGGCCACGCTTCTGGGATGAATAATGATCATTAAATATGATTGATAGAGAAAACCACAAGCTAATGGTGTTCAAGAAGAAATTAGTAAGTAAACCCATGATCATTGTGGTTCAGTTTTTATTACAATCATTAATTTACTCTATAATTTATTTATCAAATTAACAGCATGGCGTTTGGAGTTTTAAATAAGCATGTTAACATGTAATAGGTGTAGACGAAAGTGTTATACTCGACAGGTTAATTCTATACCACATGGAATTTATGAACAAATGGATTGATTTGTATGATAAAAGAAGAAGTGTTAGAAGCAAGGAGACAATATAAAATATCAAACCCAAGGAATACCCCATTTCCTATAGATATGCAAGAGGAAAGGGCCAAAGATTACACACTAGAATGGGTTACTAAACAAATCAAAATCAAATAGAAGATGCATGTATAGATTCAAACATAACAAAAGATGAAATTGACGTGTCTAAAGGATGTGAAATAAAGGTACAATTGGAATTTTACATAATGTTGTTTCATTATAGTTTTGACACTATTAATTATTTTAATATTCGTCGTTGTATTTGTTTTAACCGAAATAAATGGTCTTTCACAGGCAAGGAAATATCCAACAATGTGGGCATATGGTTGACATTATCGTGTAGAATGTGTATATGTAAAGAGATAATCCTTTGATTTTGGCATCATGGTTGAATTCAAGCAATCCAATCGATCAAGCTCAAAAGATAAGAATATTATTAAAGCTGGGAATATACAATATGTTGAGAAAATACAAGAAATTAGTGAGTACCGCTCTTTTAAATGTTGTATTTTTAAGTGTAGATGGTATGAAGCATTTGAGAGGACACAAAGACATGATACCCATAGTGTATTTATTTCTATAGATTCCTCAAAATTCCTACTGGAGGATAAGGAGTTGTATGTTCTACCAATTCATTGTGAGCGGGTATTTCTTTAACTCAAAGAATTAGAAGTGGTATTCATCAATAATCTATTAATACATTGTTTATTGCGAATATATAGATGTGTTTATCAATCAATAAAAATTTTATAACATACGTCTAATATATGTATGTACTCGTTCATGTGTAGGTATTTTTCTATGAATATATTATGGACCCAAAATGGATATTTGTCATACATTGTGATCCAAGATTAAGGCATGTATTTGATGATGCATTAGTGGATACTAATCAAAACAATGATGGCCAACAAGATGAGAGATAGTGATTAGAGAACATCTGATCTAAAGCTCAAGTTTTAGCTAAAAAATGAAAGTGCTCAAAATTGCTTCAAACCTGAATGGCCGGATAGAGTTCGTCGCCAGGATTCTGGCGCAACTCGTTTCATCAAAATCTGAGTCCGTATGACTGATTTATCATCTGTTGTTCGTTTTCCAAAACATGCAAAAAATGAGCAGAACAATACAGTGATGATGTGGCAGGTACAGTCAACATTGCAGGAATATTCTCCAAATTGCAGCCAGTGACACTGTGACAAGTGTCATCTTCAGATTCGCCAGATGGGTTAAGTGAAGAGAAAAATTTCCCAATGGCATTCAATTCTTCCTAAGTTGGAATTTGAAATTTGACACTGTGACAAGTGTCATCTTCAGATTCCCCAGATGGGTTAAGTGAAGAGAAAAATTGCCCAATGACCTTCAATTCTTCCTAAGTTGGAATTTGAAATTTTTTTCAAGGGTTGGAGTGAAACCCAACTAGAGGACACCACGTGTCCTCTCTGGTGGGCCATCTCCTAATTTATGAGGTCAAATTTTATGAAGTGGATATTATATAGTTTTATGAGGTCGAATTTTATGAAGTGGACATTATTTATGTGGTGAATCTTGTATATATATTATATAGTTTTAAACTTATATATATATATATATATATATATATATATATATATATATATATATATATATATATATATATATATATATATAGATATATATTCCACCTTGCGGCCTTCACTAATTATGGAGGAGTTGTTCTAATGCGATGGCGAAGGTTTAAAGGTTTAAAGTTGGCGGGTCGAAAAATTTGGAGTTAGTTTTGGCGGAGTAAAAACTATATGGCGGGGTCAAGGCTCAAACCCCTAACCTCCCGCCCGCCATCCGCGTTTGACCATCTCTCTTATGGGGTGTTCCTTACCCCATAAATCTTCTGCATCAATTTAATTTTCAGCACTAACCGTTTGTGGGATTGGAGGGGGCCAACCCCCTCCCAACGTGACCGACTCCAATTACCAGGTGCCAAACTACAAATCCGACAAAATTTTGTTATGCGCGTTTATTTAATTTTAAACATGGGTTAGTCACGTTAATCCGTCATTAGCGTCTAAAATTGCGCTTATTTTTAAACTAGGTTTATCCGCCCGCTAATCCAGGATTAGCGCTAATTAATATAGTGCTTAGACTGGAGAAATTTTTGGAGGTAGTGCCAAGCTTCGCAGAATTTCCAAAATTATAATTTTAACTAGCAGTTTCTCCAGTTTTGGAGGAGAAATTGAGGCAAAGTTGTTTTTGGTCATAACTCACTCAATTTTCGACCAAATTGGGCTCAAAAAGAGTCATTCTAGGCTAATTGGCATGCTGTGAACTCAATGGAGTAGGTTACAGAGGCCGAAAAGGTCATCTACAGGTGTTTTAGTGTATTTTAATATTTTTAAAGGCTAGGGCCACTAGGTGTTGGGGTCATTTCTAGAGCATCCAGAGTCCAAATTCAGCAAACAAATAGTCATTTTTGGTAGATTATGATGTTTTAAACTCGTTGGAATAGGTTCCAAGAGGTTCTGAATCTTGTAACATAAATTTGAGCACACTTGAAGCTAATAAAAAGGTCACACTATGAAGCTCGACCAAGGAGATGTAGCCTAGGAGGGGTGAACTCCTCCATCAAAATTCTTTGTGTTAAGCTCTGCTATATGTGCTTGTTTTGTTTAATATTTCTTATGTTCTGTCATTTAAAATTATGCATTTTAAGATTATGACAAACTCATAATTTCACTAATAACATTGTTTTCCAATCACATGCTCATAAACAAACTCACGAAGGATAAGTAAAACAAAGCAAAGAAAAGTTTATATATGAAATGAAACTAGCACAACATTAAATAGCAAGTAATTTCAGATCAACATTTAAGAAATTAACATCCATGATGATGTTGAATATGGTTATGCTCAGGCACAAGCAGAGAACATTAATAGGGAGTTACATGATGTTACAGAAGATAACAATATGGATGGTATAGAAAATGATGATCCATTAAATATATTTGGTAACAATATGGATGGTCTACAGTCAGGTTCCAAAGATGATGAAGACGATGCAAGTCAAGACGAGGATGATGATAATATTCACTACTTGAAATATCATATGTACCTTGACAATGATACATTATGACATCATTGCAAACAATGATGTTAATGACCAAGGCTTCTAAATTTTCAAAATTATTTGTAATCCATGTTTAAAAAATGATAATTCTTATAGCCTAAAATTTGAAATGCCTCAACTTTATTTGTGTCAATACAAATTACCTATTACAATATCATTAAAGTGTTCAATATTTGGTATGAATTGTTTGGATGAAAAAATAGGATTACTTGAATGCTTCTTCCTTTCATTTTGTATCAACATATGTTTGTGAAGACATAAAATTTAATAAAATATTAATGCTTGTATCTCACAATGATTTGAATAAGCGATTTTTTTAACTTCATTATTTTTATTTTCATTTTAATGTTGGTCGATCCACTCTTACATTTAATTATCGATCTAGGTAGGCTTTAATTTTTACAAGACTATCGTGAAAAGTCTATGCTAAGGCAGATGTAGACTAGTATAAAATAATCTCAATCCAAAGTCATTGCACACGACCTCTCATAAATCAAAAAATTTGTTACACACTCCAAACAGATTCAATGCGAAGATATACTGCATAATGAGCTACTATGTCATTCAACCACTCTGACAGCACTCCTGAAAACCATCACTCATTCAATATACACACATAAAAGGAAGTGCAATCCAAATTGTAACAGCAAAGCAAATAATTCACTACCACACTAAATTGATGGACTGATCCAGGACTTAAGTTGTCACACGATCCAAATCTTATTGCAATTAATTAAATTACAGACAATTAACTATAACAAGAGCAATCCCCCAAATCTGCGTGACCTAAGAGTGATAACTCTGGAAGACTGACGGTTTCATACACATGCAAGGTTTCCTTAATCTCACGGTAAATAGGGTCTCATTACTCCACCTTTATTGTCTCCTCGGAATGTGTATACCACCATGTCGATCGAGGCTATGTATCCCGTAGCGGTCTGAACTCCATACGATTCTTCCTTTGGTTGTCTACCCTCGTGATATTCTCCACTCCCTCTAACCTCATCCATGCACCTCACTTCCCTTGCATCACACTCATGAGTGGTGACAAAGGGAGAGGTTGTTGCTTAAGTCGGGGAAGAGGTCATGGACGACCCCCAACCACCCTGTATGACACCTCCATGGCCACTTTGTTTAACCACAGCATACCTGATCACATTTGCAGAGAGGTGGTTGTCATGGAAGAAGAGGAGACCCATCATGGAATTTCATCCCTCTAGGACTTCCAAAACTTCCTTACTAGGCATATGAAGGGCAATGAAGAAGCTAAGACCAAGGCCACAAACCTAATTTTTTAGATCTATGCGCTCCCCAACCACTCATCCTCCTCCCAATGTCCCTTCCCCTACTATGTCTCTTATGCACTAGCCTCCAACCAGTTCGTCCCTTCCCCCATATCATAAAGTTTCTCTGCCTCGCTCTATTCCCCTTGCTCCCTCATCGAAGACTAAAGTGCCCTCCCCCCCCCCTTCTCCCCCCGAGCCAAACTCATATGGGTGTTTCATTTTGGAGGAGCTTCCAAAGGCTACCAGTTTGATGCAAGCTCTTGGTAGCTCTTAGGTATGTGGTGACTCCAGTTCAGCATCAATTTGGCTTCATAATGGCACGTGTTGTCTATCGACTACTTGATCAGCACAAGGTTTGTTCTCTCTCCTTTGTTTTTTTTTTTATGGCTTGCAAAACATCCTTGTTATGGCTTAGTGGTTATCAATGTGATAGCACCCCTCATGCTTGGCTCATAAGTTCCAAGTTTGCAACTGAGGCACCCCCATTTTTGTTGCAAATCACATTTTCTACCACTCCTCAGGTTACTATCCAGACGTCGTGAGTCTCATCCCTCCTATGTAATTTGTATGACCACACATTTTTGAGAAACAATTTGGATGTTCTAAGCTTTGGTTTCAACCTTCAGGGGCATAGAAATTTTGATTTTTCTCTCTACTTTCCTCGTTCTGAGGCAGAGATAAACCTCATGGTTGTAAATACTATATATTTTGTTCAGTTAATATAATTTTCAAGATATGGTATGAATTATTGGCAGAAAATTTTGGATTAATTGAATGCTTCTTCTATTCATTTTGTATCAACATATGTTCATGAAGACATAAAATTTAATAAAATATTAATGCCCATATCTCACAATGATTTAAATAAGCAAATTTTTTAACTTCATTATTTTTATATTATTCGAATTTAAATGTTTTTTTTCTTCTTTTTTTCTCTAACAAAGTTCACGGGAAACCCGGGCGTACTTCCCCAGAATTTATGGATGTAACGCACGGTAAACCGTTTGGCGCAATAAGCGGCGCCTGACCCCAAAGACTCAAGGATCGAACCCATGACCTCCCACAACGGAAAGGACCATGTATTGGCTCACTACCACTTGAGCTAACCCTTGGGGATTTGCATTTAAATGTTAGTCGACCCGCTCTTACATTTAATTATTGATCCAAGTAGGATTTAATTTTTACAAGATTGTCACGCAAATTCTATGCTAAGGTAGATGATTATTAGTATAAAATAATCTCAACCCAAATTCATTACACACACACACTCAACAATAAAAAAAAGTTGTTACACACTCCACACAGATTCAATGCGAAGAAATACTACAAAATAAGCTACTTTGTCATTCAACCACTCTCATAGCACTCCTTAAAACCATCACTCATTAAATTTTCACACATAAGAGAAAGTGCAATCCAAACTTTAACAGCAAAGAAAATAATTCACTGCCACACTAAATTAATGGACCAGTCCAGACTTAAGTTGTCACATCATGCAAATCTTACTGAAATTAATTAAATTTCACACATAATTAATTATAACAGCAATAGTAACAACAATCACGTAAATGAGAAATATTTATGCAAACTTTCATTCAACCACTCTCATAGCACTCCTAAAAACCATCACTCATTCAATATGCACACATAAAATGAAGTGCAATCCAAACTAAAACAGCAAAGAAAATAATTCACTACCACTCTAAACTGGGGGAACAGTCCAGGACTTACGTTTTCACACCATCCAAACCTTATTGCAATTAATTAAACTACACGCAAAATTATATGTAACAATAGCAGTAATAGCAATCACATAACTGAGAAATATTTATGTAATTTTTCATTCAACCACTCTCACAACACTCCTACAAACCACCACTCATTCAATTTGCACACAGAAAAGGAAGTGCAATCCAAACTGTAATAGTAGAGAAAATAATTCATTGCCACACTAAACTGAGGGATCAGTCGAGGACTTAAGTTGTCACACCATCTAAAGCTTACTGCAATTAATTAAATTACACACATAATTAACTGTAACAGTAGTAGTAACAACAATCCCATAACTGGTAAATATTTATCCAAATTGTCATTCAACCATTCTCACATCACTCCTCAAAAACATCACATTAGAGGAAACTTCGGCCTAAAAGTGGCCTCCTAAGGAAAACTAATAAAATGGTAGGAAAATAATATAATATGATTTATGAATTTTGGAGGGAAAAGAAGAAAACTAAAATTTTCAATTGTATTTTTTGGTTTATCTCCTTATAGGTTTTCTCAAATTTTAAGTGTATGTAATTGTTGGATGCATAATTAAATTCCACATCCAATGGGTACCCATTATGTATACTTCTAGGAAGACCCACATTGATAAAAAAAAAATTGAATATACATTAAAAAAATGTGTTCAACACTTGTTTTAAGGTAACTTCAATTTTTATCAATGTGGGTCTTCTCAAAAGTATGCATAATGAGTACTCGTTGGATGTGGAATTTAATTTCGCATCCAACGAGTGTCTACACTTGATATTTGAGTAAATCTATAAGGAGATATGCCAAAAATACAATTTAAAAAATAAAATTAAAAATTTAATATATATATATATATATATATATATATATATATATATATATATATATATATATATATATATATATATATATATATATATATATATTTTATCCCTCCAAAATATTTACATGTGCCTCTTTTTAAATTTAAAGGGTTTTGATTGGTTTACATATTATGTACGTGAAAATTTCATGGGCACTTTTAGGCTTAAATTTCCTCTAATTCTCATTCAATATGCACACATAAAAGGAAGTGCAATCCAAACTATAAGATCAAAGCAAATAATTCATTGTCACACTAAATGGAGGACCGGTACAGGACTTAAGTTGTCACACCATTCAAATCTTAATGCAATTAATTAAATTACATGTAGAATTAACTGTAACAACAGTAGTAAAAACAATTAAATAAATGAGAAATATTTATGCAATTATGTATTCCATTTTAACTAACCAATGATCCCTGCTGAGAAGGAGGGCTCTTCCTACTCAATAGGTGTTGGTGTACTAAAAAGCACACAAACTGCTCAAAGGAAATTATTGAACCATAAAGTTGATATTTGCATTAATAAAAGTATCATGATTACAGATCTTTGGTGTTTCCCCTTTCCAATCCTATTCTCCAATTCTTTACTCTAGCCTTCGCGGGCAAATATCCTTTTGTTTTAAATATCTTAATTAAAATGAGAAGATCATCATGAGAATCTTTCGATTCTCATGTGATCTTAAAATAAAATGATATATTAAAAATTACATAATGATTTCCATGGAAGGGGTAAAATTATAACAATTTCATTTAATTACAAACGGAGTTACAAAAGGTCTCAACCAAATGATATGGATGCTCCACAAATATCTCCAACTAATGAGTTGATTCTTTTTACTTTGACGCACTCCTAGATCCAGTCTTATTAGGAAAGGTAGCACATGCTTAAGCAATTGTTTGTGTAACAGCAACAAATCATGGAACCTTAATTAATCCAAATCGGTGAAGGACTAAAATGTAATCATGTAACAACAAGCTTCAACAAACCTTCCAAAAATAAAGCATCCCATACATTAGTTTTATGATAAAAATTAGCCTACGAAAGTATTTCTAATGTCAAATTATAAGTAGAATCGAAATAACAAAGTGGCAAGTGAAAAAGGACATACTTAGGTGAATAAGGGTTTTTACAATAATAACATATGGTCCTGTTGGTCAAAAAGGAATAAAAGAAATAGGAAAATAAGTAGGAAAAATATGAGAATTCCATTACCCAACATCTCCCCCCAACTTAAGCAGTGGTTGTTACATCGTTTTAATTGTAAAATGTAATGGTATCATAATGGTCTAATCATGTAGTATTATGGCGGGGTGAGGTATGCATTAATTGGATGAATAGTTGTATTTCCTATATCTGGTCTGATTATGAAAGAGAGAACTTTCTTAAGCAACTATTTGTGTAACTGCAACAATTCCTGGAACCTTAATTAATCCAAATTAGTAAAGGAATTGAAATTTAATCATGTAACAGCAAGCTTTGAAAGACTATCCAAACTTGAGACAACCCAGCCATTAAATATTAAACTACCTAACCCATAAGCACCAAAACCCTTAGCTCTTTACCCTTAATCCCTTTAACCCTAACCCCTAATCCCTTAACCCTTAATCCATGAACCATGATCAGGTGCTCAGTATTTAGCTCAAAAATCAAATTTTTCATAATTTCTCGAAACTAGGACGACAGTGTAGATCTCATCGTCAGGATTCCAATGCAACTTGTTTCATCAAAATCCGAGTTCATATGAGTAAGTTATGGCATGTTGTTTGCTTTCTCAAACAGCTAAAAAATTTGCAGAATTGGACTAGTTGCTGACATGACAGCCCAGTCAGCAAAAAGGAATCTTCATAAATATTCTTCAGATTTCTTCCAATGAGCCTGTGACAAGTGGCACGTTCTAATTCGCCAATTTGGTCTATGTGGGTGAAATTTTTCTAATATTTCTACGGTGGAATTGTATTATATATATATATAATATGTTTTAACATATTATATATATGTTATATATTAATTATAAGTAAATTTAATTTTAAAAACATATCAATTAAAACCATAGTTCAGTTCAATATCCAAATGACAATTTTGTTAACTAAGGCCGAAGGTTCGAATGTAATATCAACGCAAATATGCATTCTAGAATATATTAAGTCAAGGCTCAATGTTCGTTTAAACATCTGCATATCCAAATACCATAGTCGAGTGGTATATTTCATATGTCGATTCAATGTAATAATTTTTATGCCAAGTCTAAAGTCCGTTGAAATGTTGTTTAAAATGCCCAAAAGTGTTGCAAAGGGGAGTGGGGTCAAGTTTTGAACCCAGGACCTCCACCCAACCAAATTCGCCCCTTTACGAATGAGTCGTTGGCTCCGAACTTGAAAATATCTGCGCCAAAATATATTTAATTCTTTGTGGTGGGTCCGGCAGAGGGTAAAGAGGCCAACCCCTCTCGCCATGTGACCCTACTCCACGACCAAGCGCGAGGGCCTAGCTCTAATTGCGATTAGGCTAAAATTAAATTAATGACTGTAGTTAACATTTAATTAAGTGGAGCTTAACATGACGGCGATTTTGGCGAAGGCACCAACTCCCATTGAACTTCCACTTTCAGTGGAGCTAACTGGCAGAGCTTCCAAATTTAGTGGAAATATTGCAGGAAACTTTTTTTTTTCCATAATAGAGGAAATATTCTACCATTTTTGGAAAATAAATAGTCAATATTAGATTATTTTGGAATTCCAGAGACAATGGCACATGTTTCAGATGCTGAAAACAAATTCTTCATGTGATTTTTCTATAGGGAAGTTCAAGGGAGCCTAAGGCCACCAGAGAAGGAGGTTAATTCTGGACTAGCCAGAGTCAATTTTCAGTAATTGGACAGTAATTGTTAGATGATTTGTATATTCTGAAGACAATAGAATAGGTTTCAGGAGAAATTGAAAAATTTACAAGATACTTTTTCCAAATTTGAGCTAATACAAGAGGCCCGAGCTATGGCACTGGACAAAGGAGATGTAGCCTAGGAGGGGTGAACTCCTTCATCAAAAACTTGTGTTGATGGTTTTGTTTATGGTTTGTTTCATATGTTTATGTTGTTGTTAAGTTCTTACTTATGTTGTTTATTTATCATTAAATTCAACATAAAATACAATACAATTTCCTGTTTTGACACTCACCTGCACCAAGGAAACTAAAGCACCATAAGCAAACAAGAAGAAAATAAATTATAATTCTAAACTGGTAATTAGCACAGAAAAACTAACATATCAGTTCCAGATCAAGTTGGTATCAGAGCCTGGTTGAAAGGCAAGCTTATTTGCTTGATAGTTGCTTGAATTTTTGTGCAAGTTAATAGTTGCAATTTTGTGATGCTGACAAGGTTAAAATTGCAGAAAGGTGAAGGGAAGTTGTTGGTTTCAAGTCCTGAGATTAGGACAAGAAGGAAGAGGGCTAATAAAGCATCATCCTCACCCAAAGGACCACTCAAAGCAACACTTGAAGCACCTCAAATTCCATCTCCATCGGTTGATATTGAAGAGGTCCAAATTATACAAGAAGCTAAAGTGATTGAAGAGGTACAAGTCGCAGAGGTTGAGCTGGAATCCAAAGCCAAAATTTCAGGCTATGAAGAGAGCATTCTAAAGAAGAGTATGTTCATAGAGACTTCAAAGAGATGCAGAGAATGGTGAAATTTATGTATGAAGCTTTCATGGCAAAGGAAGTTGGAGAAGGTTCAAAGCATCCTCATGGAGAAGGACCTTCAAACAATAAGAAAGAGGAAGAGAGGAGCTCAAAAGGCAGTGGAGGTAAACCACCACCATATCAAGGTAGTGGTAGAAAGCCACCTCCATCTCCACTATCCTCATCCTTATCATCTTCATCAGCATCTTCATCTTCCACACCCACTAAAAAAACTTATACACACACTCATTCCAATATCCCAAAAGGAAAAACTCCATTAATCAAGTTGGACATCAAGTTTGAACTTCCCACATACAATGGAGAGGTTAATGTTGAGAAGCTAGAGAATTGGATTTTTCAATTGGAAGTATGCTACAAAATTCAGAATTTACAAGAAGACGACATAAAGATCCAGTTTGCTTCATTAAGGCTAGAAGGAGCAACACTAGTTTGGTGGGAGGCAAAGACACAAGAGGAAATGTGAATCCATGGTAAGATTCCCATTTCTTGGGTTGAATTCATTTCTTCCATTAAAAGATAGTTTTAACTATTATCCTATATGCAAAAATCAATTATGAGTTGGAAAAACTTTAGGTAGCTCAAAGGCCAAATTGTTCAAGAGTACACACAGGAGTTTAGAAAGAGAGCTTTGTTGTTAGGAGTAAACTTGAATTCTCAAGATACACACTTGAAATACAAAGGAGGTTTACATTCCTATTTGAAGCATACTATTCTTATGTTTAACGCAAACAATTTAGATGAAGTCTGTGTACAAGCCACATACTTGGAGGCAAGGGGAAAACAAAACATAGAGGAGAAAGGTGAAAGTGAGAGTAAGGGAAAAGAGAAGGGAGGAAAATGGAAGGGAAAGAAGAATGCACGTATCAAGAAAGAGAAGGAAAAAATCAGATGCAAGAACTATTCAAAGACTGGCCATGCTGAAGACCATTGTTGGAAACTTCATCTAGAATTGAAACCAGATAGATTGAAAGCCAAAGAGAAATGGGAAAACTATTGTTATAACTGAACAAGACTTAGGATCAGATTCAGGAGATGAGACAAAAATTACTGCTATGGGTTTGAAAAGGAAACATGTTGAAAGTACTAGTTCCTCAAATAGTCACATCAACACTCAAAATGAAGACTGATCCAGATTTATGCAGGAACGCAACAGAATAAACATATAACCATAAATACAAATATGCAGTGAAATAACACTTCATTTCATTAATATCAAAGAACTGAAATTTGCTTACAGACAAAATGGAAATAAACTAGCTAGGGCGTTGGTAGCTATCTGGATAGAAGATGTAGGTACGCTACGGAGCCTACGGCCCGAGTTACAATGAGGCTCGAGGGCCTATTTATTATTTAGAAACAATGGAAAACCCTAAACATCCAAAACCCTAACCCTAGGAGATGAAGCGCCAAAGCTGTGGGCCACAGATTTGGGTAAATTGGTGTTTTCAACTTCCCGAGGACGTAACTTTGGCATACGATCTTTGTTTGATGTGAACCATACCTCGTTAGAAATATCTATCAGGAATACAAATTTTGAGTGAGAAACATCGGTCTGTGGACCCATGTTGTTCACCATGTTGTTCCGGTTTTCCCAAAAAACGTTGTTTAGGGCCTCGAAACGGCTCCGAAGTTGAGGACAGAAAATTTGCTAAAAATAGTAAGTTGTGCCAAAGGCGAAAAAACTGGCTTTGGAATGGTGGGGCCCCAAGTGGAATAGGTGGGTGACCACCAATATCCACCTAGATCATTCCTCCCCCCTTAGGAAGCAATGGTCCCCATTGCGTTAAGTTCCTCCATGAGGTGATGAAACCTATGCTGAACTTGGTCCCTGGTAAACTACTTTCCTTGGTGCAGGAGTTGGCCAGCTTTGACAACCCGATATAGTTGGATATTCTGTTGGCGACTGTTCTTGATTTGCATGTCCATGATACAATCTGTGGTGGCATGTTCCATGCAGTCTAGGCTTAACTCTATTGGTGTGAGTTGTTCTACAATTTTAGAGGTGTCCAGTAGAGGTGGGAAGTAAGGATGAAGGCGGTCCACATTGAATACTAGGTGCAGACCAAGGAATGGTGGAATACTGAGCTCCAAGGCATTCTTCCCTATAACCTTGGTGATGGTGTACGGCTCGTATCGGAGCGGGCGAAGCTTGTGGTGGGGTTCAGTGAGGCGCTCCTTCTGCAAATGTAGCCACACTTTGTCGCCCACCTGGAAGTTGTGTGGCACCCGATGTTGATCATGGAGTTGCTTGTACTTAGCATTAGCTCTGGCCAATATTTCATGAACCTGTTGGTGGATGTGTTGAATGCACTCGATGAAGCTATTTCCTTTGTCAAATTCAGACTGGACATGATCCGAATCAGCCTGAGTAGCTGCAAATGGCATGGCTACGTCAATGGGACATAGTGGCTGGAATCCCAAGCCCACCTGAAAGGGGTTGTGGTCGATTGAGTTGTGGAGAGCCCGATTATAACTATGTTGTACATAGGGGAGGCTTTCATCCCATGTGCGTGGATGCTTTGAATTGTACATGCACAGAATGTGTACAACCATTCTATTGACGACCTCTGTCTGACCATCTGTTTGGGGATGGAAAGCTGTGGACTTGGTGAGCTTGGTGTCCAGCATTGACCAGAGGCTAGAACAAAATGTGCTGAGGAACCTGCTATCCCAATCTGATATGATAGACTGTGGGATCCCAAAGTGCACCCACACTCATTCAAAGAAGATTTTAGCAGTGGCTTCTGCTGTGATATTCTTCTTGCAGGCCACCATAATGGCCATCTTCGAGAATCTGTCGACGACCACGAAAACACAGTCATTTCCATGCTTAGTCGAAGGCAGGCCCAACATGTAATCCATGGAGATGGATTCCCGAGGTCGACTAGGGGTAGGTAGTGGAGTATATAGGCCTTGCTTCTTGATGATCGGTTTGGAAATGGCACAAGCAGTACAGGATCTAATGTGCTTCCCGAAATCCTTTCAAAGGTTCAGCCAAAAGAAATACTTATGCAGTATTGCTATTGTTTTCTCGACCCCGAAATGCCCAGCGACTCGAATGTAGTGTGCTTCCCATATCATCTTGGCATGCTCACTTGAAGGAACACAAAGGTGTCCCAGGTGACATAAAAGTGCATCTTGGAGGTGAAATTTTGGAACTTGCGTACCCCCCAAGAGTGCCTTGTATGTGTGGCCGAATTCTGGGTCACTCTCATAAAGAAGCGGCCAATCAGAAGTCTCGTGCCCACAAGAGTTGAGAAGGCTGGTGAGTGCCACGATCGGTGGTCGGCTGAGGCAGTCTGCAACATTATTGGTGCTACCCTTCTTGTACTTGATGTTCAAATGAAACTGTTGCAGATATGTGGACCACTTCTGATGGCGATAATTCTACAACTTCCCTTGTGTCTGTATGAACTGCAAGGACCGGTGGTCTGTGTGGATGATTGTTTCCTTCCCCAAAATATAATGCTTCCATTGTCGACAAGCTTGCACAATGGAATACATTTATTTATCATAAGTGGGATACTTGCGAACTGTGTCAGACAATATCTCACTATGATATGCCACTGGATGTCCCTGTTGAGCAAGAACTGCCCCAATAGCATAGTTAGAGGCATCTGTCTCAATCTCAAATGGTTGTTGCAAGTCTGGTAATGTGAGCACTGGGGCAGAACAGAGGCGATTTTTCAATTCTTTGAACACCTTCTGTTGAGATTCCGACCAAAATAATTTTGCTCTCGCTCCTCCCTTGGTGACTTGACTCAAGGGCCAAGTGATATGAGAGAATCCAACATGAACCTATGGTAGAAATTAGCAAGACCCGGAAATTTGTGAAGCTCTGTTATAGTGGTTGGGGCTGGCCAATCCTAAATTACTTAGATCTTGGTTGGATCCACATGCACCCCCCTTTCATCAATAATGTATCTTAGATATTGAACCTAGGTCATGCCAAAAATGAAATTTTCGAAATTGGCACACAACTTGTGTTGCCGCAGTGTTTGGAGGACTTGTTGGATGTGGTAGAGGTGCTCTTCCCAAGTCTAGCTGAAGATTAGAATGTCATCCAAGTACACCACTACAAATGAGTTGGTGAATGGCCGCAAGATGTCGTCCATCAACCTCATGAAGGTTGCGGGAGCATTCATCAACCCAAAAGGCATGACCAGCCATTCAAAAAGGCCTTCCTTGGATTTGAAGGCAGTCTTCCACACATCATAGGGTTCAATTGGTACCTGGTGATACCCAGACTTCAAGTCAATCTTGCTTAAATATTTCGCCCCTTTGAGTTGGTCCAGAAGGTCATCAATCCGTGGGATTGGGTACCTATTCTGGACAGTGATCTTGTTCAGCGCCCGATAGTCAATACAGAGTCTCCACGTCCCATCCTTCTTCTGTACCAACATGATTGGGCTCCCACGGGGCGATGAACTTAATCGGATGTGACCTTTCTACAGCAGCTCCTGAATCTGCCTCTTGATTTCATCGTTCTCCAGAACAGAGCACCAATATATTGGTCCATTGGGTAGCGACGCATCTGGGGTCAAATCAATTGGGTGCTTGACCTGACAGTGCAGAGGAACCCCTGTGGGTGAGGTGAAGATGTCCCTGTACTCCTCCACAACCTTGTCCATTTGTTGTTGTCGTGCAGAGGAGCCCTCTTTGGAGGTCTTGGCCACAGTCTTCTTCTTGCCCTGGGGGCGGATCATCAAGAAAATGAATTTCCTAGTTTGGGAAATGAGCTTACTGCATTGTTTTGCAGTAACCAAAGAGATAGCGGCAGGAAGTGGTACCTCTGGTATCCTGTACAACTTATTTCCCAAAGTAACAATAACAGCACGAGGTCGACACTCATACACAACATGACGCTTCCACAAGTATGGTTGTCCTAATAATACATCAGAAACATCAATAGGAGCAACGTCACATAATATCTCATCTGTGAAGGGCTTGATGCTATAGGGAAGGCAGCACTGTTGGCTGACGCGGAGATCTCATCCTTGGTGTAGCCACTCGATGGTGTATATATGTGGGTGAGTTGTGGTCAGAAAGCCCAACCGCTTCATAGCGTCTGCTGAAATGAGGTTCTTTTGGCTCCCATTGTCGACAATGAACTATACCGGGGAGCCCTTTACCCACATCTGGGAGTGGAAGAGACATTCCTCCTCCTCTAGATCTTCTGGTTCCTCCTTCTGGATCTTCGTAGTGGCAACAGTGGTGTTGGGCTCCACATCAATAATTTTTTTCCCTTTGTCATTCGCCTTGCTAGGTTATGATTCAAAGTCGGAGCATGCATCTGACCCAGAAGCCCTCATCTCGGCCACCAACGATTGCTTGGCCCGACATTCACTTGTGTTGTGAGTGGAGCTCTTATGGAACTCACACCACTTTCCTGTGTCCTTCTTTGGTTTTGCGGTGTTGTTCTTTGCTTGTGGCTTCGACAGGTTGTCTTGAGCCGCCATGCCTTGGCTTTGTCCTTTGTTCTGTGGTTTGGGAGCACCTTTCCCTTGCTTTTGATTCGCAAATCCAAAGTCTCGCTTCTTTTGTTTTAATTTCTGCTCAATCTTGGCAGCATACTAGTATGCCATACCAAGCGAGGAGATGTCGAGGAACTCCATTTCCTCTTGAATGTATCTGTGCAGACAACTGCGATACTTCAGCACCAGATGTTTCTCTCAATCTTTGATACCCAACTTTGTGCGCAGGGTATGGAACAGATTCGTCAACTCATGCACATCTTGATCCCTTTGTTTTCGCAGCGTGGTCCATTGTATGTACTTGTCCTCATAGCTCCCCACGGGATAGTATTGTTCCTTGATGGCGTCTCAAAAAGAATTCCAAGTGGGTACGGCCGAGAATAGAGAGGGTTCTGTCTCGTCCTTTTTCTCACAGTAGGTTTCCCACCAGTCCTTGACATGGGGGGTAGCTTTGAGGAGTGCAAAAATAATCTTCTCCCGGTCGGAAAAGTCATGAACCGAGAAATATCCTTCTAAGAGATTCAACCATCTATCTACGGCATCTGCATCTATTTGACCCTCAAATATGGAAATGTCAAAATTTACTTGTACCTTAAAAGGAGTCGCACCTCCAGAGTGGCTGCTGGATGCAGATGCGCTGCCGGTGGGCAGTCGTTGAAGGATCTGGGCAAATTTATCCATCATCGTGTTCCTTTGTTTTTCGAGGGCCTCCTCGAGCAATATTTTGATAGGATCTCCTGCTCCCTCATCTTTCTTTTCATCCCCCATGGGCGTCTGTCGGGGTTTGCGAGGCTGATCTTGCAAAGGTTCCACCGTATCGAGCCCTAACTCCTTATAATCTCCTACCTCGTTGTACATGCAAAGAAGGATCAGAAAGCAATGCCTCTATACTATTGATCCCATTTATGTGCAGGAATGCAACAGAATAAACATATAACCATAAATACAAAGATGTAGTGGAAATAACACTTCATTTCATTAATATCAAAGAACTGAAATTTGCTTACACACAGAATGGAAATAAACTAGCTAGGGTGTTGGTAGCTATCTCAGAGAAGAGATGTGGCGGCTACAGGCCTCTGAACTGAGTTACAATGAGGCTCGAGGGCCTATTTATTATTTATAAACAATGGAAAACCATAAACATCCAAAACCCTAACCCTAGGAGATGAAGCGCCAAAACCATGGGCCCCGTTTGGGTAAATTGGTGTTTCAACTTCCCGGGGACGTAACTTTGGCATACGATCTCCGTTTACCATACCTCGTTAGAAAGATCTATCTGAGGACTACAAATTTTAAGTGAACAACATCAATCCATGGACCCATGTTACTCCTGGTTTTCCAAAAAAAAGTCGTTTAGGGCCTCAAAACGGCTCCAGAGGTTCAGGACCCGAAAAAATGCTAAAAATAGTAAGTTGTGCCAAAACTGAAAAACTGAAAGAGACAATGGTGGGGCCCCAAGTGGAATAGTCGGGTGACCACCAATATCCACCTGGATCAAGACATAAGAGAAGAGTTGTTTCATGTTAGAGTGATTTCTAATCATACAAAGGTTGATGCGTTATTTGATACAGGGTCACAAGCAAACTTGATTTCAAAATATTTAGTCAAAAATGTTAACCTTGAAACCGTGGCACATCATAAACCATACCCTTTGGGATGGATAGTTAAGAATGGAAATTTATAGGTTACAAGGAAATGCATATTTAGATTTTCTATTATTGAAAACTTTGTTGATGAAGTCGAGTTAGATGTAATTTCACTTGACATTTCCGAGATTATCTTGGGAATTCCATATTTGTATGACAGGAAAGCGGTGTTTTATTGCCATGAGAACAAATATCGTTTGCTTAAGGATGGATTGGAGTATATTGTGAGAGCTCATCGCAAGAAACTGCATACTTATTTAGTTAATGCAGGGCAAATGAAGAGGCTAGTCAATGCAAGCTAAAATTTGACATTGATGATGATAAAACAAAGATATTTGCATCATTCTTTTCAAACAGATGCTTATAATTGTAATGAGTTGTTTCAGATTGATAACAGGTTGCCTTTGAAAGAAGGTGAAAAACATTTGCAGCAGTCAACATTGGTGTTGAGCGGTGTTGAAAACAAGGTGTCGGTGCAAGAGGTTGCAAAGATCAAAGAGAGGACAAGGCAGCTTGGCAAAGAAGGCATAGGTTTCACAAATTTTCATTGCTAGTTTCCAAAAGGCACATTATAATAGCGAAG
The DNA here is from genome assembly GCA_034641835.2 of Pinus albicaulis. Taxonomy (NCBI): domain Eukaryota; kingdom Viridiplantae; phylum Streptophyta; class Pinopsida; order Pinales; family Pinaceae; genus Pinus; species Pinus albicaulis. The sequence goes on from CM076572.1 coordinate 101,467,204, forward strand.
AAACTTGGTCAAGAGTCGACATAAGTACAAAACGAGATCGGTTGAAAATTGCCATGGTGACAGTGTGCAAGGTGAGAAAGTTTCTAAGTTTTATTTAATTGTTGACGAAGGTAGGAACAAGATGGTTTCTGCAAAAATAGATTTTTTTCTGCAAATTCAGAAATATTGCAGTATAACGGTGTCAATGATGGCAAGAGAAGGTCGCAAAAATCAATGAAAAACTTGACTTTTTATGAAAAGCTCCAAATGATGAAATTGGAAAAATTTTCAATGGATAGAGACTGGAAGGTTGAGGGAACAGTCCCCTCATCCACATAATCAGTAATCAAGAGAGCTTTTGGGGTCCAAAAGGCTTCTAGTGGGGAGGAATGATCAGGTGCTCAGTATTTAGCTCAAAAATCAAAGTTTTCAGAATTGCTCGAAACCAAGACAACAGCGTAGAGCTCGTCACCAAGATTCCAACATAACTCGTTTCATCAAAATCCGAGTTGGTATGAGTAAGTTATGGCATGTTGTTTGCTTTCTCAAACAACTAAAAAAATTGCAGAATTGGACAAGTTGCTGACATAGCAGCCCAGACAGCAAAAAAGAATCTTCAAGAATATTCTTCATATTTCTGCCAATGAGGCTGTGACAAGTGGCACGTTCTAATTTTCCAATTTGGTCTATGTGAGTAAAATTTCTCTAATATTTCTAAGTAGAATTGTATTTTTTTTAATTATGATTTATATATATATATATATATATATATATATATATATATATATATATATGTTTTAACATATTAGTATATATTATATGATATATACTAGCATTTTGCAAATGAATATGCAAAAGAAAACGCCGAAGGTCACATTGATTGGTCAATGGAGACAGCTGCGTGACACTGTTGAGATTTGGTGAGTTTTGTCGTTTTACGACAAATCTCTACAGTGTCGTGAGCTAAACGCTCACAATAAAACGCCTTCAGCGTTAATTATATATATGTTAAATATTAATTATAATTTAATTTAATTTTAAAAACATATCAATTAAAACCATAGTTCAATATCCAAATGACTATTCAGTTAACCAAGGCCGAAGGTTCGAATGTAATATCAACGCAAATCCGCATTCTAGAATATATTAAGCCAAGGTTCAATGTTCGTTTAAACATCCACATATCCGAATACCATAGTCAAGTGGTATGGTTCATATGCCGGTTCGATGGAATAATTTTTATGCCAAGTCTAAAGTCCGTTGAAATGTTGTTTAAAATGCACATATTATATTATATATATGTTATATATTAATTATATTTAAATTTAAATTTAAAAACATATCAATTAAAACCATAGTTCAATATCCAAATGACAATTTCGTTAACGAAGGCCGAAGGTTCGAATGTAATATCAACGCAAATCCGCATTCTGGAATATATTAAGCCAAGGTTCAACGTTCGTTTAAACATCCGCATATCCGAATACCATATTCGAGTGGTATAGTTCATATGCCGGTTCGATGTAATAATTTTTATACCAAGTCGAAGTCCGTTGAAATGTTGTTTAAAATGCGCATATGATATTATATATATATTAATTTAATTTTAAAAACATATCAATTAAAACCATAGTTCAATATCCAATTGACAATTCCGTTAACCAAGGTCGAAGGTAATATCAACGCAAATCCGCATTTTGGAATATATTAAGCCAAGGTTCAATGTTCGTTTAGACATCCGCATATCCAAATATCATAGTCGACTGGTATAGTTCATATGCCGGCTCGATGTAATAATTTTTATGCCTAAGTATAAAGTCCGTTGAAATGTTGTTGGGCTCGATGTAATAATTTTTATGCCAAGTCTAAAGTCCGTTGAAATGTTGTTTGAAATGCGCAAAAGTGTTGCAAAGGGGAATGGGATCGGGTTTTGAACACACGACCTCCGCTCCAACAAACATTCACATTTAGCAATGGGCCTTTGACTCTAAATTTAAAAAATATGTGTGCCAAAATATATTTTACTCTTTACGGTGGGTCCGGCGGAGGGCGGAGAAGCCAGCTCGTGGGCTAGCCCCTCCCGCCATGTGACCCTATGTCACGACCAAGCGCGAGGGCCTAACACTAATTGCGCTTAGGCTAAGATTAAATTAATGGCTGCATTTAACATTTAAGTAAGTGGAGTTTAACATAGCAGCGATTTTGGCGGAAGCGCCAAATTTAGGCAGACTTCCACTTTTAGTGGAGCTAACTGGCGGAGCTTCCAGATTTAGTGGCAAAATTGCAGGAAATTTGTTTTTTCCATAATGGAGGCAATATTCGACCATTTTTGGAAAATGAATAGTCAATATTAGATTATTTTGGCATTCAAAGACAATGGAATAGGTTTAAGACTCTAAAAACGACTTATTCATGTGATTTTTCTACAAGGAAGTTTAAGGGAGTCTAGAGCCACCAAAGAAGGAGGTCAAGTTTGGACCAGCCAGAGTCAGTTTTTCAGTAATTGAACAGTGATTTTTAGATGATTTGTATATTCTGAAAACAATAGAACAAGTTTCGGGAGAAATTGAAAAAGGTACAAGACATTTTTGCCAAATTTGAGCTAATACAAGAAGCCCAAGCTATCGAGCTAGACCGACGAGATGTAGCCGAGAAGGGGTGAACTCCTTCATCAAAAACTTGTGTTGATGGCTATGTTTATGGTTTTATGTACATGTTTATGTTGTTTTTCAGTTATTACTTTTTTTTTCATTAAATTGAACATAAAATACAAGACAATTTCCTGTTTTGACACTCACATGCACCAAGGAAACTAAAGCACCATAAGAAAACAAGAAGCAAATAAATTATAATTATGAACTCGTAATTAGCACAGAAAAACTAACATATCAGTTTCATATCATACCCTAATTCCCTATGTCCCACAATCCTCAAATCCCCTATCCACTTTACCCCCAACGCCTCAATTAATTAACTATTTAGGCACATCTGACACTAATTTCGAGGCTAAAAAGGGAGCTAACCAAGGAGGTAATGTAGGTGCAAAAAAAGGAGCTAAACCTGACACTATCATCGGTGCTATTTATGGGGAAATTGATCTCAATATTTCTGGCACAATTTACGTCGATACCTCTAACGCTAATTTCAGGCGCTATTTGTGACACTATTGCCGTTGAAATATATGGTGCTATTATTTCTTGAATTAGTGCCGAAATGTTTTGGTCAGTGAAAGAAATGCCAAAAATTGTGCCATCCCGATAAATAGCATCAAATTTTTCAAAACAATGGAGAAAAATACACTAAATAGTCCTTGAAAGCAAAAAATGGAGTTAATCACAGGGATTTGTTGTAGTGTTGGAAGAAGAAAATAAAAGGTAAGAAGAAGAATAACTTGAAAGAGAATGGCTGGAAAAATAAGCTCAAGAGGAAGCAATGTTGAAAGAACAGTGGGAACAAGAATCCAAAATGCAGGTAATATCAGTTTTCCTAACGCGGAAAATGATCCAACCGCCTTGGATTCCACATCATTAATGGGAGGTCATTTGTCAATTGGTGAGATGGGAATCACTTTAAGCAATGACAATCGAGTTATGAACTTGAAAATTTTCCAATTGGACAAGGGCAGTAACAAGATTTTGCAGGAGAGGAGGATGGTTGGCCCAAAAATCAAAAAATCTCATCTTAGTGACTACATAAAGAAATATAGTGTCTAACACTTGATAGCAAGGACTTTCTTTTCCTCGACGACAGAAAGGAATATTGAGCATTTGACAGAAAATGTAAAATAGCAAGATAGAAGCTTGAAGAACGCCAACCAAGAAATTGAAAGGCTATGAAAAGAAAACCAAGCTTTATCGGTTACAAGCTCTTATGATAAGGATTATGAGAGTGCAGCATTGGAGATAAATAAATCATTGGAGGACATCATGAATAAATTATACCAAGAACTTAGGAAACTCGAAAAGGTAGATGATATATTCATTTCATCTCAAAATTTAGTTAACGGGAAAGGTGTGCAACTCAAAGAAACCTAGTTGGCCATCAATCCCATGCATGCATGGAGTATGGAACATCTTGATTCACCATAGGTATTTTCAAGAAAACATGATCTCAATAGTTTAGTCTCCATCGGAGCTCGAGGCGAGGTGAGACTTGAGCAGGTTGTTGAACATGAAATATAGGCAATGATTCTTGCACGGTAGCTATCATTCACATAAAATGATATAAAGTTGAGCAAAGAATCATTAGAATAACATATGATAGATCCTATTAAGATGCATACCATTCTCACTTCGTTATTTCACTGGATCCAGTTTGACTTGATGACAATAGTACCAAACACATGTGGACAAAGAATCATAATTGAAGGCTTAATTTTGAGAAAAGTTTTATTTATTGCAATAGATTACAAGGCTTGGCACACTCATGTGACCCAAGAGTTACAAGTCCAAGTGAAAGCCTTATTAATTTTGGGGTTGGGACAAAGTTAGATGTTTATTTTATTCAAAAGGTTATTTTGGAATTTTAATGTAATTATGTAAAAGTAAAACAAAATTAGAAAATAAAGTAAATTAGATATTAGAAATGAGGGTAGGTGAAAAGTCATGGAAGTTAAAGAGTCACGTCACTTTTGTATAATATCACCCTTTAGTAAGGAGAAAGGGATTTTAGTTTTCATACTTTTGGAGAATTCTTAAAAGGGAAAAGGTTGTAAGCACCTTGAGGACTAGTTTTCAGCTTTATGCACTCCCGCTATTGGATTTTTTTAAGATACTTTATAATTTGGCATTCAATGTTCAGCCATAATATTTAGAAGCCCGAAGGATCACGACAAGGACTTTCTTATCGTGTATTATCAACTAATGTAAGAATTTTATTTATTGTTGTTCATTAGTATATGATTGATGTATATTTTTTGCAAGTTAATGAACTATTTTCTTAGCTATAAATTATTATCATTCTTATAATTGTTTGTTAATCTTGCATATGTTGATGTTGGTTGTCCATTGTAAATTGTTTCACAATTAATAACTAATATACTTTTACTTGTCATATATATTAATTAGAGATTGTTATCACTCTTTATTTTATATGCATGCTTTTTATAAATATGTTGTAGTGTTCCTTGTATAGATTCATTTAAACTATTTTCATTGAAGCGTAATCTACTTGCATTCCATTAAGGACTTAATTTAGGTTTCCCTTTCATATTCCATTTGACATTCGTAAAAGCATAAGATGGAGTTTGGGCTGAAAAAAAGGATGGGACTCTCATCCAAAATGGTGTGAAGCCTACCTGGGGCCTCATACCAGAGAGATCCACATAAGAATGTAAACGGTGCATTCAACCTCATTAATAGGTTCTTGAATGTTCTTGAAATCGACATCAAACATATCAATTTAGAATTTTTGTAATAAGTTTTCTTATGTGAGGTTTAAGATATTGAAACTTGAACCATATTAAGGATAAATATTGGGGGAATTTTGGTTCATTATACTTTCAAAGTTATACCCTATGGCAGTTATGGTTTATGAACATAAATAAATTTTATTAAATTCAACTTGGAATTTTTGCTATATCTTATATTTTGGGACTTTTTAAACTATGAAATAACGAGGAATTTAGGGAGACATATAGAAGTAACTCAGATGAAAGTTTCATAATTATATTTTAACAATTGGACAGATGGCATGCTATCCAAGTTTTCTTATGGAAAGAGGCCAAAAATCAATAGGTTTTGGGAAATTTACCATAACTTTCACCTAGCACATCAAATTCTAGTCATGCCCATAGAATTGAAAAAAGGACATATCATAGTATTAGAGACAAAAAAAAATAAAAAAAAATAAAAAAATATATATATATATATATATATATATAAGGACTCAAATCTTAGAGATATATAAAATCTTCAACCATTCAGATATTCCCCAAATTAAGGTTTTAAAGGTATGTAATTGACAAGTGACCTAATTTTTGATTAGAAGATCCCATTTTTTTGTGACTGAATGTTGTGATAAATAGGAGTACTATTATTATTTTTCAACATGCCTCCAAAAAAAGATACAACACCAATTAAATGTATTAAAGGGTCACCCTTGACTCATGACATAAGTGACGACTTAGAATTTAAGTTATCTTAATTAGAGAAGAAAGTTAATGAAATGGATGGTAGAATGTTGAAAAAGACGGATTTACGAGGTTCTCAAGAAAAAATTAAAACAGAAATATAAAAGAATATGAATGAAAATAAGGAAGGAATAGAAAAGAAGACGAATGGAAAATAATGAAAATATTTGAAAATAACTAAAAAATTTACAAAAGATTATATCAAAATATATGCCGAAAAGAGGTGTGGAGATCCAAGAAAATCATGAACATAAGGAGAAGCATGGTGTTGAGAATGAATCTCATAGGGGAGTATGTTATCACAACTGGAGAGCACAAATATTGAATTGCAGGACCGTAATCATGAATTTTATATCCAAGATCCACATCATCAAGGCTTCAAGTCAGCACCAAAGAAACTCCTACATTATAAGGATCGAGGAAGTATGATGGTAATGATCATGTAATATGGATATTTTAGATGGAGAAATACTTTGATATAAACCAAGTGGACTACTTACAAAAGTAAATATTGCATCCATGTTTTTACAATAATACCAACAGGGTTTCAATGGCTTTGTGAAAGTAAAAAGGATTATGTTATGGCTTGGTCCTTTTTATAGAGGAATAAATAGCACATTCTATGGATATTGCAAGAAATACATCATTCTTCATTCAATTGGTAAACCTTCAATGAAAAGGTCTAGTTACGGAGCACATTCAACAATTCCAAAATTTGAGTCTCAAAACAAAGTATATTTTAGAGGATAATTCGTTAGACCTATTTATGGGAACTTTAAAGGAAAATATCCAACATTACACATGTCTCTTTGAGCCTAGATCTTCAGAGTGTGCCTTTAGTTTGGAAAAGAAAGTTGAAAATAAAAATCTGGCCACTAGAAAATTGGGCACTATTAATTATAGAGAAAACCATGCTCCCTCTCCTAAAATGACATGGTTGACTCCTCGGAAAATGGATGAAATAATATAAAAGGGACTATGTTTCAACTGTGATAACAAGTACAATAAGGAGAATAAATTTACTGAGAAAAATATTTTGCATAGACTGTGAAGATGAATAATATCAAGAAGTGGAAACTTCACAAGATCTAGAGGTAGAAGAGTGATCTTATTTACACTAAATAATTTGTAATAGCTTAAAGTGTGAATTGACTTAAATTAGAGAAATTAAAAGGTGGAATTGAAAAATGAATAGTAAGAAGAAAGATAGAAAGACACATTGTTGATTTTCACCCAATTTGGGATACATCTTTGAGCTCACTCAAATAGACAACCACTCCATTATTATAATGCGGAGCATTTATTATGAAATTTATTACATCACTATGGAACTCAATCATGTAACACAATGTAATCATGAGATCTAGGAATAGTTTCGCATTAATATCACACTCTTCCCTCTCTCGATCTGCTTTAAAAGCACTTGCAACTACCTTTGTTTCCCATACTACACCTTCAGTGTCTCAAAACAAAACTACCGTGGATTGCATACTTTGTCATCAAGCAGCTTCTTGGCACATTGGTAACCTACAAAATTTAAAATGGATATATCTTAGGTTCTATTCCAAATATTTCCATCGCATTAATATCACACTCCTCCCTCTCTCGATCTGCTTGAAAAGCGCTTGCAACTACCTTTGTTTCCCATACTACACCTTCAGTGTCTCAAAACAAAACTACCATGGATTGCACACTTTGTCATCAAACAGCTTCTCGGCACATTGGTAACCTACAGAATTTAAAATGGATATATCTTAGGTTCTATTCCAAATATTTCCATCCTCGGGTTTCTTAGAAAATGGCCATTATAGCCTTATTCCTTCAAAATTAAAAATAGAACTAATACCAAAAACACTCTTGGTTTCGAAAAAATTTCATGATAACACACTCTCTAGTGCATTGGTAAAAAGACAGTGTTGCAAACAACCTATCTTGGGTTCGATCCCAACCTTCCCATTTTTTTGGATTTGGTCGTCAAACTTTGGATAAAAGAATACCCCCACAAAAATGTTTCAAACTTTAGCCTTGACCCAATAGAAAAAAGTATTGGTTTATATACACCAAGTCACATGTTCGAACCCACAAACCTCAGTGATTTTGCGGGATTTGGTAGGGTTTAAACTTCAAATATATATCACCAATCCTTGTTATTTCAAGCAGTTTGGTAGCGCGCTAGTTAAGTCACTAGACCATCAATGAGGAGGTCACCTGTCAAACCCGTCAATTCCAAATTTTAAACATTGGATATTATCAAAACTTAAATATAGGTTATTGACCCATCATACATGGTGAAATATTTGGCATGTTGGTGAAGTTGTTGAACCACTATTGTGGAGGTTGTGGGATCAAGCCTGCACCTAGTCCATTTTGAGAAATTAGATAACATTAAAATTTAAATATAGGATGTGTTGGTTGGATTCCAAGAATTTTCAAGTCGTGTAGCGGTAAAGCTGTTTTTTTGTCATGCATAAGTCACAAGGTTGACTCCCGTTGATCAACATTTTAACCAATTTTTGGAACAATAAACTTAAATAAGGTTTGTTCCAGTTCAGTTCCAATGGATGGCTATTGGCCTGAAGATGGACCATTATGTTGTTAATGCATAGGTGAAGGGATTGGTCCACTTACTCAATCCTTTCAGATTTGATACATTCTTTTAGCCAATACAGGCTGCTACATGGCTATCAATGATTGGGTCACATTTTAGTCCTCAAATGAACCACATGTGGCACCACATAATTTTCCCAATCACCCACCACATCACCTTTTTTTAGCTTTGTATATACTCATTTTTCCATCGCATAGTACCATTAATCATAACCTAAATTTCGACACCCTTACACTCATTTCACGTCATAATTCCATCATTTATCGCTAAATCACATTCCATGCTTCATGGTTGATTATCATTAGTTTAATTATATTTTAGATTATTATAGATGATTTAGTCGTGATTTACTAGTGATCGTTTCACTAAGTTCATTTGCCGAAGCATTCTATTGTTAGAAGTCTCCACAAGTCAATTTTGACTAGTTACTGCAGAGTCAATTATGGAATTGTTGTAGGTGAAAATATGAATTTTTTGACCAAATGGGGTAGAACCTTGAAATTTTTACATGCAGGTTTTGTTCATAGTACCCTTATTCATGTAACCTAGAAATTATTTGGCAAAATTCATCCTCGTGAAGGATTTATGGTCGGGGGAATTTTCCAATGCAGCTTTAAGTACATAATCAGGGCAAAATTCAGATTTGACTGTTTTGGCCATGTTTAGTCAATTTAGCATCCTAAATTGCTAACATAAATTATCGACCAGTGCTACTAAACTGATGAAGTGTGGTGCACTATATGTGCTTAAGAAACCTACTTCTTACTTCGTTGTTTTGATGTTTTACTGTTGTTTTGGAGGTTTTATGTTTTGATTCTTAGTGTTCTACTCTAAACTAGAAAGATGAGATTAAATCTAATTAATAGGAAGGAAAATGAAATTTTTTCAAATGAATTAAAGCAGAGTTTTATTTACAAGTTATGTTCCTAACTAGGAAATGATGAAAACAGAGAGTCCTAATCCATGGATATTACAACTTCTAAATGAACATTCATGAAATAACAAGTAACTCAAAACATTACAACTTAATATGATTCATTTAGTTAGAGATTTGTTGGAAGAGCTTGTGAAAAAATATTAATTCTAATGCAATGAGGATCTCCTACAACATAAAAGGAAACGTTGAAACAAATAGTAACTTAGAACATTACAGTAAAATCTCATTCATTTGATAGAGGTTTATTGGAAGAGCTTGAAAAAAAGATTACTACAATGTAGTAAGGATCTCCTATGAAATGCTGAAACAACTTATAACATTACAACTAAATCTCATTCATGAGTTAGAGGTTTATTGGAAGAGCTTTTGAAAGAGATTAATCATAATGTGATAAGGATCTTCTATGAAGCAAAACCATCAATAACTCACAATATTACAACTTAGTCTCATTCGTGAATTAGAGGTCTATTGGAAAAGCTTTTGAAAGAGACTAACTGCAGTATAATGAGGATCTTCTTTTTAACTAAATAACAGAAAATGAAATGCTAATAACTCAGAATATCACAATTGAATCCCATTCATTTAATAGAGATGTATTGGAAGAGCTTGAGAAAGAGACTAACTATAATATCATGAGAATCCTTTATCTAAGCAAATGACATGAAACATAATGCTAAAAGCTATGATTTTAGAAAGAAATCTAAGTAAGGAAATATGACAAAACATAATTGAAAATGACTTATCTAGAAAACATGTAAAACCTCCTCGAATAGTCGGGGCCCTCTGCTACCAATTTGGTGAAATTCTTCAGCTCCCTAAAGTTGTAATCAAAACAACATCAAAAAACTTCTTTATTAATAAACTCACAAATCTACATCCCATTCCATCTTAAGCTTTGTTACAAGACACTCTATAATCCTTTCTCTTGTTCTCCTATTTTTCACTACCCTTGATAGGAGAAAGCTTCTCCTATTTATACAAAAATATGAGAAGTTATCTCATTAATGAGAGTCCATGAGTCTCTCCCTCTATCTCTAGAGTTACAATCAAAATAGGAAATGATAAGACACGTGTCTTTTTAGAGTTTCAATACACATAAGAAATGAGACACATATCTTCTTAAAGTTTCAATACACATAAGAAATGAGACACATATCTTCTTAAAGTTTCAATACAAAAAGGAAATGAGACACATATCCTCATGATCCCATGATCTTCTCCACTCAAATTCGAATTTGGTTTTGGGAGGCCACATAAAGGTCTTTTAGAAGCTTCCTTTTGACCTACACATGTCACAAAACTCATAACACATATATAGATATATGAACTATGTTAATTTTCTAGTTTCTAATCATAAATTCACTTTAAACACATAAAATAAATAACTTTGGAAGACAAGGATCCTAACCCATATATTTATGAAAATGGTCTTGATGTATGGTTTTAGGTCAGATAGTTATGAAATGAGAGTTGAATGGTAATGACATAATGGAAATATGTATGAATATGGAAAACACTTTTGAGACTCAACATACCCCCCAACTGAAGTTCTTCCATGTCCTCATGCAACTATTGCAATGATTCATTTGTTTATGAGTTGATCTTTTATGAGTTTTGAATCATATTGATTCGTTCCAAACTTTACTTTTATAATATTTTCTTTTGGTAAAGTATAATACATTTGATTACAACATTTTTTTATGGTTGGTTCTTGTGTGAAAACTGGTTTTTTTGAGCAATGGTTCTTGTGTAACAATGCTTTATTTTCTTTGTTGCATCATAGTTCATGAAAACATTTAGAATCAATTACTTCATCAATGAATTGATCATTTGCAAGGCATATAATCTTTTGGATCATGTTGCAACAATAGTTTGTTGGGAAATATATGTGGGTGGAAATGAAATGAAAATGTGTGATAGTGTATGACATGTGGATATGAAATGATGTCCCTTCCCCCCCAACTAAAGATATGATAATGTGAAAAAGGGAGTGAGAAATTTTTCCAAAGTTACAATTTTAGCATTCTAATGAATTACATGACTAAAAATTAGAAAACCACATACCTTCACTTACCTTAAATGTGGATGAGTTGTGTATACTGAAGAGTGTGGTTGTTGATGTTGTTGGATCATGAACTATGTAAACAAATGAATTTGATCTGCTTCTTTGTTATCTTTGTTCTCTTTGTGCTGATGGCAAGATTGGGATCTTTATTGCTACTGATACAAATTGATTCCTGCTGCAAACCACTGAAATGTTGTAGTCTTCAATCGTTACAAACTCTGATGGTGCAATTCTAGTCATGCGAATAAATGTGTTGATGTTGAGCATGAAGAGAAGTCATTGGATTACCGACCATTGATGAATGCCGTTAACCAATGCGAGACAAACTCACCATTAATGCCAATGAGTACCAAGGTACCTAAGTACATCTTGCAAAGTGCGAATAAATGGGCTAATGTCGAGCCACTTGCAAGATCTGACGATCAAGGGACATTGATGTATTCCCATGATTGTCAGCGAGAAAACTTGTCATTAATGCATACAAGCCTCAAGGTACTATTAAGGACTCTAGCCTTGGACCTAGATAATGTGCTGATGTCGATAGGCCAAGACTTGTTAGAAGGGAGGCCTTAAGGAATCCTCCATCATCTAACGCGAGCATTAAGGAATAATTTTTGAAGGACTATGGATGAAATTTTTTGCAGTGGATCAAGATTTATTTGACAGAATGAAAATGGAAATGAAATGAATCAGCTTTGTAGAGGAGCGGAATGGTTTTATTGCTAGTGAAAGCAGGGAAGGAAAATATAATGACTGGGAAAAAAAAATGAGCAGTGAGGGAAAATGAGACGAGGATTTTATTGAATGACTAAATAGAAATGCAATAGCGAAGGTAAAGGGAAATGAGGTGAGTGTTTTATTGACCGAGGAAGCATGGAGGCAATGGAGATACTGGCATCTGAAAGGCTTGCAAGTGTTGGATCTGATTTGCATAAGCATGTGCTCATGCATTGATGTTTCTTTCTTTGTTGCCGATCATCTTCTTGTAAAAGAAATGTAGTCTTTGAGAGAGACACTATTTGCTTGTAGTCATCTGTCTTTCCTCCTGAAACCTGCAAAATAAAACTAGTACTTCTTCTGCAATGGAATGTAAGATTATCAAAAGAGAGAGGTGATCAATCACTCTGGTTATGACATTTACACAAAAAACTGAGAATTGGTACTAATAAAACAAGTTCATGAAGGAAAACCAAAAGAATTTATACATGTTTCAAAATTAGTGCCTCAAGTTTCCTGTTGTGTCTTTTCACCAATTTCTTTAGTCTTTACTGTTTCAAACTTTGATGATAGTTTTCTCATTATGTAAATCTCGTCGAAATCTTTCCAACGACACTTGAATCGTCGAAATCTGATGTCCAAAGAGAAAGTAAGCTAATTTGAAATTTGAGTGAAACAGTGAAGTTTCTCAACTGCAAAATTGATGTTTTAGCTTGCAAAATTGCACAGCAGCTGCAGAATTGCGCAGTTTCTGTAGCTAAAAATCCTGAAAAGAAAGTTAAGTATACATGCCTATGCAAATAAACAGTCTTGACATTTAAATCAATCAATACCTCCTCAAGGAAAATGAACAATACACTACTTATTTTATTGATGCAATTTTTTTTTTCAAATTATATATGTTACATTTTTTTAAAATATGTACATATATATTTTTATTAAACAAAACAATTGATTAGAATTTTTGTTGTTGTTGTCGTCGTCGTTTTTTTTTTTTTTTTTTAAACCTTCTTTTCCTCACGAATTTTCCCTTTACTCACAAGCCTCTTGGAGATTCCAGAAAGTAAAGAAAATGGTGAAAAACATATAAAACATAGATGGAATGAGCAATACAGACAACATCAGCATTCAATTTGGGCTTAATGATATTCGAAAAATGATACAATGTGAAAGGAACATCCCAAAAGAACCAATTATCCACGTGCAGTTTCAGAGATATAAGCTGGAAAAAAAATAATAGTTAATTTGTGCGCGCCTTCTGGCCAGCTTATAAATCAGTCAAAGCAAATCCCACCAAGCACGCAGATCTTAAAATGATAGAGGGGTGGACGATAGCTGTAACAACAGCTCTTATTTGGTCAAAATGAAATGTTCAGTCTTCAAATTCCATGTGGCAATAGACTTTGATTTCAATTCGACTTTTCTTTCTGGAGGATGTTGTATTTATCTCAACTGACTTCCTACAAAATTGGATCAGGAAATCGGATTCTTCAAAATCAAATCTCATCAAACCGTAACTGTCTGCAAAAACGTTTTTTTTTTTTCACGCAGACAACAAAATAGGGCTCTGAAGAACCGCAAAATTATCTCTAACGGTTGCGAAATCTAGAAAACAATTTCTGGGTTATCTAATTACCCCCATTCCCGAAAAAACCCATGTTGTGGATTTTTCAAATTCGCCTTGATTTGCTACAAATTTACATTTTAAAATCACGTGTCAAAAACAGTTACGTTTTTCTGATAATGGAATACGACTTCCGATGAATGAAATGATTTGCTAATTGCCACATGCATCAATAATTTGAGTTCAATTCGAAACCAAAATCAGCTTCTTGAAGAACGGTCTCTTTAAATTATGGATTTGTTAAATGTTTATGCCTCCAGTTTCGCTGTAGTTCCTGAGCAAATTTCTCGTTTCCCTTTGCTTTCCTCTCTGCTTCTCTTTTCTTGCTTCTTTGACAGCAGATTCTTTTCTTATTCAACGCATTTCAATCTGAGAATTTTGACAGCAGCTCATTTTCTTATTCAACGCTTTTTCAATGTTGATGATCTCTTTGATCTGCAGAGAAACGCTTATCACGAGTATTCTTCACACAATTTCAATTTTGTTAAGGTATTCTCCAGTTTCTCTTGCGGTAGCCTGATGAATTTTGAGCCCAAAGGAATTTGTTGCTGAATTTATATGATTTCTTATCACGATTTGATCCTAGCATATTTTTATCAGATTTGCAAGAGCGTTGGCCATCATTATGGAATCTCTGATCACAGATTTTGTTTAACAATTGCAGAGGTTAGATCTGCAAAACTCAAATGCGTACATGGCATCTCACAACAGTCAATCTCTCATAATCAAAGTTCCGTGAATGAAATAAAAACATCCATATCACAATTTAAACTTTACTTCTTTTCAGAATTTGGAGATGAGAGCTTGATGGAATGGATTTCTGGTTGATGCAAATTTGAAGGCCAAAGTCCAAAATTTGTTGCGCAGTCAAGTTTATTTGCAGGTTGATTGGAAGGTCGAAGCCAAACTAGCATACAAAACATTGATTTAGAGATTGCAAAGCCAATTAAATGTTGTTTTTAGCTTATTTGTTTGGAGTTTTAATCTCATTTTATTTTATGCTTTGATTTTTTTTAATTTTCTTTATTAAAAAGAAACTATTAATAAAGAAAATGAAATTTATTTTATTTGTTTTGTTAATAAAATTACATATGTTATATTTTTAAAAAAATTAAAAATATACATATATATTTTACAAAACAAAATAATTTATTGAATTTTTATTTTTATTTTTATTTTTTGTTTTTTTAACATAAAATTTCTTTTTCTGATCCTCCAGATCACACAAAGTGTTGGAGGAGAGCATACTGGAGAAATTATTAATTTTTTTTGTTTTCTTAAATGTAAGAAATAAGGTCTCCTAATTACACTTCCCCGGCAACGGCGCCAAAATGTTTTGTCAATTTAGCGTCCTAAATTGCTAACATAAATTATCGACCAGGGCTAGTAAACTGATGAAGTGTGGTGCACTATATGTGCTTAAGAAACCTACTTCTTACTTCGTTGTTTTGATGTTTTACTGTTGTTTTGGGGGTTTTATGTTTTGATTCTTAGTGTTCTACTCTAAACTAGAAAGATGAGATTAAATCTAATTAATAGGGAGGAAAATGAAATGTTGTCAAATGAATTAAAGCAGAGTTTTATTTGCAAGTCTTGTTCCTAACTAGGAAATGATGAAAACAGAGAGTCCTAATCCATGGATATTACAACTTCTAAATGAACATTCATGAAATGAAAAGTAACTCAAAACACTACTACTTAATCTGATTCATTTAGTTAGAGATTTTTTGGAAGAGCTTGTGAAAAAGATTAATTCTAATGCAATGAGGATCTCCTAAAACATAAAAGGAAACATTGAAACAAATAGTAACTTAGAACATTACAGTAAAATCTCATTCATTTGATAGAGGTTTATTGGAAGAGCTTTTGAAAGAGATTAATCATAATGTGATAAGGATCTTCTATGAAGTAAAACAATCAATAACTCACAATATTAGTCTCATTCGTGAAATATAGGTTTATTGGAAAAGCTTTTGAAATAGACTAACTACAGTGTAATGAGGATCTTCTTTTTAACTAAATAACAGAAAATGAAATGCTATTAACTCATAATATCACAATTGAATCCCATTCATTTAATAGAGATGTATTGGAAGAGCTTAAGAAAGAGACTAACTGTAATATCATGAGGATCCTTTATCTAAGCAAATGACATGAAACATAATGCTAAAAGCTATGATTTCAGAAAGCAATCTAAGTAAGGAAATATGACAAAACATAATTGGAAATGACTTATCTAGAAAACATGCAAAACCTCCTCGAATAGCAGGGGCCCTCTGCTACCAATTTGGTGAAATTCTTCAGCTCCCTAAAGTTGTAATCAAAACAACATCAAAGAATTTCTTTATTAATAAACTCACAAATCTACATCCCATTCCATCTTAAGCTTTGTTACAAGACACTCTATAATCCTTTCTCTTGTTCTCCTATTTTTCACGACCCTTGATAGGAGAAAGCTTCTCCTATTTATACAAAAATATGAGAAGTTATCTCATTAATGAGAGTCCATGAGTCTCTCCCTCTATCTCTAAAGTTATAATCAAAATAGGAAATGATAAGACACATGTCTTTTTAGAGTTTCAATACACATAAGAAATGAGACACATATCTTCTTAGAGTTTCAATACAAAAAGGAAATGAGACACATATCCTCATGATCCCATGATCTTCTCCACTCAAATTCGAATTTGGTTTTGGGAGGCCACATAAAGGTCTTTTAGAAGTTTCATTTTGACATACACATGTCACAAAACTCATAACACATATATAGATATATGAAACTATGTTAATTTTATAGTTTATAATCATAAATTCACTTTAAACACATAAAATAAATAACTTTAGAAGACAAGGATCGTAACCCATATATTTATGAAAATGGTTACTTGATGTATGGTTTTAGGTCAGATAGTTATGAAATGAGAGCTGAATGGTAATGACATAATGGAAATATGTATGAATATGGAAAACATTTTTGAGACTCAACAGGCCACATCCACGGTTTTGATAAAACTCTAATGCTCAACAAAAGGAAACAGTTCCTCCATCCATGCTATGATATAGATGAACCCAACCATGACCCATTCGAAGGCTTTCCAGAAGATTCTTATTTAGTTTTACTCCAACGATTTCTACTATCAAAAGCTTTGATCCATTCCTTTCGTTATTTGTCATAGCCACCTCTCTAATTGGTTACAACAACGAACTGTATAAAGCATGTACACAAATGTATAGTTGGGGGTGTGGAAGAAATACACAGGTGTATGATTTTTTGCATGAGAGATCTGAACAAGAAGCGGTAGCAGTAGCATGGCAATAGAATTGCTATGTAATTTATGTAAGAAGCTTTACGCTCAACTTGTAGATCACGATGTATTTGTTGGCTGAATTCATATTTTGCTAAGATTTAATATATAATCATGATTCAAAATTTATTTCCTATGAGTATTATGCTCTTGTTTTAAGATTTTAGCCTCATTGAATTAATTTAAGACTTGCTCCAGGAAGTGGCAAGTGCCCACCACTACCCGGAGTCGAGTCCCATGATCATTATAGATTGTAGGAAGTATGTTTTACTGCAATTCATAGAATTACAATTTGTTTTGAATTTGTTTCCTAATATATCTTAAGCTTTTTGTACTTAAGATATTTTCCTTGTATTTTTAAATCTGGAAAAGAACAATAAGAAAATTGTCGTTGAATCTTTGCACACAAAGGAGTTGTGTTAATTAATATTTCTTGTACATTAATTATTTTTACATCTCTACAGTCATGAATATTTAGAAGGAAGCTTTTCAATATTAAAAAAACTCTGAAGGGAAAGTAATGATTGTATTATGAACTCGAACTTTCAATTCAAATTGGATTATGTTCTTATCATTTAAGGTCACGTACACATGGTTCTGATAGCATTGTGCTTCACGTGAAATATCCAGAAAGAATAGAGGTAGAATAAGTCGTGTGTTGATATCTTAGGAATTGTATGGTGTTTGAATTGTAGTGTAATTTCTATTTGAATAGATCTTAGGTTATTTCTCTTTTCATAGGAAATTCTTTACTTAGAATAGACTTGTCTGAGTTCATTAAATTAGTTTCTTTTGAAGTTGAATTTAAGTGTGTTAAATGGAGGAGCATAGAGCGTAGATTTGAGTTGTAATTCAATTTCATTTTGAATTGGAGTGCATTGAATTGGGAATTGATTTAAATTATCATTTAGTTTTTTTTTCTTTTGGAATTAGATGTATGAATTAGATAGGATTAAAAATTTAGTTTGAAATTCTCTTTAGCTTGTGTTATTTGCCCTAGGGAATTGGAATTAGATTTGTTTGGATTGAGATTGCATAGATTAAGATTGACGTAATAAAGTTAGTTTAAAATTAAAATTGTTTTGATTAGAATTGGTTATATGGATTGCGATTTCCATTTCATTTCTTGAAGCTTTACCTGAATGATAGCTGGTTATTTGCTTCATTTCATAGAAGGTTCCAATTAGAATGATTTGCATTCATTATTAAAATAGGCTGAAATTATCTGTAGTGACTTAAATTAGTTCTGAATTAGAAGAGTGTTGATTATGCCTTTTGAATGTTGAGTTGTTTGAGTCATGTAGCACATAAGGATTGAGTTAAGTATATTTCTTTTGAGATTGCTTATGTTTTCTAAGAATGAGATGATTGATAATTTACTTATTTGATAGAAGATTGTTTTTATCATTCTGCACTTAACGATCATTAACAAGGAAACTTATATTCTCTGACCATTAAGCTGAGCCAAAAACGTAGTACAACTCATGTTTACGACTTCTGAATTGACAATTAAATATTAAGAGGTTTAATTCACTAATTAAAACTCTCAACATTTTGGTGTCTTTGCCGGGGAGTTCTATTTTGGTTCAAGTAATATTTTTTACAGAGTTTAAAGGGTATTGTAGGGCAGTTAGAGGGTGGAGAGAGTAAGGTAAGATGTGAATGAAGAGACATGCATCCACTATTGTGGGGTTGGTTCAAATTCTGGTCGTTCTTTCTTATTTTTAAACTTTTATTTTCCTTTCCTTTATGCGTAGAAGTAGAAGTAGGCCTTACAATAGTCTAAACCATTCTATGAGACCTTTAATTTCCGAATTTTTTTGCTTTCAATAGATTACATAGTACTATGATCCGTTTTTTTATGAGTATGATGAGCTTTATTTCAGCCAATAGCTTTTAATTTCATTTATCTTCAGATTCCAATATCTAACCTTATATCATATTTTGGGTGTTGTAAGAACCCTTTGTACTAATCCATGTTGCGAGACAGGGATCATCAACTAGCAGGAGAAATTAAAGAATGATTAAGAGCTTAAAGAATGTCCCTCGAAGCACTTTCTCAAATCCTAGCAGTAGCTAGGGTATCTTCCTCTCAGGAAGAGTTCATCTTGACCTCTTTCAAGAAATTATCTATCTCTCCACAACCATAAAAAGATGTGGAAGTCTCCCTTGATTCCCCTTGCCTATATACCAAGGAGATTGATAAATCATGTACCAAATTTGATGGGGATCATCTAGTTGAACTTGATATCGAAGAACTTTCACCATGTCCAGCAGCGAGCCTTGTATGCATTCCAGAGACCAATTATCCAAATTTGCCTAGCACGACCCATGAGGACTTTCAAAGTGTTCCAAAAGAAGAAATGAGCCAATACCACCATGATTACGTCGAGAATTGGTTCCAGATAACAATTCAAACAAAGTATCACTCTCATATTCAAACACTCTTTGTCTCACATCTTTCAAAGCTATTGATTGTTCATGCTCATATACCTTCTAAAGTTTATAAGTTAAATCTAGGCATGATTATATCTTTGTACTTGATCCACACATGGCTTCATTGGAAGTTATCTTTCACTTGAAGGGGGGTATATTTTCTCCAATATAGTAGGAAATTTAGTATTGTAAATAAATAAATGAAATAGTAAAGAGAAAAATAAGTCTTTTTGTGAAAACTAGCTTGTCTAGTGCAACTGGACAGAGACTTTTCTTAAAAACCAGGTAACTAGTGGGCAAGGTTCCCAATAAAGTTTTTAAATTTGTATAAGTTCTTCAAATCATGTATCTTTTAAGTTATTATGTTTGTACTCGAGTTGGTTGATGTGGGATTCCCTAAGGCCCACCTGCTAGTGAGCCTTGTCCCATCAACGTCATCACAATATCTAGGACCAAGGTTAGGGTTAGATAAGGTACCTGGGAGCCTGCATGCCTTAATGGCAGATATCCTTGTCATCTACTAAGGAAATACATCAATGTTTCTTGGTGGATGAATTTTGCAGTCCATTCTACTCCGACAAATCTATTCATGGCTAGTAGAATGTACTTGGTGCTTTGATTCCCATTGACTTCAAGGGTGGGATATCTCGCATTGGTTAACGACATCATAAATGGTCAGTAAACCAATGATTATTGCTTATGTTCGACATCGACACCATTTATTCACATAAGCAAGATTGCACATGGATTTGTAGCAGTTTAAGACTATATGGTTTTGAGATCTCGACATAGATTTGCAACAGTTTGGATTTTTGTATCGGCATTTCCATTATTATTTACAGCAACAGCCACCTTTCTTCAGTTGTTTGGGGACATGCAACTCCTCAGGCATGGGGGAGAAGGGGACATTTAGTTCATCCTTTAGCCCTTTAGTTCATCTCTTAAGCTCATCCTTCAACCTTCGTCATCACATCAGATTAGCAGTCACATCAGCTCCAGCCATTTCATCCTCCACTGCATCTTGCAACATCGGGCACATCAATGACAAAGGTAAAACTTGAGTTAAATTTGGCTTATGATTCTCTAATTAATTAGAAGTTTAAGGAAGCTTAATGATTCACCACTTCTCATTCCACACATTTCATCTTTCATAAACCATTATCCTTTTGTTTCCTTCCATTCACTCTGCATATACTCTGATCACAAGATCATGTTAAAAGCAAAAACCTTATGGTGCATTGATAAAGCAGTCTCTATAGTGTCTTCTCCTTCCATGATAACAAGCATTAGGATGAAGTCATTAATACCATGAAATGATAAAGGAAACCACTTGTAGACATTGGCCTGACGATGACAGAGTATGCAAGCACCCACTCACCATCTCCATCACCATCTCATTTTATCCATCATCTCTCCCTCACTCGTCCCTTTCTTGTCCTCAATTTGTATTACTCTAAAAATCAGTATGAAGAGTCTTGCACCACAAGAACCAACACCTCCAAGTATTCAATCAGTGTTGTTCCGCAAGAACCAACACCTTCAAATATCCAATCAATATTGCCCCACAAGAACCAACATCTACAAAACAATGTCAAGAATCTGTCAATGAGCAAGATATTTGTCTGCATGAGGACATGCAAACCCTCAGGCATGGGGGGATGTTGATCCTAGTATATGCCCATTTTTCCATCAAATAATACCATTATTCATAACCTAAATTTTGACACCTTTACACTCATTTCACGTCATAATTCCATCATTTATCGCTAAATCACATCCTATGCCTCGTGGTTGATTATCATTAGTATTATTAGATTTTAGATAATTAGAGATGATTTAGTCATGATTTACTAATGATAGTTTCACTAAATTCATTTGCTGAAGCATTCTATTGTCGGAAGTCTCCACAAGTCAATTTTGACTAGTTACTGCAGAGTTGAGTGCAGAATTGTTGTAGGTGAAAATATGAATTTTGTGATAAAATGTGGCAGAATATTGAAATTATGACAAGTGGGTTTTGTTCATAGTACCCTTATTCATGTAACCCAGAAATTGTTTGGAAAAATTCATCTTCTTGAAGGAGTTATGGTCGGGGGAATTTTCCAATGCAGTTTTAAGTACATAATCAGGTCAAAATTCGGATTTGATTGTTTTGGTCACATCCATGGTTTTGATAAACCTCTAATTCTCAACAAAAGGAAATGATTCCTCCATCCATGCTATGATCTGGATGAACCCAACCATCACCCATTTGAAGGATTTCCAGGAGATTCTTATTTAGTTTTACTCCAATGTTTTTCTACTATCAAAAGCCTTGATCCATTGCTTTCCTTATTTGTCATAGCCACCTCTATGATTGGTTACAACAGTGAACTGTATAAAGCATACACGCAAATTTATAGTTGGGGATGTGGAAAGAATACACAGGTGTATGATTTTCTTTATGAGAGATCTGAACAGGAAGCGGTAGCAGTAGCGTGGTAATATGATTTCTATGTAATTTTTGTAAGAAGCTTTACGCTCAGCTTGTAAATCATGATGTATTTGCTGGATGAATTCATATTTTGCTGAGGTTTAATATATAATAAACATTTTTTTCCTGTGAGTATTATGCTCTTGTTTTAGGATTTTAGCGTCATTGAATTAGTTTAAGACTTGCTCCAGGAAGTGGAAAGGGTTCACCACAACTTGGAGTCGAGCCCTGTTATCATTATAGATTGTAGGAAGTGTATTTTACTGCAATTATAGAATTACATTTCGTTTTGAAGTTTTTTCCTAAATAGATCTCAAGCTTTTTGTACTTAAGATATTTTCCTTGTTTTCTTAAATCAGGAAAATAACAATAAGCGAATTGTCGTTGAATCTTTGCACACAGAGGAACTGTGTTAATTAATATTTCTTGTACATTAATTATTTCTACATCTCTATAGTCATGAATATTTAGAAGAAATATTTTCAACATTAAACAAACTCAGAAGGAAAATTAATGATTGTATTATGAACTTGAACTTTCGATTCAAATTGGATTATCTTCTTATCATTTAAGGCCACGTACACATGGTTTGGATAACATTGTGCTTCACGTGAAATATCCATAAACAATAGAGGTAGAATAAGTCGTGTGTTGATAACTTAGGAATTGTATGGTGTTTGAATTGTAGTGTAATTGTTATTTGAATAGATCACAGGTTATTGCTCTTTTCATGAGAATCTCTTTACTTAGAGTAGACATGTCCTAGTTCATTAGATTAGTTTCTTTTGAAGTCTTTTGAATTTAAGTCTGCTAAATGGAGGAGCATAGAGCATAGATTTGAGTTGTAAGTTAATTTCCTTTTGAATTAGAGTGCATGAATTTGACATTGATTTAAATTATCATTTAGTTTCTTTTTCTTTCGAGATTAGATGTATGAATTAGATAGGATTAAAAAGTTAGTTTGAAATTCTCTTTAGCTTGTCTTATTTGCCCCAAGGAATTGGAATTAGATTTGTTTGGATTGAGATTGCATAGATTAAGATTGACGTCATAAAGTTAGTTTAAAATTAAAATTGTTTTGATTAGAATTGGTTATATCGATTGTGATTTCCATTTTATTTCTTGAAGCTTTACCTGAATGATAGCTGTTTATTTGCTTCATTTCATATAAGATTCCAATCAGAATTATTTCCATTCATTATTACAATAGGCTGAAATTGTTTGTAGTGACTTAAATTAGTTATGAATTAGAAGAGTATTGATTATGCCTTTTGAATGTTGAGTTGTTTGAGTCAAGTAACACATAAGGATTGATTTAAGTAGATTTATTTTGAGATTGCTTATGTTTTCTAAGAATGAGATGAGTGTTAATTTACTTAATTGATAGAAGATTTTTTTTATCATTCTGCACTTAACGATCATTAACAAGAAAACTTATATACTCTGACCATTAAGCTGAGCCAAAAACACAGTACAACTCGTTTTTACGACTTTTGAATTGACAATATAATATTAAGAGGTTTAATTCACTAATTAAAAATCACAGCATTTTGGTGTCGTTGCCGGGGAGTTGTATTTTTTGGTTCAAGTAAGATTTTTTACAGAGTTTCAAGGGTCTTGTGTGCAGTTAAAGGGCAGAGAGAGTACGGTAAGACATGAGTGAAGAGCCATGCATTCACTATTGTGGGGTTGGTCCAAAGTCTGGTCGTTCTTGCTTATATTTGAACTTTTATTTCCCTTTCCTTTCTGTGTAGTAGTAGAAGTAGGCCTTAGAATAGTCTGAACGATTTGGTGAGACATTTAATTTCCGAATTGTTTCGATTTCAATAGATTAAATAGTACTTTCATCTGGTTTTTTATGAGTGTGATGAGATTTATTTCATCCAATAGCTTTTAATTTCATTTATCTTTAGATTCCAATCTCTAACGTTATATCAATTTTTAGGTGTTGTAAGAACCCTTTGTACTAATCCATGTTGTGAGACAGGGATCATCAACCAGCAGGAGAAATTCAAGAATGATTGAGAGCTTGAAGAATTTCCCTCGAAACACTTTCTCAAATCCTAGCAGTAGTTGGGGTATCTTCCTCTCAGGAAGAGTTCATCCTGACTGCATTAAGGAAATTATCTATCTCTCCACAGCTAGAAAAATATTTGGAAGTATCCCTTGATTCAACTTGCCTATCTACCAAGGAGATTGAGAAATCATGTACCAAATCCGATGGGGAGCATCTAGTTGAACCTGAGATCGAAGAACTTTCACCATGTCCAACAACGAGCCTTGTATGCATTCCAAAGACCAATTATCCAAGTTTTCCTGGTGTTAGTGTCAGTATTTGCGTTATACCATCAGTGATAAAAATCCTCTTTTCATATCATTTTAGGAGTCCCACACAGAAAATTTTATTCATTCCACTAGATCATGTAAAAATTTACTCACTCATGGTAGCCTGAAGTAAAAAAAAATCACTTTTTATAAATTTCCATTACTTACTGGCTCAATTCCATACCTTACTGACGTACATCATCCATAGAGCTAATGTCATCATGAAAACCACTCTTTCAAAGTCTCATTAGGTCTTTAGGGTGTTTTCAAGGTTTCATTAAGTCTCTAGGGTTTTTCAAGGTCCAATAAACACATCATTTCCATTGCATAAAGCCAGCAAAGTAAGAGAGTGAAAAAATAACATCTCTTAACCATGTAAAGATTATTTGCAAATATGTAATTCTGATTCAAAAGTTGTGATTTTCATCCAAATGTAATTTTTTATTCTAATAAGATGTAACTTTTATTTTTATTCTATAATTTTATGTCATTTAATATGTAATAAGTACAAGGTTCCCAAGATTCCAACTCAAAGTTCCACATGCCAACAAAGCAAATATCAAAGTGCAAAGAGTTCCCCAATTGTCAAAGGAAAGAAATCAAAGTGAAAGGGTTTAATTGTGAAGTTTAAAGCTGAATTTGAACATAGCAAAGTGGGTTCCAAAAGCATAAAAATCACAAATTCACCAAGTATAAAAGCCCTCAAGACATCAAATCCATCTTCATTTTTCCCCTACAGCATTTAGCAATCCTCTCCACAACACGATTTTCGAGTTTAGAGAATGAAATTGGAAGAAAAGTGGTAGCACTGCGCTCTTGGATTTGCCGCGCTGCGCATAGCCTTCAGGCGCTGCGCTCCTAGCAAAGGAGGCGTTGCGCTCCTCCCACAAGCGCTGCACACCTGCCCGACTTTCTCACTAAGCTCCAAAACAAAGTGTCATCGCTCTAAAACTTCAAAATTGGTTGCCTTCACCCTCCAACAAGTAAGTAACACCAAATTACCATCTCCTAGCATTCCTCAAGTCAAATTTTCATGGTGTTTGAATTTCCTATACAAAATTTGGTGTCTTCTTTGTTATAAACCCTAGTTCCATTCCTAATTTTCAGTTACACTTCCTAATACTTCCAATACCCTTCCCACATTACAATTAACCTTTCCCAACCCCTATTTCACTATATCCCTTTTTCCAAAGATCTATATCCCCTAAACCCTAAGACCTAGGTATTTCAATTTCCTAAGCTTCCAAATCCCCATACCTGTAATAAAATTCCTATTCCCAAATCCCACAATATTTCTACTCCCTGTCACCTCCCTCAATTTAATAATCCCTTCCCCCATCTCCCTAATTTTTTCCATGCCATTCCCCACTCCCCAAACCTACATTTCACTCCCAATTCCTATCCCTAGGGTTTCTAGCCAAGACACTATGGAAGAATAAAATAGAGGATTCAGTTAGGAAGAAGAATGGTAAGAGAGGAGGCCACACAAAAGAGGGGGGATCGTTAGACTTGAACCTACAAACACCAGAGAACTCATGGCCTCTCCCATGACTGTGACATGTTTCAAGTATGTAGGATGCTTTGACTTTTGTGAAAAAATACAAAAGGTCCAACATCACCTTGTTTTGAGCAGGCTTTTCATCTCTAATCTTCATGAAAACCAGGTAACCCTTGTTGGTGTAAATTTCACAGTATCCACGGCCATCATAGCAGCTGCCACTAGAATTCCAAATGTTGGTGAAAAGTGGTACAAGGAAAAAGACTTGGAGAATCATTACTATGATCCATACATCAAGCCAAGGTACAAGAATGGAGGAAAATGGTTCTTTCCTTTCTCTTACCTCCTGGATAGGTATGCCCCCATGATGAAAATAATCATGAAGTACTTTTCTTGTGAAAGAAGGTTCTCTAGACTCTACACCTACCATATCATGTTATTAATGCACTTCGCAAGGGTCAAAATGTTCAACATACCTTATTATCTCTTCAGGAACATTGACAAAATGGCATACATTGTTCAAAAGAGAGATTATGACCACCAAATGAAAAGTATTTTTCACCACTCTCTCATCAAGATCATTGTCCTCTGTCACCTTGATCAATTGAACATCTCATGGGACACTTTCATAGCTAATGACATATTTACTGCTACACCAATTCAACATGCTCAAGTTGTGCCTCCACCATCTCATCCTTCCACATCCATTCCTCCATCTCAGCCCATAGTATCTACTCCTTCATCATCTCAAACTACTTCACCCATGTCACCACCATAATCACAATTTCAAACTCAGATTGGGTCATCTAGCATGTCTAAGATCAGTGAGCTTCAAAAGACCAAAGTGGTTGAGATAGACACATTGGAAAAAACATATCAGAGAGGTCATAGGCAAGTTTTTTCTCCACAAATTGTGGAAGAGGCCTTGCCTTCTTCATCGACAAAGCAAGTAGACAAAGGAAAGCAAAATATGACAGAGACATATATTCAGGAAGAGATTAGGCATGAGGAGAGAAATCTTCATGAGACAGAAATGGAGTTTGACCTTGTTGACTTGGATCAACAAGATGATTTCGAGATCACTAGCATAGTCATCTAGGAAAAGGAATCCAAGATTAGAGAGCTACAAACTAATCTTGATAGATCTAAATTTTTCATTACCTTTCTTGAACAGGAGAACCAGTAGCTAAACACCAAACACTTCATTGATGAAGTGAAATTCATCAAAGCTCAAAGGGAGGCAGAAAAAGCTAAAGTCTTGCTTGAAGAGACACTAGAAAAATATGGTGTGCTAGATGAACCAGAATAACAAGTGCCAAAAAGAAGGCCAAGAACTAGAGGTTTGAAGAAGATCCATAAAACTAGAAAGGCAGAAAGAAAGAGAACTAGTAGATGAGGTCACTCTTAATGAGATATTTACAGTTGTAATTAATGAGAACCAGGAGCAATGGCTTGACAGGGCCAACCGACACCTTGAGAATCTCCTAGAGAAAGAAAACAAGGATGATGATATTCATAAAAGGATGGAAAAGCACTATGCCAAGAGAAACAAAATTTCAAGGTCAAAACTTAAAGAAGCCAATGCAAAAATTGAAACGCTAACCATACAAGAAGAGAAAAGAAGGCGTGATATCCTGGTTGAAGCCTCACTCCATGCCTAACCCTCGTCATCAGCCACCATTCCGAAATTTTTGGCAATTTTTGATACATTTTTGCAAATCTTTGAAGTTTTTGTGCATTCCTCGACAATCATGTGATAGTTGGACTGTCAGGAGCACAATGACCTAGGTGTTGCACTCCTGTTTGAGGCATATTTTGATCAAAAGGAGACCACCATTGGATTCAGAGCATGGAACATGCACGTCAACCAGTTTTCTAGTCTTTTTTAGTCAAACTGATAGGTGAAAAAGTAAAAAAAAACTCAGAAAATCACAGTTATGCCTCTTTTTTCACCTTGTCATTGCGCTCCTGAGTAGTCTTGGTATAAACACCTTTTTGTAGTTCAAATCAAGTCAAATATGCAAACCAAGCACATATCTGTAAAGAATACTGGATAAGCTTTCCAATGAGCTATCCTGAGCTCAGTTTGGACACATGCAACCCATCCAAAACTCAGCTGCAAGATGGAGGGCGCACTTGACATTGGCACTGCGCACCTGACCAGTGTCTGATTTTTCTCAGTTTTCTCTGCAATTTTGATTTTCACCTTGAGAAATCATGTTTTCACTTATGTAATTGATGGAATTAAATGTAATTATGCTATTTTTACGCTTACCTAGCGTAAATACATTAAGTGAAAATTTTTTATGACATCAAATGAATCAGTTTGAAAAAAGTGAGGAATGAGTCATTTTGACTTCCCTACACACTAGTTATTCAACTCAGGTTTTGGTGGAACTGCTCCTCCTCTTATAGGTTCGACCCCTGAGGTTGAGAGAGGTTGTTTGAGGTCTATATCATGTACTTGTTGACTCATTTCATAGGTTGGATGTTGATGCATTGATCAGAGACTCTAGTGTAATCTATTTGGCAGGAAATTAATTAAAAGGATGCAGTTATTTCTTTGGGATACCTGTGGTATGAGAATTTAGCATTGTTTTTTCTTATGTCTCATTATGTATGAATTTTTTGTTTCATGGTCCATTTCATTTCTATGATATGTTGGTTTTTAAGTTGATAAATAGAATACATCTCTCATGCTCTATTTTGGGAAAACCTTCATAGTTTGTCCATCTTCTTCAATTTAGAAATAATTCATGCTTAGCCTTGCTCTTTCTAGCTCCTCACCTATCTTATCCATCCCACTCAAGAAACCCTAAAGTGTTAGATTTTATGCCTACCTTGCCCCATTGAATCTCTACAACCCTAATCTTATTTTCCCTAACCTAGCTTCTTTGACCTAATTCACCCTTCCAGCAACCCAAATCAAACAAACAAACCCCTGTACTCATACCTAGCCTAATTGAGATAAATTACATATTTGTGGCTCACGACAACCCACTTTTTGCATTATTTCTCTATTTAAAAGGGAAGGAATATAGGTGTCACTCCCAACACTATCATTATCATCATAAACTTCAATTTATTTTATTGAAGTTGTGAACAAAGCTCTAGAATTCATTTCATTATAAAGTTCTTTTATTGATGTTTTAAGGGAATGCATGACAATCTGTATTATCTATTATAATTTTTTTTTCTTTATACATGTTTGTGAGATTTATAATTGCAAAGGATAAGGAGGTCCTACCAAGTGTACATTTAGATTTGAAAGAATATTTTGTGCCATAGGAAGTGCTCCACATATGCTAATCATCACGTTAAAATTGTGGGTAAAAAACAAGGTAAAAAATAAAATACAATAGGCCAAGGGACTTACCTTGCTTTCACTCATGGCTAACTTCCCTTTCAAGTATTGCCACTTCTATATCTCAATCGAAACATGTACTTCAACCAAAGAAATTTGAACCATAAACAAAGGGATACGATACCAATCGAATCCATAAATCTTGTCACAAGTGAAGTGCAACTATTGCACTCATGTCCTATGATTTTCATGCTTTTTGAGTGATGATTCAATTTTTGAAATGCATATGATGCAAACTCGGACAAACCTTAACTCCAAAAACTCATAAGATTATGACCAAGCGATAAAGGGACTGAATACTTGAAACTTCTATTTAGTAAAATCCCTCATAGCCCCAATTTTAGTTATGGAGAAAGAAATGTAGCAAATTCAGTACCATTTGATCCATAAATCAACTTAGCCCTTAGTTCCTTGTTCATCAGGTATGCATTCCCTTAACCTCGTTAACCCAATACTCGAGAAACCCCTTAGGGATGTAGGTGACAAACAATTGGAAGAATAAATCCTTTCCATGCCATTACCTTGTGGATGTACCAACTATCAACCTAGTAGGGAACCAAGATACTAATGAATCCCTCTTTTTGTCTTTTGGATGTAGTACAAAATATACCTCTTATTGGGAATAATTTGTAAAATCTACACTCCTAGACTTTGTAACAACCCCTAGTTGATTTTCCATGTAAATAAAATAAGGCCAAGGTTATGGGAGAAGTATTCCAAGATGAATGGTGGGAACAAAATTATAGTGGGCATCACTTGTGGTTTAATAATGACTATGGAAATTGGCAAAGGCATTGAAGAAGCCAAAGAGGCATTAATTGACATTTAATTATGAAAATAAAATAAATTAGGAGAAAAAAATGCAAAGAGATACAAATTTGCATGCAAGGGAAATTAGAGGAAAATGAATAAAAAGGAGACATCAAAGATAAAAAGGCATCCAATAGCCAGTTCATAGCTCTTGAAAAATTTTGGCTTAACTTTTTTCAATTCAGTTTTGGCTCTCTACTTTCATTCTCTCATACTCTTACACACTTGGAGCATTCTTGGAGCATTCTAGCATTCACTTGGATTGGAGAAAGAAAGCAGAGCAAAGCAAGGAAGCACAAGGAGACAGTTGGATCAATAGCTACAACATACTTACTTTGCAGATAATAGGTTACATGTGTGATCTCCTTGTTGATTTTTGAATGCATGGTATATGCATGTGGTTCCTTGGTTATGTGGTGTCATTAGCATGGTGGTTTTCTTGGATTAATAGTGGTTTCAACCTTTCCCTGCCATTTCTTGGATACCATGGTGTTGTGGGTTCCCCATTTGGTTTTTCTAATTGGTTCTCATGTTTCCTATGGTTGTGGGTTGGAAAAAACACCCTGGAGCCCTGAAAAAGCGTTGGTTCCCTGCAGGTTGTGGGTTGAGTTACTATTTCTTCGAGCCTTAGACAGATTGGATAGAGACCAATCTGGTTGATGTTAGTGATTTCTAGATTGTATAAGTGAAATCATTGTAGTTGAGTGATGCAGGAAAATTTACTTCTTCGTGCAAGTTTTGATTTTCTACTTGTGGGATGTCAATGCAATATTGACATCGAGGTGCCCTACACCTTTAACCAGTTTTTGACCTCATTTTTTTATTCCTGCAATAAAACAAACACACAAAAATTTATGCACCCTCACTTGTGATATTTAAATCCCATATCATTTAATTTCAAACCCATATATAAGATTTAAAACTTTTCTTAATTCCAGATTACACATAAAATTAGAATTCTTCATGCACACATATACATAAAGACAATTTGTGAACATAATAAAAATTCCTTTAATTAATAAAACCATGTCCATACAATTACATAACAATTACAGAAGTATTCATTCCTCTCTTGGCATGATATCATAATAATTTTGGGCATTAGTTCTCATTGCCCGTAGGCTTACAATAAAGAGAATTAAGAAATACAATATCATTTCTAAATCGTAAAAGCACTCCATAAATCAGGTTTTCCTAAACCGTAAAATCAGTCCCTAATTTATTCCCTAAAGCTCTCATAATTTATTCACTAAAGATCTCATGATTTATTCCATAAATCTATCATGCTTTCTAAGGCAAGTTTGCTTTTGCCTTATGGAAAAATCTCTCCTATCCATAGCTTTTCTAAAATTATTATATAATAATTAAATGAATCTAAGAATATTTACAATTGAGGAATTATAATTCCTTTGTAATATTGAAACCCATTTTGGAGTTTTTCTTCAAAAATCTTGATGGCTTGGAAGTTCTAATGCTCCTGCATCAAACTCGCAAGGTAGAAGATATTCACAACCTCTTGATTATGTGAAATTAATGCCTTAATCCTCCTGGATCCAAAAATTTGTACTATAACTAATCACCTCCTTCTTCATGTTGCTTCTTTGTTGTTGTTGTCACCGTCTTCTTCAACCTTCTAGGTTTCCAAACTTTATATTGAAGTTTTCCACTCTCTTTGTTGATGCACCCTTGTACATTCAATTTCCTTCTACAATTGAATAACCTTCTTACATTACTGTGCAATTTCTCAAGCACTTTCATCATCAATATTCTCATCTTGTCAATTTCAATGTCTATCTTATCTCCTAACTAGTGCATGTTGCTCCTTGTTTGCTGAACTTTGTTGTTTTTTCTCCTCACTGGTTGTTGTTGCATGTTTTATTCTTTAATATCTGCAGAATTATTACTCTTTCCTTCATATGATGCTTTAGGGACTCCTTTTATGCCTGCAACTTTCATGTAGTATTCTCCATTAATCCTTGGATTAATTAACCATCCTTCCAACATCCTTAGCTCTTCTTCAAAATTTGTTAGCATTAAGTCTGAATGATTAGGCTTCCTCTTTATGATTCCTTTAACTATCTCCATTAGCCAAATCTTATTTTTCCTCTGCAACAACATGTTTCTTTAACTGTCTATCAACAATCTCTTTGTTCATTATTTATGGTTTTCTTCATGAGAGAATGCTACCTCATCCTCTACTAGAATGAATTTCTAAGTTTTTCTTTCTTCTATGACTTGAGAATACATTTATTTTTCTTCCTTCACCTTCATGACAGTTCTAGGTGATTTTCCATCACCATCCACAACATAAATATCAGTTTAAAAAATATTTGGATTTTCAGCCTCTTTTATCTCCTCTATCAACACACATGCATGTTGATCTAAACTATCCAAGTAGTTCACGAGACTTGCAGAAAGTCCCTAATCTTCATTCTCACCAAGAAATGGTCCTTGATCTTGTTCACAAATGTACACTTTCTCTAAGCATCCTTAACCAATCTTTGTTCAGATGCCCCATCTATCTTCTTTGATTTTGTGTATGCAACTTCTTAACTGACCATTTAACTTTCTTCTTAAAAATCCATCCGCATTTATTGTATTCAACATCTTTTTTTAGTAGCTCCATAAGTACATCCATTTATACTTAAATCTTAGTGACTTCTCTATTAAACTCTTCATCACTCATTTGATTCTTAATGTATTTTTCCTTGACAACTTCTTTCCTTCTATTGTGGCATCCACCTGAACCTTTATCATGACGCTCTGTGGTCATCCTTCTCTCTATCTTTGTGAGCTTCTCCATGCTCAACAATAAAATGCAACCAAGCCTCTCCTTTGTAGCAAGTCTCTTCTTCTTGCTACTCAATACCTCATCACACTTTGACCTTTTGGTATTTTCTCTAGTTCTCTCCTTAGAACCTTCTCTTGGCAATTCTACCCACACTCACTATGGAACTACCTTCTTATAATTTCTACCCAACTGCTACTTGTTGGAAGCCATCCTTCCTCTGTTTGCAATCCTCAATTCCAAAGAGCATACCAACTCTGATACTAATTGATGCGGTAAAATTTACTTCTTCATGCAAGTTTTGATTTTCTACTTCTAGGATGTCAATGCAATATTGGCATCAAGGTGCCCATACACCTTTAACCACTTTTTGATCTCATTTTTTTGTTCCTGCAATTAAAAAAACACTGAAAAGTCTATGCACCCTCACTTGTGATATTTAAATCTCATATCATTTAATTTCAAACCCATATACAAGATCTAAAACTTTGCTTCATTGCATATTACACATAAAATTGGAATTATTCATTCACACATACACACAAAGTCAAATTGTGAACATAATGAAAACTCCTTTCATTAATAAAACCATGTTCGTGCAATTACATAACAATTACAGAAGTATTCATTCCTCTCTTGGCTTGATCTCACATTCATTTTGGCCATTAGTTCTCATTGCTCGTAGGCTTACAATGAGAATTAAGAAATACAATATCTTTTTTAAATCCTAAAAGCACTCCATAAATCACCCATAAATCAACTTTTCCTAAATCCTAAAAGCACTCCCTAATTTATTCCCTAAAGTTCTCATAATTTATTCACTAAAGCTCTCATGATTTATTCCATAAATCTATCATGCTCTTCAAGGCAACTTTGCTTTTACCTGATGGAAAAATATCTCTTATCCATAGCTTTTCTAAAACTATTCTATAATAATTAAATGAAACTAAGAATATTTACTGTTAGGTCCCTATATGACTAGTATAGTCCCTTATTGTTGTTAGTGTAACCCCCTTATTGTTATTATTGTACCCTTGTAACCCTCATTTTGTTATTATTGTGCCCTTAAATTATTATTGTTAGGTCGGCTAGGATTACATTGTGGCCCACTAGGATTACATTATGGCCCCATGGACTCCTATATATAGAAAGGAGGTTTTGTAAATTGTATCATCCAAGAATTGTTCATTTATGTAATGTATTGGAGGTTTCCCCCTCGAAGTGGCTCATTTATAAGGTGTTGATATCTCTTTTCTTCTATTTTTGGAGCTGGTTACACAGCATTTGGTATAAGAGGTTTGGATTCTAGGGTTTCGCTGCTCCAAACAGGTCATCGTGGCATTTTCACTATAACTTTTTTTCTACGAAGTTTCAGAAGCTGAAATTTTTAGGGTGCGAAGAAGAAATCCTAAGGGAGCTTTTCTAAAAATTTCAGAGCTTGGTTCACAATATTTACGGAGATATCATCTGTGGAAGTTAGGTCTTTTTTCAGGCTCCTAAACAGGTCATCGTGGAATTTTCGCTATAACTTTTTTTTTACGAAGGTTCAGAGTCTGAAATTCGTATGGTGTGAAGCTGAAATCCTGAGGAAATTCATCAAAAAATTTCAGAGCTTGGTTCGCAATATTTTTGGAGATATGATCTGTGGAAGGTAGTGCTTTTTCTGGCTCCTGAATTTCATCTCAAAGAGGTGATCGTGGGAAAAGTTCAATAACTCTCTCTCTAGGAATCGGATTGCAGTTTCGTAAAAATTGGTCACAAGTAAACAGACTTTAGTTTCTTGGCTATCAATTTTAGAGACAAAAGACAAAACAGTGACACGTGGCAAGTCGTACAAGTTCGCTCTACTGAACCATTCCATAATTAGGTCATTGTGGGAGATTGGACACAACTTTGTCTTGGAGAATCCAAATCAGGTCAGACCTGTGGCATTCAAAACATAATTCAGAGGGGTATTTCATTACTGAATTTCAGATATTGAAGTGTTGCAATCACAAATATAATCCAATTTCAATATCGAGCTTCTCAAAAGCAAGAAAAAGGTGTGTATTTTTTTTCCCAATTGCATAAGTCTTGTTTGAAGAATCAATTTGAATTGATTTCAAGGGAATATTGTAGAATAGATATTAGTATTGGGTTCTAAAATATGCCCCGTAAAAATAATTCAATACCCATGAAGCTTTCAGAAGGCTCTACTATGACTCATGAAGATGAAGAATTGCAACATGATCTATCAAAATTACAAGAGCAAGTGCAACAAATTTCACTATCGCAAAGAGCAACAAAAAATGAAATGGAAGTTTTGAAGAAAGGCGTGGAAGCTAATATGGATGGCGTGGAAGCTGAGATGGATGGCGTGGAAGCTAAGATGGATGTCATGGAAGTTGGCGTGGAAGCTAAGATGGATGGCATGGAAGCTAAGATGGATGACATGAAATACAACATGGAAAACATGAAGAATGATCTAAAAACATACATCGAAGGTTTGACAAAGTTGATACAAGAAATGTTTCCTAATGGTGAAAAGATAGTAGAAGAACCTCATGATGAGAACAAAATAAATGTTAATCGTGATTTCATAAACTCTAATGTTGGCGGAAAGAACCACCATATTCCAAAAATGGATATGAGGAAGTTTGATGGAAAGGATCCTGTAACATGGATACTATAGATGGAGCAATATTTTGATCTCCATAATGTGAAAAACACACAAAAGGTACACATTGCAACTTTACATTTAGAACAAAATGCATTTGTATGGTATTGATGGCTTTGCTCCCGTAAAAAAATTGTCACTTGGTCAATTTTTACGGAGGAAATGATAGCACATTATGAGGATACAAAGAGCAACACCTTCTTTAGCCAATTGATAAATCTCAAACAAAAGGGGTTAGTGGGGGAGCACATTGAGGACTTCCAAAAATTGAATATAAGGGTAACTGATATTCCAGAGGAACACAGGATTGATCTCTTCATAGGCACTTTAAAGAATAACATCCAACATGAAGTTCGCGTTTTGGAACCTGATTCATTGGAGAAGGCATTCAGGTTGGCAAGAAAAATTGAATGTAAAATTATGGCGACAAGGAAGCCTACCACTCACTTCTATAAAGAAGGAATTGTTGCTACGCCTAGATTTCCACAACCTACAAGGTTGACACCACAACAATTGGAAAAAAAAAGAGCAAAAGGGCTTTGCTACAGTTGTGATAGCAAATACACTAAAGGTCATAAGTGTGCTGAGAAGAAATTATTTTACATAGATTGTGAAGAAGAAGAAGAAAATGAACAAGAAGATGATATACACCAGGAACCACCCCTAGAAGAGGAAGAAATGAATCCGACCATATCGTGTAATGCACTGGCAGGAATTACCACTCCTCAAACTCTCGAGATAGAAGGACATATAAAGAAGAAAAGGGTAATAGTGTTGATTGATTCAGGTAGCACCCATAATTTTATTCATTATAAGGTAGCCAAGGAATTAAATTGTTTCCTATACCCAGCACCCGAATGTCAAGTGATGGTTGCAAATGGAGGAACTATAAATTGCTCTGGAAAATGCCATAATATCAAGCTAACCATGGGGGAATATGTATTGACTAGTCCAATGCTTTCCATTCCTATGGGAGGTGCTGATGTTGTACTAGAAGTACAATGGTTACAATCTTTGGGGACGGTAGCTTTTAATTTTCAAGAACTTTTCTTGAAATTCTTTTCAGAAGGAAAGGAAGTCGAATTACGGGGTATTGAAGGGAAGCCAGGAAGGATAATAAGCTCAAATGGCATGACAAAGCTTCTAAAGAAAGAACAACGAGGCGTAATTGCACAATTATGCTCACTAGAAGTTCCAACATCAAAATCATCTATTTCTGCAGATCTCCAACAAGTCTTGGACAATCATTCCAAGGTGTTTGAAACTCCCGAAGGACTCCCACCTACTCGTGATCATGATCATGCTATTCATTTGATTCAGGGAAGTGTTCCTCAAACATCGGGCCTTAGTTATGTATATTTTATTAATTATTAGTTAGATATAGTTATCTTAGGTTTTATTAAGTGAAAGGGCGTGATCAAAGATCATGCCTCTTCGCTAAGGGACACCATAAGGCTATATTTAAAGCCTTGGTGATTCCCCATTGTAATCATCTCTCATATTTTATCAATAATAATATATACTTATAAAGTTTACCAGAGTTTTTACACTCCATTGGTATCAGAGCCATCGCTCTTCGGGATCTGTGTGATCACCGAGAATTAAGGAATTACAAGAAAATTCCAAAATTGCAGATTTTTTTAAAAACCAAGTGCTTGTGGGCAACAACATTTGTTTTTAAAAAAAAGGAGGAAGAAATATATATATAATATATATATATTAATAAAATAAAGAGAGAAGGAAAGTTAACACAAAGGGGGAAATAAATTAAAAGAAAATATATATATATATATATATATATATATATATATATATATATATATATATATATATATATAAGAAAAAATAGTACCAAAAGAAAAAGAAAAAGAAAAAGTATATATATATATATATATAAAAATACGTACATGTGAAGGTAGTAAAATTAAAAAGGAAGAGTAATTTAACTCGTGGTTTACAAGCTCGTGGATTTTGGGCCCAGGGTAATTGCCCATGGTATTAAAACCCATTTTCCCTTTTCAAAACAACGTGCCTTTTCAAAACAAAGTGACTTTTAAAAACAACGTGACTTTTCAAGGTTAACAATATTTTTCCTATATATATATATATATATATAATTCAAATAATAAAATAATTATTATTATTATTATTATTATTATTTAAAATATATATATATAATAATAATAATAATAATAATAGAAATTATTATTATTATTTCAAAAAAAAATTAATTTAATTAATTAATTAATTAATTTTAAAAAAAAGAGAGAGGGAAAAACTGGCAGAAAAATATTCCCCACCTCATACACGTTCAATGTCTTCATCAATGTCGATGGCTGAATTCTAGAAGAAATTGGTGGATCTCGAGAAACAGATCAATAATAATTTTGAAGAATTTGGAAAAAGATTAATCGATCTTGAAGGTACAGTTGCAGGACACTCCAACGACATCAAAAAGGTTCATGATACGACAAATCGAATAGAAAGACAAATGCGGCTAAATCAGCACGAGGCCACAGAAAAACATAAAGAAGCAATGAACAAGATGACAGAACTCTTCAATAAGCTAAATGATAAGATAGATAAGTTAAGTCAGACACAATCCCCAATATTTCCTAATATGGAACAAAATCAACAAAACAATTCTGCAGATTCAGGGAACTCAGAAGAGCATCAGGAAAAGACCGATTCCCCACATCATCAAGAAGATAGTAATGCAGATTTTCAAAATAAGCAGCTTTGGAATGCATTTGCTAATCAATATCCCCTTTTTGTTCCACCATTAGCATATCAGCGAAAAGCCAAAATCGAGCTACCCAAGTTTGATGGTAATGAAAAAAATAGGGTTGCATGGCTTAATAAAGCGGAAGAATATTTTGAGATTTATGACATTACTAGTGATGACGAAAAAATTAAGCATGCTTCCATGAAAATGGAAGGAGAAGCATATAATTGGTATATGTGGTGGAAAAAGACGATGCTTGCTATTAGTTGGAGGAAATTTAAGGATGCATTCTTCAAAAGGTTTCAAGGTATAAAAGAAGAAAAGTTTTTTTCAACGTTTATCAAATTACGCCAAAAAGGAGATGTGGATGAGTACACTCGAGAATGGGAGACCTTGGCAACACGAGTACCGGGATTGTCAGAATCTCGTCTAATCCAGTCTTTCATCTCAGGACTTAAAATCCATATACAAGAAGAGCTCGAACTTCATGAAATTACATCAGTAGAAGTAGCAAGGCAAAAAGCAAAAGCTGCCAAAAAGAAATTTGAGAGGTTATAAAAAACAGAAAAAGTATATTTGAGACAAAGATTTCCTCCAACTGAATATATAGATGACACAAAATATGTCCCACCCCATGTTCGTGAAGAAGAAAAATCTAATGTGGAAAAACAAAGAATGAGAGAGGGCAAGTGCAAGCGTTGCGGTGAAAATTGGGACCCTAAGCACAGATGTGCTAATGGAAAAGCGAAAAATCTATACAGTTGTGAAGCAACTAATGACGCTAACAATAACGATTCATATATAGAAGTATTAGAAGACAACTTAGAGTTCTCTCCAGAAGTGGATGGCGAAACTATTCCGCAAGTGTCATTATCAACTATGACAGGCATATCACAACCTCAAACCCTAAGGTTAAGAGGACATATCAAGAACAACAACGTAATGGTTCTCGTCGACACTGGCAGTACCCACAATTTTCTAGATTCAACCATGGAAAAAAGACTTAACATCTTTACCTTCCCCATGCGTAATATGAAGGTAATGGTGGCCGATGGTAAGAAGATTGAGCAGGTAGGGAAATGCCATAAATTCAAACTACAGATAAAAAAATTTCATTTAGAATCTCCATTCTACACTGTTCCATTACGAGGAGTGGATGTGATCTTAAGAATTCAATGGCTACAAACTTTAGGTACTTATTCTGCCAACCATCAGAAGCAGTTTATAAGTTTTAAGTGGAAAGGGCAGAAACACAGGTTGTATGGATTCCAAGCCCTAGAAGATCAAGTCGTATCTTCCTCTCTAATGACGAAGATGATTCAAACAGGAGTGCCAGCATCTAGAGTACAATGTCATCAGTTAGAAATGTTATCTTCAAAAGGGAGCCACGAAGAGTCACTAGAGGAACAAGGATTAGTTCGGACACACGAAAAAGTATTCCAGGATCTACCAATAAAAATACCTCCTAATAAGGAACATGAACATCCAATAGAAGTCAAGAAAGGACCTGACCCTGTCAATATCAAATCTTGTTGCTATCCACATCACCAAAAGATTGAACTCGAGAAGATGCTCCACGATCTTTTTAAAATGTGGGAAGCAACAGCTCGCCACTCGAGAAACCGAGGCATTCGTCAACATTGTCCATTATTACGTATGCTTTGAGGACAAAGCATCTTTAAGAGAGGAGAAATGTTATGTATATTTTATTAATTATTAGTTAGAT
Source organism: Pinus albicaulis (assembly GCA_034641835.2). Lineage (NCBI taxonomy): Eukaryota > Viridiplantae > Streptophyta > Pinopsida > Pinales > Pinaceae > Pinus > Pinus albicaulis. The sequence continues at coordinate 101,507,370 of CM076572.1, forward strand.
ATAGTTATATTAGGTTTTATTAAGTGAAAGGGCATGATCAAAGATCATGCCTCTTCGCCAAGGGACACCATAAGGCTATATTTAAAGCCTTGGTGATCCTCATTTGTAATCATATCTCATATCTCATCTTTTATCAATAATAATATATACTTATAAATTTTACTAGAGTTTTTACACTCCAGCCTTATAGATATCCTTACTTCCAAAAGAGCGAAATTGAACGTATGATTGCAGAAATGTTAGAGGCGGGTATAATTCAACCTAGTCAAAGTTCTTTCTCTGCTCCTGTAGTATTGGTACACAAGAAGGATGGATCATGGCGCATGTGTCCGGATTATAGGGAGCTCAATAAGCTCACCATTAAAGATAAATTTCCCATTCTGTGATTGATGAATTATTGGATGAATTACATGGAGCAATTTATTTTACCAAGTTGGATCTTCGTTCAGGATATCATCAAATTAGAATGAAGACTGAAGATATTCCAAAAACAGTGTTTCGAACTCATGAGGGTCATTATGAATTTTTGGTCATGCCTTTTAGCCTTACCAATGCACCTTCTACATTTCAAGGGTTGATGAATTCCATTTTCAAACCCTTCCTTAGAAAATTTGTGCTAGTATTTTTTGATGATATACTAATCTATAGCAGGTCTTGGAGGGATCATGTTGAACATGTTGACAGGGTGCTCAAACTATTGCAGGAGAAACAATTATATGCAAAAACATCCAAATGTTTCTTTGGAGTACAAGAGGTGGAATATCTAGGTCATATTATATCTCATGAGGGTGTTAAAGTAGACCCTAACAAAATTAAAGCCATTAAGGAATGGAAAGTCCCCACAACCATAAATAAGTTGCGAGGATTTCTCGGGTTAACGGGGTATTATCGCAAGTTTGTTAAGAATTATGGGAGAATAGCAGCACCTCTAACAACATTATTGAAGAAAGATGCATTTTCATGGACTCCTGAAGCAACTAAGGCCTTTGAACATCTTAAAGAGGCAACGTGCCTAGCCCCGGTCTTAGCTACGCCAGACTTCACAAAAACCTTTAATGTGGAATGTGATGCCTCAGGAAATGGAATTGGTGCAATTTTAATGCAGGAAGGAAGACCCATTGCTTTTGAAAGTCGTCCAATCAAAGGAAAGTATTTACAGAAACCTATTTATGAGAAGGAAATGTTAGCAATACTACATGCACTAAAAAAATGGCGAACTTACCTAATGGGAAGACACTTCAAGGTAAAAAATGATCATGATAGTCTTAAACACTTTTTGGAACAAAGACTATCTTCAGAAGAGCAGCAAAAATGGGTCACAAAGATGCTGGGTTATGACTTTGAAATAATCTACAAAAAAGGAAAGCTTAATGTTGTTGTAGATGCACTCTCAAGAAAGAATGAAGAGGTGGAAGCATTGCTTTGTGCCATTTCTATTATCCAACCAGATTGGATAACCGAAGCAAGAGATGAATGAAAGAAGGACAAAGATGTATGGACACTCATTCAAAAGTTGCAGCAAGATCCTAGTACATCTGATACATTTAGTTGGAAAAATGATTCCTTATGGTACAAAGATCGATTATATCTTTGTAATAATTCCCAACTAAAACAAAATATTCTTCTGGAATTTCACACTTCTCCTTTAGGAGGACACTCAGGATTTTTAAAAACTTACCACAGGGTGAAGAAAGAATTTTTTTGGGATGGCCTTAAATCTGATATTCAAAAATTTGTGGCGGAATGTTTGGTTTGCCAACAGAATAAAGTGGAAACAATTAAGACCCCGGGACTTCTACAACCTTTATCCATTCCAAGTCAACGTTGGGAGGAGATTCCAATGGATTTTATCACAGGTTTACCTAAGTCCGAAGGAAAGAGTGTCATCATGGTGGTAGTTGATAGACTTACCAAGTATGCACACTTTTGTGCATTATCTCATCCATTTAAAGCAAGTACAGTTGTTACTACATTTATGGAAAGAATTCAAAAGCTACATGGAAGCCCAAGGGTTATTATGAGCGACAGAGATCCCATTTTTACTGGAAATTTTTGGACGGAGTTATTTTCTTGTTTGGGTACTCAATTAGCTCATAGCTCATCTTATCATCCTCAATCTGATGGTCAAACCGAGATAGTAAATAAATGTTTGGAAGGATATCTTCGTTGTTTTGTATCTGATAAACAAACACAATGGGTCAAGTGGTTACCTCTCGCTGAATGGTGGTATAACACTTCCTTCCATACCGCAGCAAAAATGACCCCATTTATGGCACTTTATGGATATCATCCACCATCCATCACATCATCTTTAAGGGAAAATTCGAAGGTTCAAGCAGTGGAAGATCACATCGAGCATCAGCAAGAAGTTCTCCAACTCTTAAAGGATAACCTGAATTTGGCACAAAATCGAATGAAACAACAGCAGATCAACATCGCAGCGAGAGAAGTTTTGATGTAGGAGATTGGGTATTTTTACGGCTACAACCATATAAACAAATGTCCCTCAAGCAAGCTAAGAAGGATAATAAATTATCACCAAAGTACTGTGGTCCTTACAAGGTGTTGCAAAAGATTGGTACTATGGCATACAAATTGGAGCTTCCTGCTTCTTCGCGAGTACATCCAGTTTTCCATGTTTCATGCTTAAAGAAGGTTATAGGTGAAAATCTTCCTGTTCAAACAATATTTCCAGAACTTGATGAGGAAGGAAAAATCATATTGGAACCTGAAGCGGTCATGGAAACAAGAACTCGACAGCTACGGAATCGATCAATTTCAGAGTATCTCATCAAGTGGAAGAACGTACCCACTGAAGATTCTACATGGGAGGATGAGAATTTTATACAGAAGCACCCAGAGCTACTCAAGCGTTGAGGACAACACTTTTTTGAAGGAGAGGGGCATGTTAGGTCCCTATATTACTAGTATAGTCCCTTATTGTTGCTAGTGTAACCCCCTTATTGTTATTATTGTACCCTTGTAACCCCCATTTTGTTATTATTGTGCCCTTAAATTATTATTGTTAGGTCGGCTAGGATTACATTGTGGCCCACTAGGATTACATTATGGCCCCATGGACTCCTATATATAGAAAGGAGGTTTTGTAAATTGTATCATCCAAGAATTGTTCATTTATATAATGTATTGGAGGTTTCCCCCTCTAAGTGGCTCATTTCTAAGGCGTTGATATCTCTTTTCTTCTATTTTTGGAGCTGGTTACACAACATTTACAATTAAGGAATTACAATTCCTTTACAATATCGAAACCCCTTTTGGAGCTTTTCTTCAAAAATCTTGATGGTTTGGAAGCTCTAATGCTCCTGCATCATTGAGGGTTGAGGTGGTTTGGCCTTTGGAAGCCCTGGTTGGTTTATTTTGTTTTAGCTCTTATGATCCCACATTCATGCTCGAAATATGGCGCAGGGGTGATGATCTAAAAGAGAGATTTGGTTCAACCCAATCTATGGTCCGGTGGTACTTGGAAGTCATTGAATTGGTTGGAATTTTCCTATGCTAATATGAGTTATTTTCCTTTTGTGATCTATGAGCACTTGTACTGGTTATTATGGTTATCTTATGGCTGATTTGTCATAGTTTCTATTATGGTTATCTGTTAGTTATATACATGGTTTTATGATGTGCTCTAGTTATGGCTCTTGTTCTCGATTTGATAAGTTACTGGATGGTTGATGAATGCATGGGCTAACAAGTGTTATTGCAACTAGCTTGAGAGGGCATTAGGCCTTCTTGATGATTCTCAACTGAAGTTCAAAATTTTATGATCATATATGCATTCATGACCTGTAGCTTATATGTTTGTCATGTGTTTGATGAAATGTCTATCTTGCAGTAGGCATGTATTGGTCAAGATCTACCTCAAGTTCTATTTGTTTATCATTGTTATCCTTATTATCATTATTCTGGAAAGTTTCGGGCAGTTCTAGGTAATGGTTTGGAGGTTAGGTTGAAAATTGGCATAGATTTCGTGACTGTATGCTATGAATTGAGGATTTTAGGTCATAACCGCTGGAAACCAGGCTTGTGCATGTGGTTATATCGTCCCAACTGCATGCATGCAATTTTATGGGTGTAGTTGGGGAGTTTCTCTTATGAAAAAGAGTTCCAACTCAAGGATTGATCACTTGGGGTGGTTTGTAGGCTTATGAGTGGCTTGTAGTCCCTAAGAGATGGTTGTAAGTTGTCGGTTAGTTGGCCCCACTTCCATAACTAGAAGTTAGAGGTAAGATCATATCAAAGTGACACATACATCATGTTTACCCTAGAGATCTTGTCAAAGTGGGTAAATTTGGGAAGAGGTGTTCCAAACATTTTGAAAATTTTGATGTATTGGAAATGTCGTGCTTCAACTCTCGTAGAAAAATTCCTTGAATTGGTTGACTATGTTTTCATTTGGGCTAGAGGCCCTTCCGACATACTTTCATAACGATCTCACACTGATGCTTTTATATTAATGTAATTTTCCCTAGTTTCAGTTAAAAAAATCCCTCATAGCTTCAACTATTGTGTGGTCTTCTCGTATTTGGCACAAATTCAATCTCAAAATATATTAGATCTTTAGGATGATCTAACAAATGCACTTAGAAACATAGGTGCACGAGTTTCACATCAAATTGATATGATGAGAGAATTTTGTGTTCCCCAATATGAAGTATGCACACAAAATAAGAGAAGTGAAACTAGATGCAACACAATTTATGGTTTTCTCAAATTGTCATATAATAAGTATGATTTAAATTTGGGGTTATAAGATGGTCTATATCATTGAGAGATTGATAAGATGGTATATATCATTGAGAGTAAAGCTCCTATAACATAAAAATAAAAATTATTTAAATGAAGGATGATAAGTTGTTTTTGTATAATTGAGCGATTACATAAACGTATATGTAAAGCCACAACATCACATTCAATGCAATATCTATAGTAACTCAAAACCAATAACCATAGCCATTTCATGAATCATAACTTATTTTAATTTTTAAGACATTTTTTTTTTGTCCTATTTAAAATAATAATAAAATTAAGGGATTTTATTTTCCCCATAAATATTTGGATAGAGAATTACTCAATTACTAACCACAACAATTCCCTATAAATTTAGTAAAGTGCTTTACAACCCAACATGAAAAAGTCTTCCTATAATTTTAGTAAAGTGCTTTACAACCCAACATGGAGGAGTCTTTCTGATGGGATTTATGTGAAAAAAAAAATTAAATACAAAATAAATAATTGCAAACCCATAAATATAAATGGTAATATTAAATAATATGGATGAAATAATAAGTAATATGAAATTAAATGATAGAAATATTTATAAAAGTTCATTCATAAATTTGGATTGAATTATTTAGAAATTACACAAACCTCTTTTTGTAAAATAAAATTAAATATGGTTAAATACAATATTATAAAATGTTTTATAATAGAAATAGGTATGTTCAAAGTGGGTTCAAATGCAAGGTTATAAAATACATAAATTTATAAACATAGCCACAATATTACATCCATTGCAATATTATAACAAGTGTGGTATCTAGTGTAATCTTTATTAATATTTTGAATAAAAAATATTTAAATGTATATTAATAATTTGAGGATATTTATGAATTTATTGTAAAATATTATTGTTTATTATATTAAAAATACATATATATTTTTACTTTCATAATCAAGTTATTATGTTGAGTATAATATTTCTTCAACAAATCTTCATGAAATGAGAAAGGAAATGATATATTTTCTCTTTGGTATGAATTTAAAGATATAATTAAATTGAAACCACCACATTAAAAAAAATACTTGATCTTCCATCGTGTAAATACCCTTAACCACTCAAATAATATAATATAATTTAAGAGAAAACGCCATAAGGTATAAATTTTGGAAGCATTTTGACATACAAAAAATCATTGAAGATAAAAAATTAGTGAATATATGAAGTGATAATTCATTTAGCAATGGAGAAACTCTTGGAGGTCCTCGTGACCTAAGTGAAATTTTATAATCTCATTTAGCAATGGAGAAACTCTTGGAGGTCCTTGTGACCCAACTGAAATTTTGTAATCCTCACCACATCCAAAAATCACCTGAGAAATTGTTGGGCCACGTTTTTTCAGACATATTTGAGAATCATATTTTGTTTTTTGTGAAGCATAATTATACAAATTTTCACCATACCAAGAATCATATTTTGTTTTTTTGTGTAGCATAACCATACAAATTTTCACCATACCAAGAATTATATTTTGTTTTTTTGTGTAGCATAACCATACAAATTTTCACCATACCAAGAATCATATTTTGTTTTTTTGTGTATCATAACCATACAAATTTTCACCATACCAAATACAAAAACTGTTTGGAAGCATTAAATTAGTGTCATATGATTTCTAAAAATGTGAATACATCTTTAATTTAAAATATAAGATAAATAATTTCAATTATATTTTTTAATTTTACATATCTTCCATTTATAACATAAAAATGAATAATCTCAAACACATTTTCAATTTATACACCGTCTAACCATCTCAAAGAATTAATAATGAATAGGTTTATCGAGTCATATAGATAAAGCTAAATATCAACCGACAAATGCAATGCTCGTACGTGGTTAGTTGACAGTGCTATAATGTTGAAAGCACATCGCGACAACAAAAGCTGCGTTATGTTTGGAGCATACTTATCCTCTATTAAACTTTATTGTTATTATTACGAGTAGGCACCTCCAACAACAGTGATTAGAAATTCCCACGGGCCGCACCACCTTCAATTTGTTGGATTAGCGGAATAATAATGTGGAGTTGCAAAATGGAAACATTACAATCTATTAAAAAAACAACCTGTCACGCCCTTGCAAGATTGTACCGGAGGCATCTTTAAATGTTCTAAATATGAAAAGTACTGCCATGAATGATACTTACCTAAATTCAAGTAATTCCAAATGTCCATGAATACATAATACATATCTATAGACAAGTAAGATGAAACAGGATTTTGTTTTGTTTTGTTCAAAAGATACCGGCCGTAATCATTATCCTTTTACACGGGAATATTCTTGACCAAAACAGGCACTACACTATGTAAATTACAAGATCCGGGAGGCTTGGGCTTGAACAAATGGACAACGATGAACGGAAATCCCAGGTTGTGTTGGGCACGTAGCCAAATGACAGTGGTCATCCATTGCTTCTACCCACCAATTCAAACTCCTCGCATTCATCTGCAACACAAAATAACACAACAATCCCATGAATGAAACTCCAACATCCATTGTAGGAGAGAATACGTAGGATGGCGAGTCCACCACTTTTTGTTGCGTTTGAAGATGAGATAATTGAAAATAAACCCAAATGTTCCCCAGCATATGAAGTTTACAATAGTGGCTGGAGGCATCATATTCATTGCCCCAATCAGAACATGCATGTTTATTTGCCGAACCCATTTGGCCTCTGGAAAAATTTTACACAAAACCCATACCATCAATGGTGCAGTGACACCCACTAGGAAAAACCAGTTTAGATTCTTATAGAGTCCCAGAGAACCGAATATTCTCTTCAGCCATACCACTCCCCATATGACCGAAGCATTGTAAAATACCCTGTCGTAGGGACAAGTCCAAGGGATGCCTTGTGGAAGAAGCTCAGGGATGCAAATGTTCTTTACACTCTCTAATAGCCACCATGTTGTTCCAAAATACACAGAGGTCGCCACAAGTGTTCCCGCTACCTGCAAATCATGAAATGTATTCCATTTAAGATGGGTATTCAAATATTTAATGCTAACCAAAACTTCATTAGGATGAAAAAATATTGTTAAATTCTACATTAAATTGTACTGCAGGCTTCCCTGAACCACAAAGATTGAACATGGTGGAATCTTCATGTAAAGACCTAGTTTAAAATCTGATTTTAAACCGCAAATGGGCTTGTCAGAGAAGCAACCTAGCTACAAACACCATTTCATCAAAAGCTAGTGCATCCTGTATAGAATTCCAACGTTTAAAACATCATAGGAAGCCCTTTTCCAACTAACAGGATCTGCTGCTCCAGCGTCATTTAAAAAGATACCGAGAAGCATTTAAAAAGATACCTCAAGTAGTATACCTGTAGAGTAATTAGCAGCTAATATTTAACTAACTTAAATTATATATTTGTATAAACAAAACATGAATTCATTCAGTCATGATTAGTTGGGTGCATGAAATAAATCCTGCAACTTATTCTTGAAGAGATAATATTCATCCTTTAGTTGTTGTACATTGAAAACACATGTAGGTACACACAACATCAATGCATGAGGAATCCTAATTATAAGTTGAGGAGCCGACATTCCCAGCCCTCTCAAAGATTTGTAACCAACGAATTTCATCATATCTATTTCTGGATAACTCAGAGTTGAGAACCATGTAGAGGTCGAACAACCATGTTCCTGTTCCCATTAAACACAAAATATGAAGCTACCCACCCCTTGAATCTTTAAAGGGCGGAAGAATGGACAATGGACCAGGAGACAGGTGCAACAACAACGACCGCCACCATTGAAAACGGAAGGGCTGGAAAAAACAGGAACCAAGGAACAAGAAGAGAGCCCTCCTCGGGCAAGCCATAGCTACCAGGGGGTTATGATGGGGAGAATTTACAACCATAATTAGCAAGCCAGGGGTGACATGCCTTCCCACATTTTTAGTCTCTCACGATTCACCGCCATTCGGGTCGTTATTATAACGAAGTTCCAACGGAGCGTTAAGGGTAACTGACTTTGATGATCCGACGGTCGAAATGTTTTTGATCGTCTAACACATCAAATTAACGATGCAAAATAGTACACAGTGGCGTATAGGAATGTTGTTTTCATATAATAACGCCTTACGACGTAAAAATAGTACACAATGGCGTATAGGAATGTTGTTTTCATATAATAACGCCTTACGACGTAATTACCTAGATTCCAGGTTTGTCAATGCTAGAGATAGATTTTGTAATTACGTCTGAAAATTTTGTGCAAAATCCATAACTTAGCCGCTTATATGATAACATGTAAAGAAAATTGACATTCAAGTTCATTTAAAAAACATTAAAATTAACGCCCCGTAAAGAGTTAAGAGTTTATTGGTGATATTAGTCTAATATTTTTTTATAGATTAATTTTTTTAATTATAATAAAAAGTACATTATTTATTTCTAAAATTTAATATTACATTTTGGCTAAGTCAAAGATAAACTACTAACCGTAAACAAATATTGTAGAGTGTTGCCTTGCACACACTAAAAACTTAAAACTAATAACCAAAACCATTTCATTAATCAAAGTTGACTTTCAATGTTAATGTATTCTCTCTCTAACTTTTCAACGTTGATGTATTCTCCCTTGTGGGATAATAAGTGGATCATTTCAATTATCAAAAAAGATTTACATCATTCAATCTATATTATTTTGGAGAGTCTATTTATTGGGAAATCAAGTTTCGACAAAGCTAAAATTTCAGTAACACTAATTTTTTTAGTTTTATAGTATTATAACATAATATTTAATTATGAACCAAACCTTGGATGCGGGTGATAGAAATGACACGAATGACAATCATTTCTCACACACCTTGAAGGACGGAGACCTTCTGCGCAACACCTCACCTGTTGCGGATCCTCAAACCGTTAGCCACCCGCACGAGACTAACATAATAAGGTATGATGATGAGACACTAGGAACAGTGTCACCCTGTCTAGGGCACCCTTCCGCATCTATCACCATAAATTATTATCATGATTGATCTGTATATCAGTCATCCCCCTTCCCTCGAGCCTGCTCAGGCGATCGATCATGGCACGCAACTGCATGCGAGGCATACTCATTGCCATCCTCCTCGCATGTGTCCAAGCCCCTTTAAAATAATGAACTCTTAACCCCGAGCAACCCATAATATCTTCCCTCTGCCTTTCGTTTTTTTAACTCTGCTCTGGCACTTCCCCGATTTCAGAAGGTCGCGCAGCCCTATTCTCAGTGCTGCGCTGTGCAGTCCCCTTCGGGTTGTGACATCCCAACCTGCGCACCTCTTCCCTAGCTCTTCCGACACCCCGATCCTTAGCGTTGTTTGTCCCCTTGTTGCGTAACCCTCCCTTGACAACTCCCCCCTGCCTCATTGTGAAATGGCCCCCAAATTACGCTAGAGAACCATCCAAGGTGGACAGAGAGGGGCTCTCCCTGGTCGTTATCATCGTGGCGAGGACAATCGATTAGAGTCGATGGAAGGCTCCTCCTCTGGCATTTTTGCGCGTCAGAGCCCCAACCATGAGCAGGAGGAAGTCCACCATAGTGTACCAGACGCACCCCTAGCTCCGCAAGACTGACCCGCTGCTGGTTCAGGAGAAGGAAGACGATGAATCAGATGTATGGATGATGGATTCCGATGGAAACTGGACACGTGTCCCTGGCGGAGTAGATTTGGAGTCCCCCATCCTCTACGCACTGGTCCACAAACCCAGGCGTTCAATGGAAAATTCGGAGGAAGCGGCTGCACAGGCACTTGCTTGCCCCATTGAGGAGGAGGTTCCAAAAAACGGTGATGAAGATGAATATTGAGGCTTGTGTAGCTACACATCTCTTCCATGTTTTTTTTAAGCATGCCACCATCAGTGTTTTTTTGCTTCTGCATATTTTGTGCTACTTACATACATCAGCGCTACTGTGCATATTGTAATTTTCTGTCTTAAGTTTTGTTCGGGCTGGTTTCCTCCTTTGAGGCAGCCCCGAAATTGAGTAACTAAGGTTGGGATTGGCTAAGCGCAGCTTGCCAACCCCGCCTGTAGCATATGTAACATTTCGTTTTTCAAATTAATAGAATAGCCTAACTTACCAAAAAAAAAAAAACAAACAAACAAACAACAGCCATAATATAAAATAAACTAAGATTCAAAAGATGTAACTAGAGATGGATACTTTGTAGTTGTCCAAAGTGAAGCTGAAAGAGTGACAAGGCATAGAATGTGATACTAGATAGGTGCTAGGTGTTTGTCCATTTGCTCCATATTCTCTCTTTTTAATAGATTTTTGTGGTATTTTTTTCCTCGATAGATATTTGGATGGAGATTAACTTAATTATTAATCATAATAATTATTTTGTTATTACTTTATAAAATTATGTAATAATAAAAGAATAATAATAAAAAATTACTATATACATATATTTATACAAAAATATCTAAAACTAAATTAATTAATGTAAATTTATCTTGAAATCATATATGTTTAAAGTGTAGTTTTATTATTATTATTATTATTATTCCAATGTGTAGTTTTTAAATTATTAATATGAAATAATTAATGCATGATATGAAATGTTCAAATTGTAGTTTTATTAAAAAAAAAAATTTCCAATGTGTAGTTTTTTTATTATTAATATGAAATAATTAATGCATGTTTTTTTTTTTTAATATGAAATAATTAATGCATGTTTTTTTTTTTTTTAATATGAAATAATTAATGCATGATATAAAATTAAATGATAAATCAAATTTATATTTCATTTTTTTTATTCTTCTTAATATTTGATAAATTAAAGTTTAAAATAGATTATTGATCAATTTAAATTTAATCTTTAAAAAATTGCATTCATTAAAATACTCATAATAATTCAAAATCAATAATCATAACTATTTCATATTTTTTTTATTTAAAGGTACTTTATTATTTGAGAGAAAATTTAAATTACATTCCAAAAATAAAACAAAATAAACTCTACTTTTAATTTTTTAAATATTTTGTTTTTATTTTTAAATTTTATATGTTTTGTCTACGAAATCTTGGATAAAAGGTGATCAGGTGCTCTGTTAAGACACTCCTTGACCTGAAGTCACGAGTTCAATTCCTCGCCCTAATCAAGATAATACATTAAACATATAAAGATGTAATCCCACCAAATTTACAAAAAAAATTATAAATTTAAAAATATGTATATTAAAAAAAAAAAAATATTACTTACCCATTAAAACATTCATTTATATATTAAAACACTTCATTAAATTTATATTTATATTTATAACCTCTTTATTAACCATATACCTCAAATAAATAATTTATCCAATTAAACTAATCCATAAATTAAATTTATATTTATATTTTATAACCTCTTTGTTCAGATCAACAGATATTGAAGGGTTAAGCATAAAATAGAGGGTCGGTTTTGGGCAGAGACTTTGACTTAACATCATCATGATAATGGGACAAGAAAATTTAGCACTCGTGGAAACAAATGATATAGGGCAAGTGAAAATTGCCTCATTAGCCAAAACTGGGAAGTGGGTTTGGGTCAATGCCAAACAGTATCGGAGCATTTTAAAACGGAGACTAGCTCATCTAAAATGAGAGCAACAAGGAAAAAAAGGTTTCAAAGGGAAAGCACTCAGGGCCTTTGCAAGAAACAACATTCAAACAAGTTCTCTTTGCAAGCATGTGGCAACAAGTCCAAAGGAAAAGGAAAAGTCATTGATGATTATGCCTTATATAGTCCCACATCCACACCTCTCACTTGGTCAACCGATCTTTATGTGAAAGAACTATTAAATGTAAAAGAGAGGTTGGAAGTAGTAGAAGCTAAAGAGCTGGAAAGAGATTGTACAATCCATATAATAACAGCTGAAAACCAGGCTTTAGCAGAAAACAACAAAGTTCTGAAGGAGCAAGTGTCATTGCTACAGGAAGCTCTCCGAATAGGGAAAACAGAATGGCAACGCATGAAAGCGGAGGTGCAAAACATGAAAAAATTTGCAGTGGAGAATATAGAGGTGATGAATGCGAAACCATCCCAGGATAAAGGGAAAGTAGTTGCCCAAATAGACAACAATGAAGGGACATCAAGAGAAGAGAGGAAAGGAGAAACTCTCCTGGGCTCAAGTTATTAGCAATTCTGCTAAGAGGGAAGGAGAAACAAACATTCAGGTTGACAACATGCAATATAGAGAAAGCAAGGAAAGACATGATAGAGCAACAAACATAATTATTAAAGGGGTGAAAGATTATGGGAAAAATGAATGTACTCTTGACCTTGCAAGAGACTTCTTGAAAGATAAGCTCCAATGACAAGGAAAAATATGTCAAGCATGGAGAGTAGGAAAGCTTAACGGTGAGAGAGCCAGGCCCATAGTCATCATGCCCAGCGTGCGTGATAAAGATATCATTCTAAGCAAGAAGCAGCTCTTGAGGGGTTCTCGATTTTTTCTAGAGGAATATTTAATTGTAAGACAACAAGAGGAAAGGAGGGACGAAATGACAAAAGTGAGGGCAGCAAGAGATGAGGGAAAAAGAGCATGGATTTATAAAGGTAAAGTTGTGATAACGCAATTTGGACCTCCTTCCAAAACAAGGCAACAAAACGATAACAAAGAAGAGGCAGCAAACTCTTCAGCAAGAAATGAGGAAGCAAGTTCAGTATGGGCAAGCAGGGACAAAGACTCAATTGTGAGTCTTGCATGTCAAAAAAAATAGCAATCAAGTCATACCCAGGTTTCCTTAAGATTACTTTTTTGGAACTGCAGGGGTTACCCATGGAGACGAGGACCTAGGTTAGGGCCTATTGCGGAAGATAGAGACATAATTTGCCTCATAGAAACACATGAGCATGAAGGGTGCAAGACACCCTTGTTTGAAGGGTATTGGAAGATAGCAGTGTGGAACAAGGCAACAGGGAATGGCAAAGGGCATGGGGGTATCATGGTATTAGTAAGAGAAAGAAGGTTGTTTCATTCAGCTAGAAAAAGAAGACCCAAATAAGCAATTTTTCTGGCTTAAAATATCTAAAAATGGAAATCACATCAGAATTGCAGCATGCTATTTTGCGTCGCAAGTTTCAAAAATCTACAAAAGTAGAGGGCTTGACCACAAAGATCCCTTTGCAGCCCTAAAAACATACATTGCAATATATTTTTAGCTAGGTGAAGTCCTTATAGCGGGGGATTTCAATGCTAGGACTGCAGGTGAACAAGCTAGCATTCTTTGTTGTAAAGAAGACTGTGACCCTATCTGGCTTACAGAAGAGAGTAGCCATCAGTGGGAACGAATTTTAGAGGATAAAAGCTACAATCTCTTTGGAGAACAATTGCTTACGCTATGTGGGGCTTTTGATTTAGTCATTAGTAAGGGTTTGACTAGATGGGAAAAGTCTGATAATTTCACTTGCAATACTTACAATGGAGCAAGTGTAGTAGATTACGTAATTTTCTCACATAGTTTGTGTGAGAAAATGGAGGAAGTGCTGATTGGAGATCAAATATGGGACTTAAAATCAGATCACAAGCCAATTTATTTAAGTTTCTCTTGGACCGGAAATAAGCAATTAGGGTAAAAAACTCAATGTGTTCAACAAAATCCCCCAAAGGGAATAATTCTTTTGACTCCAGAGAATTGTCACACCTTCAAAATAACACTAGAGAGGCTCTTCAAGAAGGAGGAAATCTCATTTCATTTCCTTCATAGTCACGAATTAACACATTTAATTCAAAGTGCACTTGCTGAGTGCAAAAGAGAAAAAATTAAGAAGTCTGAAACAAATTGCTTTCCGGTTAATGCTTGGTTTGATGAGGAATGCAAAAAGGCAAGGAGAAGGTGGAAGGAATCAGCCAAGGATAACATAAAGCTCAAAGCTTACAAGCAGGTAGTAAGAAAGAAAAAGGTTGATTTCATGGTTTCGAGGAGAGAAGAACTAATCTTCCTTGGGAAAAATAACCCCAAATTATTCTGGAAGGAGCTCTAATCGAAAAAGGTGCAAACTGAAAACAACATTACAACTTCTAAATGGTTCAACTATGCAAGACAACTTTATGAGCAGGATCTCAAGGTTGATCCTCCTCCCTTGGTCAACACAGACACAAAACTCTTCACGGTGCAAGAGGTAGAGATGGGTATCAAGAAGTTGGGCACTGGAAAAGCAAAAGACTTAGATGAACTCCAAGCAGAGTATCTAAAGTGGGGCTTAAAAACTCTTTCACCTCACATCACAAAAATTTTCAGCAACATCATACAACAGGGGTTCCCCACAAATTGGAAAACTAGTATGGCAATACCTCTTTTCAAGAGTGGTGATGTCAATAATCCCTCCAGTTATAGAACCATAATGATAAATCCCTTGTTTGCAAAGTTATTTGGAAGCATGTTAGAAAATAAAATCAGCAACTGGGCAGAAGAAAGAGATAAATGTGCTAAAGGGCAAGCAGTTTTTAGACCTAAACATTCCACAGTTGATCATTGTATAACTTTAAGGCACATCATTGAAAAATTTTGGGAAAAAAAGGAAGAATTTTTTTGTTGCTTTGTTGATTTTAGAAAAGCCTTTGACACGGTTCCTAGGGATAAGCTTTGGGGCAGAATGGAGGAACTCGAGGTTCCCAGGCATTTGAGAGCAGTTGTGCATAGGTTGTATGAAGAGATGAAAGTCAAAATTAGAACTTTAGCAGGCATTTATGAAAGTTTTAGAAGCGATATTGGGGTCAAGCAAGGTTGCCCATTATCTCCTTCTCTTTTTGGGTTATATATTGACAAGCTTGAAGAGTGGCTAAATTCGCAAGGGGGTGACAGTATCCATTTGGGCAAGTTCGTTATAAGACTATTTTTGTCTGCAGATGACCTTATATTGATTGCTAAATCAGCTCTTGGTTTGCAAGAGCATTTACGTTCCCTTGAGCATTTTTGTAAAAGGGTGGGGATGCAAGTCAATATTAGCAAAACGAAAGTGGTGGTTTTCTCTAACAAAAGAAAGCATAACCAACATAAGTTCTACTATGAAGGCAATATTCTGGAAGAAGTTGCAGGCTACAAATACCTCAGAATCGACTTCAACAGAAATTTAAGTTGGGATGGTTGTAGAAAGAAAAGAACTTGAGGGGGTTGGAAAGCATTTTATGCTCTTCAAAACAGGTGTAGAGAGGTAGAGCTATGGGACTAGAAAACCACTCTAACTCTTTTTGGGCTTCTAGTGATTCCGGTGATTCTCTACGGTTGTGAACTGTGGGCCAGCAGCGCAATCGAGATGTAGTGGAAACAAATTGAGAAAATTCAGAAGCGTTTGATTACAAACAAATTCAAAATTAAAAGTGCAGTTCCTTATGCTATCCTGTTAAGTGAAACATGGGCTGCTCCTATTGAAGCAATTGCTATGGTGCGAGTCATAAGGTATTTGAAAAAAATTGAGCAAATAGAAGAGGGTAGATGGCCTAAGGTTGTGTTTAGCGACAGATTGTGCAAAAGAAAGAAGACTTGGATGCGGCAAAATAACAAATGGTTTAGTAAATGGCGTATTGCTTGAGCATGTGTCCTACAAACAGTAAAGAGATAAAAACTTTTGTTATGGATAAGTTCCACAAAAGTACTTGGGAGAAAGAGCTAGGGAGAAAGAAGAAGTACTACATTGAAGAGTTTAACGCCACTCATAACCATCAACAAAAGGCGTACATAGGGGCCAATATTTATTGGAGATCTAAAATTCTTATTGCTCAATTAAGGACTAATTCTCATCAACTCCGTTGTGAAACAGGGCGCTGGAAAAGGGCAAAAGAAATGTGGGAGGAAAGAGTATGTATTTTTTGCTCTTCCAGAAAAGTGGAAACATAAAAACATTTCATTTTAGAATGCGAGGCCTTTAAAGACAACAAGGAAAATTATGTAGGTATTCTGGCAGCTAGTTCTTGGAATAATCTATTCAGTGAAGAGCTAGTTCTTGGAATAATCTATTCAGTGAAGAGTTTGCTGAGAAATTGGGAGCGGTTATTGTAAAACTCCACAGGAAAAGAGCCAAATACAAGAGCAATCTGTCTCATAAGCTATTTTTAGCTTCATAAACATTAAAAATTGTTTCTTTCTTTCTTTCCTTCAAATAAATAATTTAACAAATTAAATTAATCCTTAAAACTACCTCATACCTATTCACCTAATCAAATCAATCCTTGAACTAACTCAACGCATTTTCATTATGGAGAGATCCTCTTTGACCAAACAATTTTATACTTTTGAAGAAAAGCTATAACTTTGATCAATCATTGCATTATGAGGTCTACCCATAAAGACAAAATATATTAATATTTTATTATTAATAATAATGTTCCGGCTATTCTGTCACCGCTTTTAGAAAAATTATTGTCCATCTAATTGCACTGACATGAAAATAAGATGGAAGGAATATTAAAGCGAATATCCACTTGGAAGGTCAGATGGGATGGGTTGGAGAGTTGGCGGGTAGGTAGGTAGGTAAGCGAAGGGGGACTTGGTGGTTACCATACTCGTGACTTGCTAATCGCTCGGTTTGATGGTCATGCTTGATAATTTGAACTACCTCCATCCAGCAAATAGTCTCACCTAGCCATTAGGGAAGCTTGCATTAAACATGGACCGTGAGTAGTGTTGGCTAAGAGATAGAGATAGTAATAAAATGAGTAGTTTAAAAAAATTTAAATAATAATTTAGAAATTTTGGTAAGATTTTGAAAAATTTGGACAAATTTAAAATTTGTGTTATCGTTATTAAATTTTAAAATTTTGAGTGTCTTAAAATTTTTTTATGACGTTGAATTTATTTTCATCACAAAAACTATTCAAACCCTTCAATTATCCAATTTTTAAAAATATTTCTTTACGATTCAAACACTCTAACTATCTAATATTTTGAAAACTTTCTTTATAGATTAAAAAAAATTATCATCCAACCTATTTTATATTACATAGTAGACACCTCGGTAATAAAACATCACAAGAGTAAGTTCAACTACTTTCTCTCAACATTGATTGAGACCCATGGTCAACGTTGGATAGAAATTTACTTAAAAAATATAAAGTGTAAATCACATTATAAAGCTGTCACATCGCACTCAAGGGGAGACTTTTTTCCCCTTCACATATTTACATATATATTTTTTATTTACAACTGTAATTCTATAAAAACAATTATAGATTGGAACTTAGTCAAACACTTGTGATCAAGAGAGACTATGTTTTTAAGTTTCTTATTTAGAGTGTGTGTTTTCAGAGTCTTGTGTATTCTTATTACTTATTTTGGTGATATGTCATTTAAGGTAAATTGAGTTACATTATATGTAAATTTCTGATTTACAACTATTACATGTGAATTTTTGATTTACAATGGTAACTGTGGGTAAACAATTATATATTGTAATTTAGTCAAACACTTAGAGATCAATAATATATTTTGTTTTAATATTTGTAATTTATTTATATATATAGATGCTTTCATTGATAGAGGAAATATCATAAATATTTATTAAGAAAATTAAATTTTTTTTTTTTTATAAAAATAATAATTTTGATAATGGAATGTGAATTTATTTTAATGGATAATTTTTTTTCTTTCAATTTTAAAATTTATTAATTCTTTTTAATAGAAATATTAATTTTGATAATTAATTTTAATTATTAATAATTATTGTTGTAAAATTTGTTCAATAGCGTTTAAGACTAAGACTAGTATTACAAGTTTTATATATACAATATGTCTTAATTATTATAATAATATTTTTTTGTCAATATATCACTTTGAGAAAATCGAATATGGATAGAGAAGATAACATTCACTGTGTCCAACCACCCAAAATAATCCAATTAACTAAAAAAAAATATGTATATGTATATATTTTAATAACAATTAAAATTTAAGATAATAATTTAATTTTTGAACCAAAAAATAATTAATAATTATTATTTTCAAATTTCTTTTATTAGTGCTTATTAAAGGCAAGAGTTGTAATAATCAATTCATTGTTAAATTTGAATTAATTATGCCCTGATTATAAAAATTTACCTATTTGCTAATTTCAAAAATAAATAATTTTTATTTTTATTTTTATAATATATTAAAATTTTATTTTCATATTTTGTGAAAATAATTGAAATTTTATTACGAAAATAAATTGAAAAAGAAAAAGTAAAAGACTAAAATTAAGTAAAATTAAAAGAATTTAATTAAAATAAAAAATAAAGAAAAATAACTTATAACTAATGGAAAGAGCTAACAACCATTTTAAATGTTTTTTCCACTGGAATGTACTAATCTTGTTAAGATATTTTAACAACATTAATGTGTATTAATATATATAATATAATATATATTTATTATTAACATATTATAGAATAAGTATTTATTTTTACTTTTTACAAGTTGAACAATATTAACAAGTTAATAAATTTTTGGAAAAAAAAATTTAAAAAAAAATAAAATCTTTTTGAGACTATTGCTACCCCTATTATTTATGATGATGATGATGATGGTGGTTAACATCCAGTGAGACCAATCTTTGGTCTATCGGACCTAAAGAAAAGAGTTATTTAGTTTGATTTAAGATTTTATTCCTATGCTCAAAAAGCTTGGAGAGAAGCCTCTCTAGCTCACTATATAGATGGGAGGTTTGAAGTTATAGTATATCCACATAATCATAGAGGAAGATTGAGCACATCCAAAAACTTCCCCATTAAAAGCATGACCATGATTAGGTATACCATGTATAAGAAGAAGCTATGCAATATGGAAGCCACCAGGTTTCCTAAAATTGCTTGTAACTCTAGCCAAGCCTCTTACATTGGGCTCAAGTGAGGATGGCATAAAGATGCTCAATCTTGGCTAGAACATTAGAGGATAAAGGAGGAGACCAACTTGTAGAATAAAGATAATATTAAAAAATGTATAACTTCCAAATTTAAGGAGAAGGGAGGGTTAGAGAGAAAAATGGAACTAAAATATTATAAGGAGGTGATTAACCTTAGCCTTGAAAACCATAATTATTTATCTGTCTTGACTAGTGTTAAGAAGAAAGTGAACATTACTAAGATAAGAACTAATTCTCATGAGCCTCATATTGAAAGTGACAGTTGGGTGTATACTCCCAACTTATAGTCAAATCCATTATAATTTTAAACATACCTGTCACAAGTACCAACCTTCTTGACTTAGTACGACATCAAAACTATGGTGATCAAGAACAAAAATAATGTGTTAAGTAATTGCTATTAATTTCTTACTTTCACAAGATTTGATAGCCCATATTGATTTTAGTGGATGTTAATCATTATTATCATCAATAATCAACATATATAAGATATTATAAATATATTATGTTAAGATAGTGTTAATTATATTAAGTTTAACAATTTATTATATATTTTCTAACTTCATTGCTAGAAATTAAACTACATATAACACTTATTAAATTTATTTTTCATTAATATTTTTAATTTATAATTTTAAAAAGTTAAAATACATATATTTTCAATTTGAAATTAGGTTTATAATTTACTTTTAATTTGAAATTTCATTTATATTAGGTTTATAATTTACTTTTAATTTGAAATTTCATTTATATTAGAGTTATAACAATTTTTGATTAGTAAAATATTATTGTAATATCTCCTCTATAATTATTATATTTTATTTTTTATTAAAATTTTGATAATATATTAATAAAGGGTAATTTATATATAAATATTAATATTAGAAATGTTTTATTATTATAATATAATATTTTTATTTGGGTTTTATTTTGGTAATTGTGACAATGTGTTTTATAATGATTTATAACTCTGTAGTTTTATATATAGATATAGATTTAGTATTTTTCATTAATAAAATATTAATATTAAATTTTATTTTTTAAATGTTTATGAAAATAAAAATTTAGATTATTTTTCCCGAAAATATTAAAACACTAACTAAATTTTTAAATTTTAATAAATTAAAATTATTCTAATTTCATACTAATAATCATCTTTATTAATAATATCAAATTAAATACAATATACTTATTTTTATTATTTTTTAAAACTTTATTAATAATATCAAATTAAATACAATATACTTATACTTCTTATTATTATTTTAAAGTTAAAATACATATAAATAAAAATAATTTATTAAAATAGATGAATACTAATTATTATATTAAAAGTCATGACATATAATATCAAATTAAATATATTATACATGTTATTAAAATAATTTAAGATATGAATATCAATTTATTATATTTTTAATAATATTAATACTAAGAGTACAATTTATATGAGAAAGATAGTATTATAACAATACAGAATTGTATACATAATTTAAATTAATATAAATTTTTAAAACAAAATTTATTAATAAAAAATTAATTTTGATAATATAAAATATAAAATATTTTTATATTAAATTGAATTGTGATAACATTAAATTTAAGATACATTTAAATAATTAATTAAAAAGATATATTATAAAATAATTAATCATTTAAAATAGTTTGCATTGATTTTAGTGGCAATTCTTAAAAATATATTACGATAAATTCAGAAGCGAATATGGAAGAAATGAAACGAGACCGCTCGTACTAATTCACTTATCATTTCATTTTTTTAAAATGTTTCCTCCACTTTTTTAAATTTAAATTTGGTATTTACTCCGTTTATTTTGTCAAAATATATCCTCCACTTTTTTAAATTTTAATTTCGTTTAATTTCGTATTTACGCTGTTCAAACTTTTTGAGCTTCGAACCACACTGTAAGAACATCTCGCCTCATCATAATCATTTAATATTGGTTAAAGTTTGTGGCGAATCATCCAAAGAAATTGGATAAGCACAATTGTAGTTAGTTTGCCTTCATCACGTGACAGGTGTGGTCCCCTGGAAGTTGTTGGACGCACTCATCAGGTATGAAGTGAGCTTCAAGTAGATCCATCCAGGTAGGAGGAACAACCCATTGTCACAGAGATTTTAGTTTTTTTTTCTCTCACTGTGGAGATCAGAGCTTCCAACACACAATGGGGTTCGGCGAAGCTACAGAGCTCTCTGGTTTGCAGGAGCTTCGAAGCCACTACCAGCCCCAGTTACCACCAGCCCTTCAGGTTCGTCGTTTCTGTCTCTTAAACCCAAAACCCATTAGCTTAGCTTTTTCCTCAGATGTATCATTCAAGCATGACATGCCCCAGGGATTCGATCCGTGGAGCTCCCTATATGTTTTTGCTGTCTCATGTCTTCTTATTTGATATTCAGCAACCATATGCTTATGAAGTATTCAAATGTGGAGGATCATGCTGCGATCTTTAATGAGGATCGTGCTGCGATCTTTAATATCCAGAGGCTTGAGATAAAGTTAATATCTGGAACTGAGATTTATTTAAAGGGAGATGCCTGTCACTGTGATTTAGTATAGGAGCCACATTTGCTAATATGTTATTGCATTTTTAACTAATTAGTGTAATGTTTGCAATAATATTTTACCAATATTACAATATTTTTCTGTGAGCCTGCAACAGCTGGGAGAGATGGAATGGATGTTTCCAAGTGTAGTGCATCTTGAGTATGGTTACGAGGTTCGACAATTTTGGTAGGTTCAGGAGGGGAGGGCTGGAAAAATTTGGGATCTAAAAAATGTTAGAAATATTCAGAAAAAATGAAACATAGAAAATTATACATGTTGCTTAGGAATTCAAAAAATCACAGAAGAAGATAAAACATATCAAGTAGTTTCTTCTTTGCTTCTAAATTGATTTTAGGTACTTTCCTTTTTCTTGTTTTTAGGAAAGGTTAGGAGGTTCAGTCTGGATCGGTTGGGCAGCCAGGTCCAGTTGAACCTGGTAACTATGATCTCTGGCCTGGTAATGTAAATTGCTTGACAGCTATAAGCGCAGTTTAGTTAGATGGCAGGGTGGTTCTACTGGGTTAGCTTTAACAATATTATACAGACACGTTTCGGGCTCATTAACTGAGCAACAACTCCCCAAAACCAAAATGGAGAAAACTCGGCAGAAAACTCAGCAATAACTCAGGCTTATTAATAGAATATTACATTTTATAAGAAAAAAAGCTAGGATTTTCCATTAATGATCTGAAAATTCGGACTGCCTTCTTCCCGATGATTGTCTGAACTCCAGATGGTTGAAAATACTCAACAAACCTGGACAAACGTGGTTCAAATGCAGTCCAAGCTGCTTAACAGCAGAAATCCTCCTCTCAGCTAAAAGCTGTAACAAAAATGACGAGATAATGCCAAATAAAGTGTGAAATCGCTCTTATATTCGCCAGGTCAGGTCATCCTCCATGGACGTGAAAGTTCCTATAAACGAACAGAGATTTGACTGAAATGTTAATTTGGGTGGCAGAGTACCCGCCAGCTTGGTGAGTCCTGTTACCTGTTACAGAATAATTATAGAGTATAGGGTAACTATTGTAAGTGATATGACTAAAACATTTGGAAATAGATGTCCCAAGCTGGTTGGAAGTTGTTGGATGCATGTTTCCTTTTCAATCACATTCATCGGGCAAGTGCCCCAGTCCTCGTTTTTATGTTTGTTCCATTTTTTGGGAGCGAGCAGTATGCCATGGTTTCTGGTTTGGTTTCACATTCATCGGGCAAGTGCCCCAGTCCTCAATTTTATGTTTGTTCCAGTTTCTGGGAGCGAGCAGTATGCCATGGTTTCTGATTTGGTTTGATTGTTTTCATATGATCCACCTAATATTTGGTTTTGAGAGATTTTTTCACCTCTTTAGCTTACAATTTACATTTCGCATTGCTCTTATGGATTCTTTTTTGTTGGTGTATATAAGTTGGACTGTAAAACTACAATAGCTTAAGGCGACAGCAAAAATTCTTCTTTTTGGTTCACACCAAGCTTCTCTTCTGACAGATGAGGCAGGGACGATATAATATTTGGTTTATTTTATTTGTTGGCGAGGGATGACTATGTTACTTTGGTTTGCTGTGCTACTCCATTTCAAGATACTGGATGGCTTCATTCCCTTCTGACTTATCATGATGCCCGTTTCGGTAAATTTTGTCATAGCATCGGTAGTTCATCCAAAAGCCTATGAAAAACCGAACTCCTACAAGTGACCTTTCTAACTTTCAAAAGTATATTTACAATGATTAGACCAGAGAAAGATTACGGGGCTCCGCCTATCATGCTTGTTCTTCTAGCCTCAACTGGAAATGGGAGCACATCTCTGAATTGTACCTGATATAATTTTATAATTTGGTATTATAAGACAAATTTTGCCAATAAACGAAAAACATCTTTAGTTAGTGCCTATATTTTCAGAGGTTATCTAGTCAGTTTATTTGCTTGGGGATATTTTCCTCTATTGGCAAGAAATTTTCTAGATATTAAGTTAGACATCCGGAAACTGCCTATCTTATGGTTTATGGATATTAATATATAACTTCAGTTACACATTTAAGGACACTTCTGCAAGAGTGGTTCTAGTACAAAATTCTACCTTAGATATTGAGAGAGTGCTTACCTTGATCCAGCCCTTTAGTTGCAGCCATGCTATTCCAATACAAGAGCTACTTTTCTTTAATTGATATGCTAGGTGTCAGTATATGTTTCTTAAATGTCATGTTTCTTTCTTCCTATGCGATGGATCATGGATCTCAATAAATAGATTGCATGTCAATGAACTATCCCATCAATGTAAGACTTTCAACTTGTCCCACTGTCATTGATCATGATAACTTTAAGTCTCTTGACCACAGGCTTTAGGCTATTGGCAGCTGACCGGAGTATATGTTTTGGCATTAAAGAAGGATAACTGTTCTGTGTTTAGAATCTATGTGCCTTTTAACGAAAGTGCGTGTAAATACATGTAGGAAGTGGCATTCATTCTTTATGCTCACTGCCATCCATTCTGTAGTCTTTCTCTATGGAAAAGTTTGTTTAGTTGTTTATGTATAACATTTCTGACATGGATCACAAAAGTTACATGTTTGAATGAGTTTTTTTCATATTTGACTTCGTTTATGGATTTCATATTTGACATACTCTTTTGTGAGCTGATGTGATTTTTTTGGCCTGAATAGGGGGGGCGTGTAAAGTTAGAGTTTGGTGATCCAACAACCTCTGCAGACCCATCTGATGCACATGCAATCAACCATTCATTTCCGTTAACATATGGGAAACCGTTGGTACATCTTTCACCTGTTTGTGGCAAGACTGATATTCAAGAGTATCCGGCAATCAGGTAAAGGATTTTCTCTTTCTTTTTTATTTTACATAATACTAAAAGTTTTTCAGCAGAACAAGAAACTGGATACATAGTATGGGATTTCCATGTAGAGTGTGCAGGACAGGTACTTACTGTATATAGTTTGGTGGTTCAGATGAAATGGAAATGATTAAGAGGCTAAACTTCATTTTGTGTGGAATGGATCTCGTTCTTTTAATCATGGAAGAGGAGCAAATTAACACCTTTAACTTCTACTTTAAAACATTGTACACTGCATATAAAATCTCAGTGAAGTAGCCAGAACAAAAGAATGCAGAGAGAGATGTATATTGTATACTGCAATGAGACATGCTTCAGGAGGATATTTTCAATGGAGAGACATTCTCTGTGAGGATTTCTATAGTTACAGTAAATGGTGTTTCAGTAAGTTTTTGCAACAAAGGGTATTTCTGTAAGTTTCTGTTAGGTAACCTCCAAGGTCAATCAATGTTTCAAAGGAGAAAATAAGTGCTACTTGAAAGTTCAGCTATGGGCATTGCAATGAAAAAAAATAAAACATCTTATTATAGCAAAGCACAGGAAACCTGAGAAACTAGTCTGTAAGAAAATATCAGTGAAATAGTCTAGAATTGGAAACATATTCAAGAGCTGAAATTTCACAGGAGGATGACTTACCTGATGGCATCCTATGGGACTCGGGAGTTATGACGGTTCACTTTCTATATTCCTTATTTTCATATACTGAAAGTCCTACTATGGGATCATTCAAGAAGCCAGGTATGTGAGTGTGATGCGGAAGAGCAGTTTTGCACTGTATTGGAAGTTAGGTGGAGGTTTAGAACTGAATTATTATTAAAGGTTTTGGAAGCCAGCATTGCCTACGAACCTCATACTGAGAAGTGCAAGGAATGGAAAAGCATAAAGTGGGGAGAAGCCTGTATTGCAGACGTATGAATGCAGAGGATCTCAGACTAGTTGCGAATGATGCAAGGAAGTGGATGTGAACTTGAATACCTGGAAAGAAAAGTGGTAATCTTCTTGCTGAAATCAGGCAAAATTTGACGATGGGAAATACAGGTAGTGGTAATAACCTTAATGGTGAATCAATGTAACCGCATAATGGTGGAGCTTATTGATGCTAAATGAAGCAAGGTGGGATAATGGTTCTATACAATGCTTGCAAGTTCACTAGCTACTGTACGCTAGATGTTGGTAAACAAAATTATGGAGTTGGGAGCTGAATGTCAGCCCATTACTTAGGTATATCATTGGTCCTTTATGGATGGACGATTTGGTAATTGGAGCATGTTATGTAGATGTTTAGTCGATCTACGAAAGGTATTTCTTGTCATATTCATCAGAACCGAAAGAAAGCTAGATTCGTTCCCTGTAGAATGAACATTTAATCCCTAAGTGAATGAGGATGGGCAAGGGAAGAGGAGAGGGGCCTCCCTTCTTCTCAACCTTGCATAGCTGCTTCAAACTCTACTAGGGTTTCACTTGCATGCCAGGGTATGCATGCTGGTGACGAGGCAGAGCGAGGAGTAGATTGTGGAAGGGTTAAGAATTGAGTTAGGTGCCTCTGATACTTAGCTGGGGCTGGTGTTATGAAAAAAGGCTTGTATTTGCAACATATTCCATGGCGTGTCCTTTGGCAAGTGTGATGCCTGTGGAGGATTTTTGTTGCGGGTGCTGATAAATAATATATAATGTGTAATGTCGTGTGATATAACTTTAGTTAAATAATGTGTAATATCACGAGGGAATATTATGAGGACCAGAAAATTGTGGGTGGACCTTCTTGTACAAATGACAGTATCTGCATTGAATTAAAATAATCATTGGCGTTGTTTTAGCATTTTTCTGCTGCAGTAGGCATTGCGTTGAAGAACATTTGTTGGCTGGCCGTGGGTGCATATGCAATCGATAGTGAGCGAAGTCGAATTGCCCCTGTGAAAATGGGAGCCATCAGATAATAGTGGTTCAGATTGCCGTGTCTTTATGCTAACGTTGGTACCCACGTCGTTGGTCTACAAACGCTGGGTGCAGGGGAGCACCTGCTAAAGAATTTTAAGCTTAAAAATATTGAACCTCAAGAAGTCGAAGCTGCCATTGAAGGTTACTAGAGAATAATATTCAATGGTGAAAAAAATCAAGCTTCCATTTAAGAAAAAAGTTCGAATTTCGATTAGAAGTTGAAGTGTTGTCTCAAGAATTCGTGTGGTTACAGGATTTAAACGTAGTCGATGGTCAATAATATACATTAAAGTGAAAACTATAGTATAATATATATTACCCATATATATATATATATTAGAGTTTAAAATGTACTTAAAAATTCAAGTCAAGTTATAAAGTCGGGGCACCATTTTAAATTAGTTGCACAGAGCACTTCCTTGGTGGAAGTGATAGTGGGAATCCTTGCTGAAGATATACAAATCGGCTCAAGTACACTAACTGGCTAGTAAGCAAGGAATTCAAAGATTTAATTTCACGACCCCACATAATTTGATGTCCATTCAAGACAGGTTGCCTTCAGGACATGCTACGTTACCAACAAGAAATATTAAAGTTAAATGTTGAATAAAATAGAATGGTCATAGTTTGGGTTCGTACATCAATGCTTCACGTGATGGACTGTTTAGACCAGGGCCTTGGTGATAAGTTGGCCACAATTTGTTCTTAACTTTTTTGAAAGATCTCCAGATTTGGATGAACAAGATATTAGAAAATTTGAGGATGGCATCAAATGACCATAGACGAAATGTATTTATTCTTCAAATAGAAGAATTCAATAACGTTGACAATGAAACTAAAGATCAAACAATTAGATCAAAAGATAAGTTGATAAGCAATGCACCCATTGATAGAGTTTTTGTCCCTTCCTCTCAAATCCATAACAATTCTAGAAGAATCGAAGTGACTTTCCTTGAAGTTCAAAGAATTAAATTAGAAATTAAGTCAACAAGTACCACAAGCATGGATGAAGTGTTGGTCATTACATCTTATGTCCATGACAAATCTCAAAAATAAAGACAATTTTCATAAAGGTCTTGTATTTCCATCTGAATTCCAGGATTAAGATCCGTGTTACATCATTGTTGCTACATCATCCTATATTCATTATTTTTTGGATCCATGTCATATGCATGAGATTCTTCTCGTTGTTCAAGGGATCCCTTTCTCCAATCTTCTTGATGAGCAAAGGGTTTCCTGTACCAGCTGAAGAATGCTATCTATATTAGACTTGGAGTAGAAGTTGAACTATGGCATCAATTCTTGATCATTTTTCAAGAACGAAGCATCTTGAGAAGAGGTGACTTGTTTATGTACATAAATAACATTAATTATATTAATTAATATTCATAGTACAGGGTTTTGTCCTTTAGAATAGGCATCTCTCATAAGTACTAAATATGTCGATCACTTGAAGGCATATCACTCATTACATCATTAAGTTTATTAATTTATTGTTTTTATCTTACTGCATATCCAAGTTTCCCTCTTTCTATAATCACTCCTTTCAACTACCATATGGTACATGTTTCATCTAGCTATGAATCATATGCAAACTATCCTAGGCATCACATGTAAGCAATTTGTTGAGAATTGCTTAAGGTGATCCTTAACAATAATGCATAAATGAAACAACTTGCTTACATGTTAAATGTAGCTGCAATATGTATATATATTTTCTTTTATGCTCATCAATTTGGTCCCAACTTTCCTTCTTAGAGTTGTCAAGTTTCATATAGCTTTTGGACTTTAACACCCCTCTCTAGGAGCTTTTGGACTTTAACACCCCTCTCTAGGATGGAAGTGCTCGGAAACACTTTGAAATTAGGAAATGACTCAAAAATATTTCTAGGAGTTTGTGAGACATTCCTAAGGCATTTCAGTTTTCAAAAAGATTTTAGTGCCAAAACATTGAGGGGGGCAAGAGTTTCTTGCATCTTAGATTTAAATACTAAAATAGTGAATGTACATAACATTTTTGATTTTATAAAAAAGGTAGGCCGCCAACACAACGACCATAAGCACTGCCTAAGCTCAACATTGGGTTGGTTAATCACCAAAAACTCCCACTATGCTAATATCGACCACTCAGGCCGACAACATAAATATAAAATTTCCATTTAGTGACAAAACAATAGCATAATTAAACTATCCATGACAAGCACACATCTAGTATAATTAGGTAGTAGTAGGAAGGGATTCAATGCTGCCAAACAGATCATCGTGGTCCTTGGGGGTTGGCCCCCAACCAATAGTAGTAGTCATCTCAAGGTTGATGATAATTGATTTTGAACCATTGATTCTCGGACTTGGAGGCTTCTCAACGTCATAAATGGCAAAAATGAACATTGGAAATATCATGTTGTTATTCAGGCTGGGGTGGCTAATTGTGTCGAGGCCTCCTCCTCTCTCACCACTTTGCTAGCCAATGACATCTCTATAAGACACACAAGATTGGAAACAAACTCAACAATATATTAATGAATGTTTCACACATGATGTGCAATAATGTACATATAAATACATCAAGAAACTGTTGAATCAGTTCTCGGGGTTTCTTGGACTCTAATAACCAATTACCCTATCACAAACTAATGCGAGGATTAGTTGTCTAACATTCCCCCCTTAATCCGAAGGGATATACCAAAGTCCAAGAATGAGAGCTCAGAATGCAGAAATGCATTTCAAAGAGAGCTGAATGTCTCTCAAAAATGGTTTTTAAGGATGACCGGAAACCGAAAATAGGAGAACTCAATGTCTCAACCAACACCAATTTTGGAACCTACATAGCAGTTCTTGGAACAACAAAAAAATGTGATTTTAAGATGACCACAAACTCTGGAACTATCACAGTTGTTCCTCGAACAATTCCGAATTTGCAAGTGCTTGCTCACAAACAACTCAATCAATTGAAGTCTCGCAACTCTGGCTCTAGCTAGTACAGGTTGTGGCTCAGGATTTGGATCTCTGACTCAGGTTAGCTTGACGTCTCGAACTTGAACTTGTAGCAGACCAACAACAAATCTCCCCTTGTTGGATACAGGGTGAGAAATATTCGTCGTCACTGCAAGACTTGTCAACACTCTTGAACAAATCATTTGATGTGACCTGTAGATCTTCTTGGTTGCTTTCGACCATTCCCAAGAAGCAATCCATCCAAAACTTAGCTTCTCTCTTGCAATACTCTTATTTCTGAAACATCTTTTTGATTGGTGATTTCGCTTTCCACAATGCTCACACGGGTGAAGATCAAAACACCAATCTTTCACATGCCCAACTCTGTTACACTGTTGGCATCTATCAACTTTTTCTGGAACTACACCATCTAGAAATCCTGCACTTTGAAATTTTATAGGTTTAGCGAATCTGGAATGTGAAAAGTTACATCATTGTTATAACCCAGACCAGTTCTGTGTTTATTGTGTGTAATCTCTTCCCATGGTCTTATAACGGGTTTCACATCAGAACTTCTAAACACATCAAAATTTTCTCCTGAAAACACTTCATTTCTCTGATCATTCTCTTACTTATGATCAGGCTCAAACAAACTGTTGTTTTGAACAAGAACAGGTTCAAAATTTTTCTTTTGTATTCGTGTAATTCATCTCGCTGAAACTGAGACTCTAGCTCCAAGAATTCAATTTTGCTTTTAGCATTTTGCAAACATGATTGGATGTTAGAGAGCGTGTCCTTGCTGACTTGGACACTGTTATGAGCAATATACGACATTAAACTGCTTAAGAATTGTAACAAATTATCGACTCTGGGCATTTTCTCCAGTTCACTATTGGAAACACTTGCAATAAATTTTGAAAAGGGCATTGGCTACCACCGAGAATGCACCCAATACAAACAAATTTACAATTATTTAACTGGGTGTCAGGTTCAACCGATCATGCACCCATCAACAATACAAATTCAAGTAAAAAGATGATAGTTGCAACTACATAATTAGGGTTTTTATTTTTTATTTATTTTTAAATTTTTTTTTAATCTTTGTTCCATGCAATGAACGCTAAAGGAATCTGAGAAATCAAATATTTGAAAACTCAAATTTGTTGTGAGTTATATCCAATATGCAAGAGTTCATCAAATAGTGACATGCTTAGGGTCGCTAACCCATGGAACCCAAAATTATGTTGTCTTCTTCTTGTCCAACAAAAATGTCACAACCTCCAAAAATTATCTTCTTTTGTAAAAAAGAAAAACAAACATATGGATTTGAACTTGTGACCTCCATGTAACTATGTAAAATTGGCTAAACACAATATCCTTTCCTCTTCTTGATTTTATATTCATAAACTCTATAATTTAAACTTATTCAAATCCAAATAAAAGCTCAACGAATATTTTGATGCCAACTTCTTAAATATCGAAGCATTCTAACCATGACATCAAAGACATACTTCAACCATGACATCAAAGACAAAATTCTGGATAGTTTTACCTAGTGCACCTTGTGGTCTTTTCTCCTCTGCAAATCATATTTCTTCCGTGTAGTCTTCTTCGAAGTTGTGATCACTTATGCGAGGCGTTTTCTTCACCAAACTATTTTGGAGACTAGGAGGCCAACGTATATCTCAACATCATTAATCACTTATGCCTTTTCTTGATTTTATAATCTTAATTGGTAAAATTTAAACTTGAGCAAAACAAAATCGATGCTAAACAAAAAATAAAAAAATGATGTCAACTTCAGAGGCTTCAACATCACTCCTCAACAACACCATGTTCAAACAAAAAATTTCTTGCTTTCTAGATTTTTCGTTTTGTTTTCTCCAATGGCGACAACAGTGACATCTTTAAAGCCAAGCATTGATTCAACAATCATGATATTGCAAGGAACAAAATAACTCTTTGTTCAACAATTTTCCATCCAGAGAAGATGAAGTGTTAAAAAAGAGTTCCAAAAGGCAAATCCAAACTTCCAGGCTTCGCAGTGAATTAAGGTGATTGTCGGCTTTTGAGGTTAGTAGATTGAAAGGTGGAAACATAATCTTCTGTATACAACGGCAGGAAACTAGAAACCAAGTCTAAAGATGACCCGTTCCTTCGATAATTGGAGAAACAAAGGTGAATTATCCGCAGGACTTGCATATAGTTCTATATCACCACTGAAATACCTTGAGATTTAATTTTATATCATAGCCAGTGGGGCACACGGGAAATAAAAAAGGAGTTTGAGTACTTTTGGAAAACCTGAAAAAATAAAAATAAACAACCTTTTTATTTGATTCAGGTTTAGGCATGAGTGATTGAATAGAGGGAGAATGGTCGTGCTAGCAAAATTTCATGAGGTCGAGTTAAAAGTTCCCTTTGTTCCATTTAGATGGAATGGATGGTTAATGTTCTCTCTTTCCCACGGCTATGATTATCCAGTATTTCCAATTGCAGGTGAGCGACTACCCACACACACAATGGCAAAATGAAAAAAATATATTAGTCACGGGCTCATGTAATTTGGTGATGTTGGAGTATATGGAGTTGATAGCGAATATCTTGGATTGCTTGGGGAATATAATTCGTGTTTGGCTGCTAACTTTCACAGGGTCATAACTTAAACGGGGTAAAACTTGACAGGATCAACAAATGACCAATGACAAAATGAAGAGACGTGTAAGTGTGCAGTTTCTGTCTGGTTTACAACCCAGTAATAGCAGAAACTAATTAGAATTAGCATTTACTATTATTGCAATCCTAGATGATAAACACAATTTGCATAAAATATATTCTATTTGTACCTCATACTAGATTTAGAGTTGGTAGAGAAAACACTGGACAAAAGCGTCAAACTCATTCAAAAATCTTAAGAAGTCTTTGGATTCCCTCACGCGCTGTTCCTTCACATTGGCATTCACTGTGCTTGATCTGGTAGTTCTTGTATACCCAAGGTTGTTCAGATCCGTTTCCACTTGAAAACGAATCAAATGCAATATGCTCCGCCCTTCAGATTTCTTACCAACAAGAGATCTTACTCACAACCTCACAACCTCAGGGCACAAAAACTAGTGGCTCACTTCAATCAACAGGGGATGAACTACCCGCTCTGATACCACTGTAAGACACACAAGATTGGAAACAAACTCAACAATATATTAATGAATGTCTCACACATGATGTACAATAATGTACATATAAATACATCATGAAACCGTTGAATCAGTTCTCGGGATTTCTTGGACTCTAATAACCAATTACCCTATCACAAACTAACTCGAGGATTAGTTTTCTAACAATGTCCAATCCTTGATCCCTATGATTTTTTAAATATAATTGGATGCATTGGAGGATTCTCTCTCCTCATAGTGCAAGGGGCACCTCCCCAAAAATTGAGAAGCTGTTGTAGGTGGGCAACATCTAATTCCACCTTCTTGAGAAACATATGCAAGTTGTGTGTGATTAAATAATGAATCGTCCATTTTGTTTCCAATAAAAAACAGATTTTCCATTGTTATAAACTGCGATGGACCTTGAAATTCCAGATTCCATGGGAACTTATGACCCAGTGAAGTTGCTTTCCACGAAGTGGAGTTAGGTAGGAATTGACCATAGAAGGACTTAGCTCACTACAAGGTAGACTTAGCAAAAAGTAGAAAAGGTGCTTGAGTGTTTTAGATCGACCACACAAAACACCTAAGAGGTGAGATCCCTTAGTGAGTAAGCCTTTTGCCAATAATTTGTCTATCCATTGTTAAAATTTGGGTACCAGAGGACAAGTGATTCCCTAAGGCTTTGATCTTTGGCCTAGGGAAAAGTGTCCACTTTATTGTACTTCTCCTAAAGTGACTTTGTAAGTGGTAAACTCAGTCTAATTTAAAAGTGACTTTATAAGTGATAAAGTTACATTCTAATTTTAAAGTGACTTTTTTAAAGTCAATGAAAAATTAGAAAGTGAAAAAGTGACTGGAAATAAAAGGCTAAGTGGGTCTTTATTTAAGTGGGTGAGTTAAAAAAAAGAAAGTGAGAATTAAATGCACATTTATTCTCATCCCTAGATCTAAATGAATCTCAACCATTAGATCTTAGGGTTACCCAAAAGGTCATTTAGGGTAAAAGGAGAGAAGACGAAGAAAATATCAATTTAGTTTTTCATGAGCATTTGAGAGAAAAGAGAAGAGAGAGCAAGGAGAAAATTTCCGAGCATGGAGGAATTGAAGGGGAGCAGCAAGGAGACATTCAGCAAATCCGTACAACAACATTTATTGGCACACATCCGAAGACACAATCTGGACAGCAGAGTTTAGGCATATTTTCCAAGGAAGAAAGGCACAGAAATCGAGGAAGAGGGACATCAACATTCAACATGGATTTCCAGGCACAATTGGGCACATTTTTTGAGGCAACTGGGCACATATTTCGAGGACTATTGTACTTTTCTGTATAGTTTGTACACCTGTTTTGGGCACGATTTTCGAGGCAGCTGTACATCATCAAATGCTATAGTATTTCAACTATTTTTTGTTTGTTTGTTGTTGGCACATTTTTCGAGGCGGAGTTCAAGCACAGAAATCGAGATAAGTTGTAATTTGTGGTTGCTGGAATTTTTACTGTGTATTTCAGTTTCTCTGTAAAAGATTTTCAGAAATAAAGAAGAGCTCTCAAACTGGTTTTCCCTAAGAGTTGTAGGGGTTTTTTCCAGGGTCTTGACCAAAAATCACTGTCATTTTCTGTGTGTGGCTATTATATTTTTACTGTGTTTTATTTCTGCATTTTCCAGCAATGGTGAAATCTCCAAATTTGTGTTTTCAGAAATTATTGCCATTTCCAAATTTTAGTGTTTTTATCATGCTTGGATTTAAAACTAAATGCATGGAGTGATAAGGAAAACTGATAATCGGAGTGGGGACTGAAATTTTACATGGTATCAAAGCTTAGTAGGCTGGAAATTGTTATTTGGGACAACAATGTGTAAATTACAGTAGTCTGATTTTTACACAGAAAACAACAAACCTTTACCCAGATTTGAAATTTCAGTTTTATAGGACAGTGAATCATGTCTTTGGGATTGAGGGTTGAAGACAGGTTAGATGGGCAGAGTAACTATAGTGCATGGAGGGAAAGAATCCAAAGTATCTTTGAGGAAGCATAGGTCTGGGGCATTATGGTGCATACCAACCAAAACCCAGTAGCAGTTCCTGCTGATCCAGTACAGTTAGCAGAGTTCAATAAAAAGAATGTTAAGGCCAAAATACTGTTTTTGGATGGAGTCAAAGATCATGTCATTCCTTATGTGAGAGGAAAGACTTATGCACATGAAATGTGGATTGCCTTGACCGCGCTTTACCATAGCTCAAATGAAAACTGTAAGATGGTCCTAAAGGAGAAACTGAAGGCCATAAGAATGGCTAAGACTGACAGTGCTACAGCATACCTCACCAAGATCACTTCGGTGAGAGATGAGTTGGCAGCTGTAGGAGACACCATTGCACCCATTGAGTTGGTGATGATAGCTTTGCATGGACTTCCCAAGTCTTGGGAGAGTTTTGTAGATGGTATTGTCGCACGGGAGAACCTTCCCGGATGGGAAAGGTTGTGGGATGATTGCATTCAGAATGAGATCAGGAAGAACCATCTAGGGGCAGCTAAACAGGGGGAGGAGGATGACAATGTGGCATTGTTGGCAAGAGGCAAGAAAGGTAAATCAAAGAAGAGAGCTTCCACTAGTGGAGGCAAAGGAAAAGGTAAAGGCAAACAACAGAGAAAAGAAAATGACTATTCCAAAGTCAAATGTTGGAATTGTCAAAAGATGGGACACTATGCTGTTGTGTGTCCAAAGAAGAAAAACAAGAAAGGGAAAGAGAAAACCATGGCAGCGTCTGCATAGATAGAGGGCTTCTCGGAGAGCTTTGATCGAGAGTTTGGATTCATAGCTTGTGAGCTCTCCAGTGCAGTATCACCTGCCATACAGGTTCAGAGGGAGTGTGTACTCGCCTCTACTAGCAGAGCATCTTCTAGTGTTTGGTATGTTGACAGTGGCGCTTCTCGCCATATGACAGGAGTCAAGGAGTACTTCTCAAAGCTATCAAAGAGTGATACTGATATGGAGGTAGTACTTAGTGATGACAATATTGTTAGAGCAGTCGGTGTGGGAACATTGACATTTGATAGGGAACCCAAACCTCCCTTGAAAGTGTAAGATGTTCTATATGTGCCTGGAATGAAGAAGAACCTGATATTCGTTTCAGCACTTGAGGACAGAGGGTATGAGGTGTTGTTCAGGAGAGGACAGGTGCTCATATATCCTAGGGGAACTCCAGCTGCTTTAGCTAGAGTGATTGGTGTGCGCCATGCTAAGGTGTACAAGTTCTCATTCCGGCCTGATGGAATTGAGTAGCAGCACCAAAGACAAGACCGACAACAGATCTAGCAGTTCAGAGTTGTGTGAGATTTGGCATCGTAGGATGGGTCACATGTATCATGGGGCCTTGAGGACATTGTGGGAGGTCACCATTGGTGTGCCAGATTTCAGTTTTTGATCACCTTGATGTATGCAGAGGATGTGCTACGGGGAAGTTTGCAAAATCTCTTTTTCCCACCAGTGACAGCAAGACGACAGGGATCCTTGACTTGATTCATTCCGATGTGAGTGGTCGGATGTCTCATGTGTCCTTCAGTGGCTTTGAGTATTATGTCTAATTCATTGATGACCACTCCAGGAAGACCTGGATTTATTTCTTGAAGACCAAGAGTGAGGTCTTCAAGCGGTTTCAAGAGTTCAAAGCTCTTGTGGAGACTCAGACAGGCAGGAAGATCAAGGTACTCAGGTTGGACAATGGATGTGAGTATACTCTTGGTGAGTTTGTGGATTTTTGTGTTGAGGTAGGCATCAAGAGGGAGTTCACAGTTCATTAAGGAAGACTGCCTTTCTTAATGGCTTCATTAAGGAGGAAGTTTAAATTGAGCAGCCGCAGGGATTTGAGGTGCATGGGAAGGAAACCCATGTATGCAGATTGAAAAATGCACTCTATGGCCTGAAGTGAGCTCCAAGAGCTTGGTATTCGAGGATTGATACTTACTTGCAGAAGTTGGGTTTCACTAAGAGTGAGGCTGATTCGAACCTATGCTTCATTGTGGTAGGTGAGGAGCCTCTCATTCTGGTGTTGTATGTTGATGACTTGGTCATCATTGGAGCAGAGAGACTCATTGAGGGCTGCAAGAGAGATCTTACTTCAGAGTTTGAGATGAAGGATATCGGCTTGATGCATTATTTTCTGGGATTGGAGGTGTGGCAGGAGGAGGGGCATTTCTTCTGGGACAGGGGAAGTACATTGTGAATATTCTTAACATATTTCACATGGAGGACTGCAAACCCATGTCTACACCTATGATCACTAACTGGAAGAAGCTTCACGCTTTAGATTCTGAGTTGGTGGATTCTACTCTATATAGACAACTGATTTGTTCATTGATGTATTTGGTCAACACTCGACCAAATATATGTTTTGCAGTTAACACTATGAGTCAGTTCATGTGTGAGCCCAGGAGAGTGCACTAGGTGGCTGCAAAACACATTCGTCATTACTTGCAGGGTACTGTGGATTATGGTCTGGATTATAGACAGGGTGATGGAGTGAGACTGGAAGGGTACACAGATTCAGATTGGGCAGGTTGTGCTTCAAACAGGAAGAGTACTTCAGGGTGCTGTTTTGGGTTGGGTTCGGCAAATGTGTCGTGGTTCAGCTGGAAACAACAGTTAGTTGCATTGAGCTCAGCTGAGGCAGAGTATATGGCTGCTAGTTTGGCTAGTTGTGACTCGTGAGGCCATATGGCTTCACAAGATGTTGTTTGGTCTATTTGGTCAGGCATTGAGACCTTCTGTGATCTACTGCGCTAATCAAAGTTGCATAAAACTCACGGAGAATCCAGTTTTTCATGACAGGTCAAAGCATATTGGGATCAAGTATCACTTCATTCGATACTATGTCCAAAAGGGAGCAGTCAATCTTGAGTACATTTCCACAGATGAGTAGGTAGTGGACATTTTCACCAAAGCCTTACCACGGGGCAAACATGTCTACTTCAGAGACAATAAGGGAGTGGTGAGGAACACTTTCCTTGGTAAGAGGGAGTGTTAAAATTTGGATACCAAAGGACAAGTGGTTCCCTAAGGCTTTGATCTTTGGCCTAAGGAAAAGTGTCCACTTTATTTGTACTTCTTCTCCTAAAGTGACTTTATAAGTGGTAAAGTCAGTCTAATATTAAAGTGACTTTATAAGTGATAAAGTTACATTCTAATTTTAAAGTGACTTTATTAAAGTCAATGAAAAATTAGAAAGTGGAAAAGTGACTATGGAAATAAAAGGCTAAGTGGGTGAGTTAAAAAATAGAAAGTGAGAATTAAATGCACATTTATTCTCATCTCTTGATCTAAATGAATCTGAGCCATTAGATCTTAGGGTTACCCAAAATGTCATTTAAGGTAAAAGGAGAGAAGAAGAAGAAAAGATCAATTCAGTCTTTCATGAGCATTTGAGAGAAAAGAGAAGAGAGAGCAAGGAGAAAATTTCTGAGCAGGGAGGAATTGAAGGAGAGCAGCAAGGAGGCATTCAACAAATCCATACAACAACATTTATTGGCACGCATCGCAAGACATAATCTATACAACAGAGTTTAGGCACATTTTCCAAGGCAGAAAGGCACATAAATCGAGGAAGAGGGACATCAACATTCAGCGTGGATTTCGAGGCACAACAGGGCACATTTTTTGAGGCATCTGGGCATGATTTTTGAGGACTGCTGTACTTTTCCATATAGTTAGTACAGCCTATTCTAGGCACGATTTTCGAGACAGCCGTACAACATTAATGTTGTAATATTTCTGTTGTTTTTTTTTTGTTTTCTGTTGGCACATTTTTCGAGGCGGAGTTCAAGAATGGAAATCAAGATAAGTTGTAATTTGTGGTTGCTGGAATTTTTACTATTTATTTCAGTGTCTCTGTAAAATATTTTCAGAAATAAAGAAGAGCTCTCAAACTGGTTTTCCCCAAGAGTTGTAGGGGGTTTCTCCAGGGTCACATTGACCAAAAATCACTGTCATTTTCTGTGTGTGGTTGTTATATTTTTACTGTGTTTTATTTTTGCATTTTCCAGCAGTGGTGAAATCTCCAAATTTGTGTTTTCAGAAATTATTGTCATTTCCAGATTTTAGTGTTTTTATCATGCTTGGATTTAAAACTAAATGCATGGAGTGATAAGGGAAAACTGATAACTGGAGTGGGGACTGAAATTTTACATCCATTGTTAGTGACCAAGTAAAAAGAATGCTTTTTGGGTTTCCTCAAAATGCTTGCATAGGTTATAGAGCTTGAAAATGCAAGTTTCCTCTTTCGATTTTAATCTCCAAATCTTGTTCAGTCAGCCATCTAGAATGGATGGTCATGTTACCACCCAAACTAGCAATCTCATTAAGGTTCTTATGAGATGCTAAATTGGCACCACACAAGACAAGTGTCCATTGTCACCTCGACATGTGTCCCCACTCTTTAGGCCAACTCCTACAAAGCCAAAGGAGGCTTGACGGTACTAAAATATCATCCACCACATATTAGTAGACCATTGCCTTGTAATACCTCTTGGGTAGTGGGGTTTAGAAGTTAATTTTTAATTCCCTGCCAATCTGAAAATGAAAATCTGTTGTAGAGAATGTATACCAGCAAGTAAAAGAAACTAATTTTGAAAATTAAACTATGAAAAACACAATAGAAGAGTGTCAAGATCCCTTACAAAGTTTGGGGATGGAATACCTTGCTAAATGCTTTGGTATGTGGATGAAAACGAACAATTAACTTGCTTTCCTGTTGCTTCAGACCTGCAAAACTGCAGAAAAATGTAGAAACTATCAAAGCTGAGACCCCACTTTGGGGCCACCCAGAAGTCTATAAATGCTTAAATAAAGTATGATTATTGGGTGGAAGTCTTAGGGTCTTGAAATAAGAACAACATGAGCAGCCCAACACCTAAAAATAATGAGTAATTTGAAATATATCTAAATTTGGAAAATATTACTCAAGACGAGCAGTGAAATCCCCACTAGGGTCAAAACCTAGATTTTCTTTAATGCAGAAAATTAATTTCCAGCAAGCTGGAAACTGATTATTCATCTCGAAAAATGGTCAATTGATGCCCAAAAGTGAAAAAATATTGAAGGGTTTGGAGCCTTTAGGCACAAAACCCTCATGGTAGTGTTTCACTTACCATCCAAATTTGTGGCTATAACTTGAATTTGTAGACCTATAAAACCCTTGTACAACTCCTTGAATTGCTTAAAATCAGTCTTCCTACACAAGACAAGCAAACTATGTTTTCCTTGGGCCAATTAGATAAGAGTGAATATTGAAGTGCAACTCAAGTGACGAAATTAACTAGAAAATTGAAATTTAGCTCAAGTTAGTGAAATAGTTTTGGATTTTGTATTTTGTTTTTAATTTTTAATTTTTAAATTTAATATGAAAAAAAAATTAGAGAAAAGTTTTAGATATTTGAAAATAAATAGTGGTGAGGTGAGGCTTACCTTTGCCATGCCAATTACCTCTTCTAGTGTTGATTGTGATCACAATTGTCTCTAAATATGCCTTATATTTTCAGACAATAAAGTGTGTTACCCTCATTCTTGTCTAAAGACAATTTGCTAGTACCAAAACTCAGCTAGGAGTGATTCTTTCTTGGACTTCCCACTACCAATGGATCAACTATGGAATTAGGAGAGATCTTGTCCTTTAAGGAGAAATCCTCAATAAGGGCTAGTCTAGAAATCAAATTTTGAAAACTCTAGCCCAACAAAGAGAACCTAAGGCCTAGTGTCCTAACCCTCTACTTCCATGTGGCTATGTAGCACCTCAATGGATCGATCCAAAAGCTTTGTGTAATTTATAACCTGCAATATATCTTATGAAAACATAATATCTAACAATAGCCAAGAAGAAATAATATAGACAAACCAGTCCACAACACAAGTTGTTTGCACCAAATGAAGTTCTTTTTATGACATAATGATCTCACATTTTCACAACACACAAATGGGAATGAGGGACTAGTTTTATATACTTTTTTCTCTAACGGCTAGTTTGAAATCTTCTCCCAAAAATAATGGTTTGACTTGTCACCCACAACTTGGATACTAAGACATTACAACAATTTAGTTTACATCTCTTGAAACCTCGATAAGGGAGGTGATAAAATTCTCTGAAGAGGGTGGCACCCTTAAAAACAACTCTAATAAAGCTTCAAATAATGTTGATTAACCTTCAAAATATTCCTCAATTGAAACCCGATGCCCAGACCACAAGTCAAGACACTTCTATGAGGCATGAGAACGACTTTCCAAGCTAAAAAATGGGTCATAAAATTGCTAATAAATAACCAATGTTATCGGAACCGAACCGATCATCGAACTGGAAAACCTTGTGGACCGGGAACCGGTTGGAACCGGACCGGAACCGGAAAAAAACGGGGAAAAAACCGGTTTACCAAAAACATATAAAATATTCATATTTTAAAGAAAAAACAAATATATTCATGTCCATCCATATGAATCCAAACCATTTATACACAAATATGCAAAAGTTCTCATTTATATAGCAAGTAATAGTGCATACAACCAAAATAGCACTTAGTGCAAAACATCGTTGAACTTAAAATGTTACAAGCATCAAGAAGCATGCTCTAAAAGGCTTTTATAGTCCAAAATAACATCATAGATCATAGTATTATACTACAACCTACAATACTACAAGCTACAACTACAACAAATCAATGATCAAATCATCAATGATCAATCATCATCCTGATCGTCCTCCTTATCCTCACCTGAAGAATGAGTAGCATCCAAGTATACAATGGGATTATGGCTTGATTTCCATGGCCCTTGATTTACCCTCTAAAATTTTGGAGAAAATCAGCTCCAAAATCTTTTGAAATCAACTATGTAGCAACCCCAACAAAATAAAAAAATCTTCCACCAGTTGCAAAAACCACTGAAGAAAACCCAAAGATCTTTGGGAAAAAAAAATCTTTGAAGTATCTCGAAAATATGCCAACCCAACAACTCTGCAAGACTCCAATAAGCTCTTCAAATTTGCAAAAAATCTCCCTTAGAACAACTCTACAAAATACTCTTTGAATTCTCCTCACCGAACTCAGCTCAAGAATTGCAAGAGACTCGAATGAATAGTGTGAGTGAAATAGAGGGGGTGGGGGTGTTTAAGTAGCTTTAGGGGGGCCTAGGGTAGCGTTAGTAACTAGGAAAAATAATAATTTAAAAAAAAATTAAAAAATTAAAAAAATTAAGAAAAAAAATATTTTTTTTAGTGCCCAGGCTTGTGAACCGGTCTTTGATTTGGTCCGAACTGGCCAGTCTAGTACCGAACTGGTCATTTCCGGTTTGGAGGGCCGGTTCAGACCGGTTTTGCCTCCAAACCGGTCGGTTTTTCAGAACTGGTTTGGTTCCAATAACACTGTAAATAACATGACCTCAAACATATGAGGAGGATCATTTTCCTTAGAGATGAAACATTCCACTTGGAATTGGCTTGAATTGAAATGAATTAATTTTTAGATTCCTTAAGAGGCCCAATGACTTGCTTTCCTTGCTCAACCTGTCTTTTGAGGTGTCCCATGACTTGACTTTTAAGGTTGATTTGGTCCTTTGAGTTGATTAGAGATGCCTTTTTACCCTTTTGTCTGCTTATTTGATTTTTGATTGAGTAATTTGACCTTTTTCTTCATCAACTTGGCACAACGGTCATATTTGACACTTAAAACGCCCTCATTTAATCCACACATGTGGGCTGAGTCACCAATTAATGTGCCCCAAGAATAGATCTCCAAAGCCTTGCTTGATTTGCCAATTTGGGCACATGGGTTTGCTTTGAAAAAAAATCAGATGATTTTGAAATATCACGTGTCTC
This sequence comes from Pinus albicaulis, assembly GCA_034641835.2. Lineage (NCBI taxonomy): Eukaryota > Viridiplantae > Streptophyta > Pinopsida > Pinales > Pinaceae > Pinus > Pinus albicaulis. Next base: position 101,550,277 of record CM076572.1, read on the forward strand.
ATTTGACAAACAATTGACCTCAATATGCCTTCTTTAGCTCACAGTGCCACAAAATTAGGACGACCACCTTTGATTGAGCATATCTCTTTGGTGCCTTCATATTTTGACAAAATTTTCACATGACATGGAAAGTGCAAATTATATTGAGCAATCTGAGCCTTTGTTGACTTTTGACGCCTAAGATCTTCTGCATTGAGATTTGTGAAATGCCTTACAAAACATGAAATGTTGGAAAATGTTACACTACCATGTTGAGCACTGAAAATAAATGATATACCAAGGCTAGAGAACACATACAAACATGTGGATAGGACATTGGTCTGCTCAAGGCATGGGTTGGACTGACCCTATAAATAGTGATAACCCCTACAGAACCAATGGCTCCTCTAAACCATGTGTCCAGGTAGGTCCATCTTAATTCCTCCAATCCTATACAGGACAAAAGGACCTAAGAGTGTTGTATAAGAGGATCGGGCATGGTCGACCATAATAGAACTAGGACACCACGATACATAACATCACATGGGCTACAAAGTGTCGACTTGCATTCTCTGGGCTTACAATGGTGCTCCCAAATGAAAAAAATTCATATAGGTACACTTGTTGAAATGAGGGGTAACAAGTTATAACCAAGTATAGCAATATGTTAGCTTATATTTGATGAGAGCCTTAGCTTTGTTACACTTCCAATCATGCCTCTAGGTTGAGAGGCTTGTAGGTCATACTTAATAAAGATTGAATATGGAATTGAGGTTTTGACCCTATTGAGGATAATCATATTTGGGTTAGTCAACCCAAACTAGCTTTGGTCATGGCACCTTGACCATTGTTTGATTATCAAACAAATCCTTGGTAGAAATAATGCCTTTCTTGAAGAATATAAGGGTTGAGAACCAAGGAATTTAATCTCATGGTTTTCCATTTAGGCCAGGGACCACCAAATGGAGTGGTCATTAAATGAGAGACCTAACCCTAAGGATTGCTTCTTCTATCATTAAATGAGAGCCCTAAGCCCAAAGATTGCTCCTTCCAACTTATAAATTGCTTGATTGCTTCCTAGGATTTCTTGATACTTTAGGCCACAAAAGAACCTTTAACTTTCATTGTAATTGGAGTGATTACTGGGTTCTAAGGTTGATGTCTTGCAAATATTTTTTGTGAGAAGTGTCGCCCAAGAAAATGTAGTTTCTTAAAAGCACCTTCCAAGCTCCGGTTCAGATAACCTACTTAACACCTCCAACTTGGACCTATGTGCGAGCTTATATGACACCCATTCCTCATTGGTTTTCCAAGGAATAACAATTTTTAGCTAACTCTATGAAAACTCTATTCTAGTAGTTGTTGCCCCCCTAAAGAAATTCTCAAGGTCTTTTCTAACCTTTGGTAGGTGCTCATGGAGGGTAACTAGTAGGAGAAATAATACACATGGGCGCTTGCAAGCACCTTAGTCAATTTTTAGAACTTGGTTGCTATAGCCAAGGGCTTAGTTGTGAAAATTTCTGAATACAAAATTACAGAAACCCTACCACAGTATCTTGATTTACTTCTCCTACTTGTGATTTAATTATACAAGTTATTTTCAGAAATATTCAAAAAAATATCGAAGTAAACACAACTAGCAGCCTACACATATACAAATCATTTACTGAAACATAGTGCACATATGACAAAGGACACACATGATGTTTCAGACAAATGTCCCCAGAAAAACCCAATGCGGGAAAACCGGTGCAACAACTCTTTGAGGGTTATATTTATTAAGCAAAATATCTGAATACATCCAGGGCACCAGTAGTGGTTTGCCCCACAGAGAAATTCACGGCAGTTGTACCTTATCACTCGGAGACAAAAAATATGGTTGATTCAAACCCTTAAAAAATTATTGAATACGAGCCCTTTCTGGCCCACTGGAACCCTCAGTGCAGCTCTTCCAGCCTCTGCGTTAGCCTCTCTTGCCCAACGCAACCTCTGCGCAGCACAGGCTGCCCCTGCGTCACCCTGAAGGCCTCTGCGTTGCCTCTGTGTCACCCAGAAGGGTCTGCGTCCCTCTCTGCGTGGTCTCTACGTCAGCCTGGCTGGGCTATGGCCCTCCTGCTGGCCTTTCCGCTGCTTGTTACGGAACTGCCTCTCTGATGTATGTATTCTCGCTCTTGGATCAGAACATCCCTTGTCGATCTGCCCCTCAGTAGCATTGCAAGCTCACTTGAAATTTCTCAGCAAACCGCGCCCCCTAATTTCGACTTAGCTCAAGTGTTGCTACTCGCTGTGTGTCCCTCCAACTGACCCCAAGCCTTTCTTTAATATTTTTCTCATTGAGAAATCAACGACCGTGATCTAATCACTAATCAATGACTAAGATTAGAGAAAGCTTGATCTACGTCACTTAGAACATTCTCACCACGTGTAAATTAATTCACTTTATTTTTTCAGTTTCCCTAAGTTAGACTTAGGGTCCCCATTAAAAAAATTAATTATTTGAATAACTTTTACACCGGGTGGAATTTCTCTAAACGATTTCTGGGTCTTGGAGATCTCAAGTGTTCTAGCCCCTCCACAAAGTTATGGAGCTAGAGCACATCCAATGCTACCCAAAATCTCAACATTAGTAATCCATTTCACAATCTTCTTTTCAACTCTTTGGACCACCACTTCCCAAAGGTCCTTAGGGGAGGCTTGAAATGAAAATGGAATACCAAGGATCTCAAAAATCCATTTTGGGAGCATCTAGGACTGTTGCCACAAAATATAATAGGCCTTGGAGAGGGGCACCCTACAAGGGTAAAACTAGACTAAGTGACAACAATGAGGTAGTGGCCCATTGTCACCACAGCAAAACCCCTCCGCTCTTTAAGGATTATCACTGATGGGAGGAGTCTCGATATGTGATAAGGTCAAATACTGGATCTTCTAGGGTTAGAGTACAAGGTGGTTCAATGAGACCTTCTACAAGAAAGACACAACTAGGTTTAGGGCTTCTATTGGAGGCAATTCACTTTCTATATAGAGGTGTAGGGTTAAGAGCACAAGACCTATTGTTTGATTGATTGGTTGTGTTGGGTAAGCCACAGGTCAAGGCAATGAGAAAGGGTTTCAACAATGATTTTTCAACAAGAGAAGGGCTCATGAAATCCTCAGACAAGACCTTAAGTTGAAGCAAGACTAGACTAGGGTTTACCTTAGGGCAAACAACTAGGGCAATGGAATTAATGGACAAGATTGAACTGGATGCCCACCAAAAGGATAGATTTTGTGGCAAATGCAGTCCTCTTGATGTTTAGACTCTCCAATCCCACAAATGTGCCTTGTCGAGGGATTCAAACCAAGCGCTAGTTAGAAAGCTTGGCCTTGAAGGGGTTGAATTTAGAGAAAATGAAAAAAATAAGATTGATCACCAACAAAAGATTCCATTGCCTAGATCCTAAGGATAATGGAGTGTATGAGTGGATTGAATGACCAAAAAATTGCTAAGGAGGTTGAATTCTTGATGCCCTAGCACCACAAACCCTGACAATTACCTATGCAATGAATCATAGAGCTTTGTGGGAGAGCTAACAAAAGTTCACCACTAGGAAAGACATTCACATGTTATTCATGAGTAATGCATGTAATAGTGACATCTAGGTACCATTCAATAAGTTTTCAACAAATTAGGGCACAATAGTAATACCCTAGATTCAACATATTCCATACACTAGACATAGAGAAAATAAATATTCAATAATGAGTCCAATTACAAGATAACATGCAAAATATTCCATCCATTGATCCAAGGCAATAGCTCCAAAGACAAACGATTTGCTCCAAATGTCAAAATGCATTCATAGAAACCAATTACTCCACAAAAGAAGAAGGCCGAAATTCCAAGTGTGTGATGATGCTTTGATACAATGAATGACTGATCTACTTATATGAGGAATTCAAATTCTAGTTTTATCTTAAGGCCCCTCAAAACAATAAAATAATGTGCTACTAACAAGCTAGATCACAAGTCGACCTAGTAGGAAATCATAAAACATAAATCTAACACACACGTGTGAGTCGTAGGTGAGAGAGTGATAATGTCATGCATGCGTGAGCCCTTCTAGTGCTAGCGTTGAGGCTTCTTGGTTCCAAGATGTGAGTAGAAGCCCTCTAAAATCACCTCCTAAGGGTTGGCCCTTAGGTCTCTATCAATGCTCCTTTATGGACCCCAATTTTCATCGTGGGGCACAAAAGTGCCCTCATGGGTCTCTAGGTGGTAAAAGTGTCTATCTCTGCTCCAACATTGAGGGCTCTCAAGGTGGTGCTAGACCTCCCATGTCTCAAGATGTGAGACCATCCTCCTCTGGGCCCTGGATCAGCTGCGAACCCCTCATGAAGTACTAAGACGATTGTGGGCATGTTGGGTCCAGGTGCATCATCCCATAAAAGTCATCAATGTAGGGCAAAGTGTTGGAACATTATGGGTGCTGGTGGCGCCCATGGATATGTGTGATGCTCTGCTACAACTTGGAGTCCCATGGCTCTCAACGCCTCACTTGAGGGTGTCATTATGCTCCTTAAAAATACTTGGGCTCTAGTTAAGTTGCCCAAGCCATGGCTATGAAACCACCTGACAATTACACACAATATATTGTGCTAGCAACTACATTATCGGGTACATTTAATCATTTTTTGCATCTAAGTGAACCAAGCTTGAAAGTAATGGGAAATTTGACACTTCAAATAAACCTTCCCTTCCAAAATTAAGGCTTTGAACTCGTAATGGTGTTACCTCCCTAGGTAGGAGTGGCTAAAGACCACTCTATTAGGTGCTTCCAGCCCCCAAGTGGAAGTGACATGTCCTAGATCCACCCTTCAATTGATAGGTGTCAAGTGAACAATGATCGAATGAAGGGGAAAAGACTTCATGACCGAATGCCATGGTCAAAGGGACCAACTATGATGGGCCCCTCATCTTGAGTGTAGAGATGTGGGGAGTGAGAAATCGTGGATGCATGAGTTACCAACTCGACCTTTTTTTTTCCACCCCTCTTGTGCGCCTTTTACTTTTACTTGATTTTTATTTGTATTACTGCTCGTAGCTCAAAGGCTTAGAGCTTGCTTTGTATGATGTGTAGTAGTTATTACCCCCTTAAGGGTGAGGCAACTTGCCCTCCAGGGGTTGGGACATGCAAGGGTTCCTTCTCATAATATGAAGAGAAACATGTGCTCAAGAACTAGGTGATGGCCATAATGAGTGAGGTAGAGCTCATGCTAGGCTTTTTCTCATGTGCTAATGTGTATGTCCTGACTATCTTTTTCATTTTGATCTTCTTTTGTTTTTGCTTGTGGCCATCATATGCTTTTTCTTGTTCTTTTAGCTGCATCCTCCCAGGCCAAGTTTCGGGCCCTACTCAGGTATGAGGATGTATGGTTCCAAATCCCAGAGAACCAATGGTCAATTGAATTCAAAGAAAGGAGATGTAACATAGGGCTTGTAATGTAAGATGGAAAGTGGTAAGTATGGAATAGGGAGATATGGTACTACACTATCTCAATTGGGGTTTCCCAAGTAATGCCCTCCTATACCCATTGGGCTATTAGGGGAGGTCCAATTAGACTAGGATGAAAGATTATCCCCCCATTTAAGGTGAGGGAACAAGATCATAGTCAAAACGCCTCTTCCTTCCAAGTTACCCCATAGTCCATGTCAAATGCCCAAATTTTAACAATCATAAGCGCCTGATTGCAAAATGAATAAAGTACCTTTTGATCAGAATCCCACCTTCCAACATGTGCTCTTGCCAAATAGGCGAGGAAACATATAAATGGTGCAGGTGGCAAAGATATGAATGGCACGTTGTCATCGGTTACTAGTGGCTGTAAGGGGTTGCTAGCTACCGACGGGAAGATATCATAAGAGAAAATTTTCTCCTATGGGGTCATCCACTTTTGGTGGGTAACAAGAACCATCCTTGGTTTTCAAGCTATCAAGAATATTTTTTTTTGGTTTTCCTATTGCACTGAGTTTTTCCTCATTGAATGTTAGAGCGAAACACAACACAAAAGGATTGGATGCAATCAATAGTGTTATTATGGTTGTCTTTATCTTCAAAAGTAGTAGGGAATGAAATGTTAGAAAAATGTTTGACCAATTGCCTAGTTGTAGGATTAGGTAATGGGATGCCTTTAGTTATACCTTGATCAACTTGATTGGTAAGTTGATCCACTTGATTGTTAAGTTGATCAACTTGATTGTTTAGCAAATAGCCTAGGACTTCAATAACTATTGCATATAGGGCAAGGGCTAGGGATAGCCCTCTTGAATAGAATGAAATAGCTCAACCAATTTTATCATAGCCTAATTAATAATGAGGCATGTTGAAGCATCAACAAACAGAGCCTTGACTATGTTGATGAAGAAATGTCCAAAGCTCATAGCTTTTTACACAACAAGAATGAAAGTTCAATTCACATGTTCATATGCTACTTTCTCAAAGTTAGTTCTGGATGAATTGAGCATCCAATCCAAGGAACTTAGCCCATTCTTTTCCTTCCCAAACTACAAAAATATTGTCAACGATTAAGTGGCCTCTAAGAGAACTTGTTTTTCTCTAAATGCATGATTTTGGGAAGGCCATGCTTGAGGTGAATTGAAAGGGATTCAACAACAATCTTATAAGAAACATTCATCAAAGTAATTGGTGTCTAGTTTGTTATGAGCTTAGTGTCGCTAGGGCTAGGAATATATTTGATCTTTTTGACTTTCTTCGTAGTGTTGTTCGCATTTAAGACAATTTGACTTTACTTCAAATAATTTGTGAAGGACCTTCTCAAAAGAATTTTCTTTTCTTCTCTTTATTATTGGGTCTCTTTCTTTGATTTTTGGGTTCCTTTATTCAAATTTTGGTTTCCTTTCATTGCCTATTGGGTAAAAGCATGGAGTTGGGTTACACTTTTTGGCGAAATGAGGACGCGTTTTGCTGAAAAACGGATGCTTGATCGAGCAATTTTAAGCGCTCGATCGAGCTTTTTTTAAGCGCTCGATCGCGCTGTTGAGGCCCTTAAAAATAGCTTGATTGAGCATTTAAACAAACTCTCTATCGAGGCATTTTCTAACCCGAGTTAACGACTCGATCAAGAGTTATGGCTTGATCAAGCTATATTTTTCGATCGAGCCTTTAGCGGGTTAGACTTTTTAATGGCTCGATTGATCCATTGGCTAATCACGTGTGCTGCTTGATTGAGGGTTACTTTAATGCTCAATCGAGAAATTTGAATTTTGAATTTAAGTGCTCGAACAAGCTCTTGAAGTCCTAAAAATTACAGTTTCAACACCTCTTCTGTAGATTTCTTTGCAACCCCATTTTTGTACCTTATCGAATTTAGGGCAGAATTTGTCCTTAAGTGGCAGAGTTGATCATGTTGGATTCGTAAAATAATCCTCTATCCAATGACATATGAATTTGACACTTTCAAATTCATATGATATTTTTCATCTAATTTCTTTTAAACATAACACTTGAATTTTTTGGGATAGTTTCAAAGGGGCTGAATAAAAAGTCAAGAACATAAAATATACACAACGATTTTTTTTCAAAAAATACCACTATCTTCGTCTATGAGTCCTCTTCAAAAGGGTACTCTCGGTTTTTCAATTTATTTAAAGAGTTGAAAAAATCTTACGTGAACACTTGTCTCCAAAATTCAATGGAAATATTACTGTGCCAACTTTGAAAAATAATAAAAAATATAATTTTGCATAAAAAAATGAATTTTTAATATGAAAAACTTAGTTCTCTCCGTGTAGATCATGCTCATCTATATATATATACACACATTTTAGACTAAGTTATGCTACATGAACACATGATTAGTGGAAGTTTCAGCCTAAAAGTGCCCTCCTAAGGAAAAATAATAAAATAATAGTTAAAATAATAAAATAAGAGTTATGAATTTTGGAGGGACAAGAAGATTTTTTTTTTTTTGGGTTTTCCTATTGCACTAAGTTTTTCCTCATTGAATGTTGGAGCGAAACACAACACAAAATGATTGGATGCAATCAATAGTGTTATTTTGGTTGTCTTTATCTTCAGAAATAGTAGGGAATGAAATATTAGAAAAATGTTTGACCAATTGCCTAGTTGTAGGATTAGGTAGTGGGATGCCTTTAGTTATACCTTGATCAACTTGATTGGTAAGTTGATCAACTTGATTGTTAAGCAAATAGCCTAGGACTTCAATAACTATTGCATATAGGGCAAGGGCTAGGGATAGCCCTCTTGAATAGAATGAAATAGCTTAACCAATTTTATCATATCCTAATTAATAATGAGGCATGTTGAAGCATCAACAAACAGAGCCTTGACTATGTTTATGAAGAGACGTCCAAATCTCATAGCTTTTTACACAACAAGAATGAAAGTTCAATTCACATGTTCATATGCTACTTTCTCAAATTTAGTTCTGGATGAATTGAGCATCCAATCCAAGGAACTTAGCTCATTCTTTTCCTTCCCAAACTACAAAAATATTGTCAACGATTAAGTGGCCTCTAAGAGAACTTGTTTTCTCTAAATGTATGATTTTGGGAAGGCCATGCTTGAGGTGAATTGAAAGGGATTCAACAACAATCTTATAAGAAACATTCATCAAAGTAATTGGTGTCTAGTTTGTTATGAGCTTAGTGTCGCTAGGGCTAGGAATATATTTGATCGTTTTGACTTTCTTCGTAGTTTTGTTCGTATTTAGGACAATCTGACTTTACTTCAAATAATTTGTGAAGGACCTTCTCAAAAGAATTTTCTTTTCTTCTCTTAATTATTGGGTCTCTTTCTTTGATTTTTGGGTTCCCTTATTCAAATTTTGGGTTTCCTTTCATTGCCTATTGGGTAAAAGCATCGAGTTGGGTTACACTTTTTGGCGAAATGAGGACGCATTTTGCTGAAAAACGGATGCTTGATCGAGCAATTTTAAGCGCTCGATCGAGCTTTTTTTAAGTGCTCGATCGAGCTGTTGAGGCACTTAAAAATAGCTTGATCAAGCCTTTAAACAAACTCTCGATCGAGGAATTTTCTAACTCGAGTTAACGACTTGATCAATAGTTATGGCTTGATCGAGCTATATTTTTCGATCAAGCCTTTGGTGGGTTAGACATTTTAATGGCTCGATTGATCCACTGGTTAATCACGTGTGCCGCTCGATTGAGGGTTACTTTAACGCTCAATCGAGAAATTTGAATTTTGAATTTAAGCGCTCGAACGAGCTCTTGAAGTCCTAAAAATTACAGTTTTAGCACCTCTTCTGTAGATTTCTTTGCAACCCCATTTTTGTACCCTATCGGATTTAGGGCAGAATTTGTCCTTAAGTGGCGGAGTTGATCATATTGGATTCGTAAAATAATTCTCTATCCATTGACATATGAATTTGACACTTTCGAATTCATATGATATTTTTCATCTAATTTCTTTTAAACATAATACTTGAATTTTTTGGGATAGTTTCGAAGGCTGAATAAAAAATCAATAACATAAAATATACACAACGATTTTTTTTTCAAAAAATACCACTATCTTCGTCTATGAGTCCTCTTCAAAAGGGTACTCTCGGTTTTTCAATTTATTTAAAGAGTTGAAAAAAATCTTACGTGAACACGTGTCTCCAAAATGCAATGGAAATATTACTGTGCCAACTTTGAAAAATAATAAAAAATATAATTTTGCATAAAAAAATGAACTTTTAATATGAAAAACTTAGTTCTCTCCGTGTAGATCATGCTCATATATATATATATATATATATATATATATATATATATATATATACACATTTTAGACTAAGTTATGCTACATGAACACATGATTAGTGGAAGTTTCAGCCTAAAAGTGCCCTCCTAAAGAAAAATAATAAAATAATAGTTAAAATAATAAAATAAGAGTTATGAATTTTGGAGGGAAAAGAAGTTTTTTTTTTTTTGATTTTATTTTAAATATTGTATATTTGGCTTATCTCTTTATAGGTTCACTCAAATTTCATGTGTAGACACTCGTTGGATGAGGAATTAAATTCCGCACCCAACGAGTACGCATCATGCATACTTTTGAAAAGACCCAGATAATAATTGAAGATACATTAAAAAAACGTGTCGAAAAAACGTGTTGAAGACACGTTTTTTAATGTATCTTCAATTTTTATCAATGTGGGTCTTCTCAAAAGAATTTATTCCGCATCCAACGAGTGTCTACACCTGAAATTTGAGTGAACCTATAAGGAGATAAACAAAAAATACAATTAAAAAAAGTAGTTTTTCTTCTTTTCCCTCCAAAATATTTACATATACCTCTTTTTAAATTTAAAATATTTTGATTGGTTTACATATTATGACATGGAAATTACGTGAAAATTTCATGGGCACTTTTAGGCTAAAATTTCCTCTAATGCGCATACCTCTTAAGTTTTGCGAAAATTTGCAAGGACACATTGCATTTAATGGAAAAGTGAGAGATTATAAGACACTCAATTTTTTTGCAAAAAATATCATTAGGACAACAACATAATTCTCCACGTATTGCCTTTTTACTCCAAATCAAAATTCACAATGCTTATATGAATTTTGAGGAGTGAAATTCGATAAAAGAGGAAAAACTTGAAATTTCATCGCCACATTTGGCCCAAAAGAGTAACCCATCTTCATGCTTTCACCCTATTAGGTTTATTTTCTATTTATACAAAATGCAAGAAAAAAAGTTAGCGTATCTCTAGAGCAAAAATAGACTTACTACAAGGGGCCATGCTAGCCATGTTGCAAAAACATTTGACAACTATGAAGCTAGCTGCTAGAGTCATTTTGATTCTTAGATAGCGACAAACCTAAATGTATGTCTAGGTTGATAGATTCCCAAGGTTGTGATGGCAAAAAGGTGTATAACCTATGTTATCTACTAGTTGGTTTAGCAATACCATAAAGTATGCATGAAGGGATTTGAGCTTCGACAACCTAGTTCATGTTGGGCAAGTAGAAATGCATTTAAAGTGCAACAAGTGTTTTATCAAGGCCAAAATGTCTTGTTGTCATGGAGGATTGAAATTCCCATATAAGTTGTTATTGAACTACTCCTTAGGGATCACAAAGATGGCCAACTTGAAATGTTAAGTTGGCCAAATGCTATTCTAAACTCTTGAGTAATTGAAGGTTGGTGTAGGTTAATGCAGAGAACATATCGGTGGATTACAATGTCAAGTAGTTCTCTAAACCATGTTCTTAAGTGTTGAGTATAGTAGGAAGTGTTGTGAAAGTTGTTAAAATTTCATCAGTAAGTGGATCAGCAACAATGTTTTCCATCTACAACTGCTTTATGTTTGACAAAATCTCCGCCAACTCTACTTTTAATCATGCAACCAATCCTCCAATTTCCTCATGTTGTTCTTTTGCAAAGAATAAAGATATTCTCACACTTCAAAGATGGTCCTGCTGTGAAAATTCCTAAAGTGGAATCCTATTGTAGCAACTAGAAATTATTCTCCTAATTGTTAATTTTATTTAACAGTTTATTTGTTGTTTGCTACGACAAATACTGAATAAATCAGTGCAATCTACACAAACAAAACTGCGGAAGAATAAAACGCTAGAAGAAATGCTAGTGCACAAACATAAAATTAACACAATTATTTTTGGACAAAAGTTCCTAGAAAAACCCAACTCAGAAAAACCGGTGCGACAACTGAGGGTTTTATTATTATGCAACAGTGAGAAAATATCAGTACAACTAGATGCCAAATACAGGCAATCCTACAGAGAAAAATACTGGCACAAATCTAGTGAGGATTTTTTCTCACCCCACAGGCAAATCCGGGATATGACTACAGCTCCAAGTGAGCCGCCCAAACTACCTCTACGCTAGGCTGGGTCACCCTAGCGCAGTCCCTTTTGCGCTCAACTTGAATCAACTTCTCCTCAAGCCGTCTAGTCTGCTACTGTCTAGGAAAATGTTTCTCCTGGCCTCCGAAACCTCTGTCCAGCCTCTGGCACTGAAACTCGGCTTTTCCCCAACAAAATCGAAATTTCCTCTAGAGGCTACTACGCAATCCCTGCGTCAGCTTCACTGTGGCTCTCCTGCCTCTCTGCAAATGCACTCGCTGGATCTAGAAATCTTCCTCTAGCCTCACTGTCCTAGCCCCTCTCATTGCTTCGATCTCTGGCTCTCTCTCCCACAACTGACTGTTGCTACTCTAGAAATCGATCTGCCAATGAAATCAGACTCTACAAGTGTTTTCTCCATCACCACATCGACTTCCTCTTATAATCCTCTGTTGGAGCACCAACGACCAAGATTCAAACTTAATCAATGACTAGGATCATCTTGGAGTTGATCCGTGTGAGTTTCTAGACTATTCTTGCCTTATCGCAATTAATACTGATTAATTAACCATATTCCCTAAGTTTAGACTTAGGAAATATTTAAAAATCAGTTAATAATCTAATTGAGACACTCTAAGCAGAATTTCCAGAAACGATTTCTGGGTTTTGGAGATCTCATGTATTCTAGCATCTCCACAAAGTCTCGTGGCTAAAACACATCCGAAGCTACAAAAACTAACACTCCCTCTTAGCGGGGAATGTGTCTAGCGCTGCTGCACTCCTAGTAGCAACACTCTATTTCTGCAAAATTTCCTGTCACGTTGTTGATGTATGGCTGCTGCTGCCCACCAACCACTGCGCAACTCTGATATGTGCTGCATCTGTGCTGCTACAGACCCTGTTGAACTGCTGCCAACACTGCATCTGCACTGCAACTCTGTTGCTGCTACTACTGCAACATTTGCAACTGAAAAAATCCAAAATTGAACCAACTGTGTTCAATATGATGCATTTGTCTCCCAAGTCTTGATTGCTACTAGCATCTGCATTGTCACTGAGAAATCTGCGCTGCTGTTGACTCTGCACTATTGCCAACTCTGCACTGCGCTCCCCAAAATATGACTACTACTAGTCTCTGCCCTTGTCACTTTAGCATCTGACTGCATCAACTGTCACTGATCCATCCTACTACTGAATATTGTGGGTCCCCATAGCCAAGTACTGATCCAAGAGGTAGACTCCTCAAGGATCCTGCCCAATCTAGCACACTGGAGTATCAAGCTCCTCCTCCTCTTGGATCTGGTGCCCCTCTATCTGCTTTCAAGCCTAGTCCTTGGTTGAGACCCTTCCTTTCTTTGAAACTCGCACTAGAAAAATCACACTTCCTCTGACACTTATTTCTGACAATTGGAAGTAAAACTGTTGTCCAGATCTGCATTCTGGCTAACTCGCACAACCTCCTATGGAAATCTCGTATGGTCATCCCTGCAAAGCTGCAAAATATGTGAAACTCAAAATTGGAGAAAATAAACCCAAAAAGCATCCTCTTTCCCGCTGCTCGACTACTAGATTTGCTACTTGCACTCCCTTCTGGAGTGAGAAGATTTGCTCACAATTACTGCCAATCTGCAACTGGAAAAATTAGATCTCTAAATCTTGAGATCCCCTGAGAGAAATTTACCCTCTGTGTTTTCTCTTCTCTTTTCCACCCCGACGCTGGTTCTGCACTAGCAATCTGCTGCAAAACCCTTTGCGTCCAGCTAGAGGTCTGCCCAACAAAAACTTTGAACTGCTCCCTCTACCTTTGGAATCACTCGATTTAGAGAGATCGATTTTTTTTCTGCTCCTCACTCAGAAAAATTGAACCTCCTCAAGCAACTCGCCCCCCTAGTAGAATGACTATGTTGCCCTTGGGAATTTCGATCTACTGCACACATTGAGCAGTGAAATTCCTTCCTTTCGCTTCTAAGCTCTCTGGCTGATCAACTGTGCTTTGATACCATGTGAAAATTCCTAAACCAGAATCCTATTGTAACAACTGGAAATTATTTTCCTAATTGTTAATTTTATTTAACAATTTATTCGCTGTTTGCTACGACAAATACTGAATAAATCACACTGCAATCTACACAAATAAAATTGTGGAAGAATAAAACGCTAGAAGAAATGCTAGCACACACATAAAATTAACACAATTATTTTTGGACAAAAGTCCCTAGAAAAACCCAACTCGGAAAAACCGGTGCAACAACTGAGGGTTTTATTATTATACAACAATGAGAAAATCTGAGTACAACTGGATGCCGAAATACAAACAATCCTACAACTTGAGTGGGCCTAATGGTTAAGGGCATGTGTTTCCTCCTAAGAGGTCATAGGTTCAAAACCAGAGGGGTGGGGGGGGTGGCGGTGGGGAGGGTAGAGTATGTATGCCTTCGTAGACTTAGTAGTCAAATTGCTGCGCGGAGGTGGGTCCCTTGTTCCACGAACAAAGGGATTTCATACATCAATTTGGTGTCTGGCTTGGCCGTGACCTTAAAATTGGATAATAACAGTGATAATAATAATAATAATAATAAAAAGAAAAATATTGGCAGAAATCTAGTGAGGATTTTTCCTCACCCCATAGGCAAATCTAGGATCTGACTACAGCTCCAAGTGAGCCGTCCAAATTGCCTCTGCATTGGCCTGTGTCACCCTAGTGCAGTCCCTTCTGCGCTTAGCTTGAATCAACTTCTCCTCAAGTTGTCTAGTCTGTTGTTGTCTAGGAAAATGTTTCTCCTAGCCTCCAGAACCTTTGTCCAGCCTCTGAAACTGAAACTAGACTTTTCCCTAACATAATCGAAATTACCTCTAGAGGCTACTGCCTCACTTTGGGTCTCCTACCTCTCTGCAAATGCACTCATTGGATTTGGAAATCTTCCTCTAGCCTCACTGCCCCTTCCCCTCTCTCACTGCTTCAATCTTTGGCTCTCTCTCCGACAACTGACTGCTGCTACTCTAGAAATTGATCTGCCAATGAATTCGAACTCTACAAGTGTTTTCTCCATCACCACATCGACCACCTCTTATAATCCTCTGTTGGAGCACCAATGGCCAAGATTAAAACTTAACCAATGGCTAGGATCATCTTGGAGTTGATCCGTGTGAGTTTCTAGACTATTCTCGCCTTATCTCAATTAATATTGATCAATTAACCATATTCCCTAAGTTTAGACTTAAGAAATATTTAAAAATCGGTTAATAATCTAATTGAGAAACGATTTATGGGTTCTGGAGATCTCATGTGTTCTAGCCTCTCCACAAAGTTTCGTGGCTAGAACACATCCGATGCTACAAAAACTAACACCTGCCTCCTCGTCGCATCCATTCAATTCTTTTGCTTTGGTCCTTAGCTTTTGCACAAATCTTGCAACCTTAGGATCCATTTTGTCCAACAACCACTTCATCTCATCTGCATTATGTTGCTCAACCACCTTTCATGTTTTCCTTTTACCCTTTTTTACATCTTGCTTCCCTATTACCAACGGTTAAAACTTACATCTTCTTAAGAAATAATACCTTTTCCTTCCATCATCATATGAATATCCCTTGGCTTCTTGCATGTTTGACCATAATGGACGATGCCTACTATTATCCTTTGGTTGCTTCAAAATTGTTTTTGCCTTACTAGGCAAACACTTCATGTGATGTGAAGGGCTTGTAGTCCCTTGACCCCTATGTTGTAATTTTGTTGATATTTGGAGAGCCTAGTGGTTGTACACTTATTGCTTATTGTGGGATAAGTGCTGGGAGGCTCACTTCTTGATGTGGTATTTGGCATCTTCTATAAAGGCGTGCTTGTTTAGGAGAATGGGCACATGGGAGATGTGGAGTGACTGCCTTGGAGGAGTGCATAATTGGCTTAGAGGTTGGGCATTAAGCCCTACTAAGTCCACTGGTCCATGTTTGTGTTCGAGTTCGATGACTTAAAGTTCGACAAAAAATCGACAATTAAAATTTTGAAAATAAAATTCGTTATTAAGTTTGACATACTAAAATATTTAGAAATCATCACACACGCACATATATGATGCTAAAAATTGCTGCAAATTTTTCATATATAATGCTAAGAATTGTTGTAACTCTTTTTTATATATAATGTGAAGGTATATATATATATATATCACAATAAAATTTAAAAATTAAAATATTTTTTAATATATATGTTTTTTTTTTATATATTTAAATTATATATATTATTGAATATTACACTTCTATTATAACTATTTATAAATATATAAACTAATATAATTTAAGTCTATATGGTATAAATAAAAAATTATCATATATATATATATATATATGCAAAAATAATAAATGACAACAAATTTTAAAAATTAAAATATATTTTTAACATAGATATGTTTTATTCCTATATTTGATTTTTATATTTTATTGAAATATTACACTTCTACCATAATGGTATATTTAATCTCTTTTTACTATAAAAGAGGTTTGGAGCTCAAACACCATCTATGATGACCAAAATAAATGTATAATGATTAATTAAACATAACTAAATTTGATCTTAATAATAAATAATAAATTCTTTTATTTTTACCGTGTAAAAATGTTCATTTTAATTTTATTTTCATTTTTATGTAATTTGATCTAGCCAAAATGTTTATAGGGCATGATATTATAACATCTCTTCCATAGTGGGTTGGAGAGGTCCTTTGGGTGCAATAAATTGCATGATATTACAACATCTCTTCCATAGTGGGTTGGAGAGGTCCTTTGGGTGCAATAAATTTATATAATTTAAGGCCGTAGTCTAAAAACCCACAGAATAACCCAGGAATTCTGGTAAGATTATGAAATATTTCGGCAAAGATTTTTGAAAATCTGGGTTAATCCACTTTCACCATCAAAAATGCAATTCAAACACTCCAACTACTTGATTTTTTGAAATTTTTTTTACCGGATTCCGGCAAAATAACTGTTGTCCGGGTTCTTCTGTTGCGTCATTAGACAACTTCTAATTTAAGTGTGTGTGTGTGTATATATATATTATTCAGAAATAATAAATGACAACAAAATTTGAAGATTAAAATATTTTTTTAATTTACATATTTTTCATTTATATATTTAACTTTGATATTTTATTGAAATATTACACTTCTATTATAAATTAAATATATAAATTTATACAATTCAAGTGTGTAGGGTATAAATAAAAAAATAACACACATATATAAAATGATAAATGACAACAAAATTTAAAAATTAAAATATTTTTAAATTTACATATGTTTCTTTTATATATTTAATTTTATATTTTATTGAAATATTACATTTCTATTATAATTGTTTATAAATATATAAATTTATATAATTTAAGTGTATAAATATATATAATTTAAGTGTAGTATAAATAAAAAAATTAAGGCACACATCCACCCACATATATATTCAAAATAATAAATGACAACAAAATTTAAATATTAAAATATTTTTTTAATATACATATGTTTCATTTAACTTTTATATTTTATTGAAATATTAAGTTTCTACTATAATTGTTTATAAATATATAAACTTATATAAGTTAAATATGTATGGTATAAATAAAAATTAATGCCCCTTAGCCATTGCCATATTATGAAGTATTATATAAAGTTTAAACCAAGAGATTGAAGGTTGAAATCCTCCATGGGTCCAACAAAAATAAAATAAAAATTACCATATATATATATACACACCACGTTAATGTTAACTTTTTTAATACCATAGACAGTTAAAGAAACATATCTACATTAAAAATATATATATAAAAATTTAAAGATTAAACTATATATATATATATATATAGTTTAATCTTTAAATTTATATATATATATTTTTAATTTAGATATGTTTCTTTTATATATTTAATTTTTATATCTTATTGAAATATTGAACTTCTATTATAAGTGTTTATAAAATTATAAATTTATATAATTTAAGTGTCTATGGTATAAAAAAAAATTAACATTAACATTATATATATATATATATATATTTGAAAATTTAACTTTTATATTTTATTGAAATATTACACTTTTCTTATAACTGTTTATAAATATATAAATTTATATAATTTAAGTGTGTATGGTATAAATAAAAAATAAACATACCAAAATTCTGAAGATAAATATGAACAAATAGAAATAAAAAATATTATTAAAAAGAAAATCTTGTTTTATGTAGATTAACACAACACTACTCCCAACATCTTCTCAAAGCTAATATAACTCGTATTGGTCTCTCCCTTATTGTCATGTTTGACATTCAAAGACAATATTCCGTTAGTGGAGGCAACTTGGAATTTTTGTTAGAGTAGGTTTTATCCTTTAGGGTTTTGTTGTTGTTGGTTTTTTTTTAACAAACCTTTTGAATTTCCGCTGGTTTCATAATAAACTTGAAATGAATTTCAATAGAATTTTAGATGAATTTCATGAAATTATTCGTGTTTGTGTTCGGCTTGAGATTTGCAAACCTCATTGAGTAAATTTGCCCAAGAAAGAAATTCGACGAACTTCGAATTTAATAAATTTTGTTTGCCAAACTCGATGACTTAGGAGCCCTAGGAGCATTGGAACCACGTTGTACATATGATGAAGAGTAGAAGCCACCTTGCACATATGTTGAGGAGGAACGCTTGAGTTGAGGAGCCATTGTTGGATGACACACCATCTTGTTTAGAGGAGTGGTTGATATGTAGAAAACATTATTAAAAAGAAAATCGTGTTCTATGTAAATTAACACAACACTGCTCCCAACATAAGTTCCCAAAGCTAACATAACCCGTATTGGTCTCTCCCTCATTGTCAAGTTTGACATTCAGAGACAATATTCCGTTAGTGGAGGCAAACTGAAATTTTTTGTTAGAGTAGGTTTTAGCCTTTAGGGTTTTGTTGTTGTTTTTTTTTTCTAGCAAACCTTTTGAATTTCCTCTGATTTCATAACAAACTTGAAATGAATTTCAATAGAATTTTAGATGAAGTTCATGAAATTATTCGTGTTTGTGTTCGACTTAACATTTGCAAACCTCATTGAGTAAATTTGCTAAAGAATGAAATTCAACGAACTTCGAATTTAATAAATTTTGTTCACCAAACTCGGTGACTTAGGATCCCTAGGAGCATTGGATCCACCTTGCACATATGATGAAGAGGTAGCCACCTTGCACATATGTTGAGGAGGAACACTTGAGTTGAGGAGCCATTGTTAGATGACACACCATCTTGTTTAGTGGAGTGGTTGATATGTGGACACTTGACTTATAGAGTGCAAACCTTAGGAGTTTTACAAACTCTATTGTGTCATGTGGCACTGTTGGTTTTAATCTTGTACAGTTAATTGTTGCAAACAAGACCTTAATAAAAACAAAAAAGATGCAATGGCACACACACACACACATTTAACATAGAAATTTTACTTTGGAAACCCAAACTGGGAAAACCAGAATTAATTTAAGTATATTATATCTTTACAATGTTACAACACAATATGCATATCTCATGGCATTCATAAACCCATAATCCATAAAGCATGGATTAAAATACAATAGTAGTTCCTCAACTGGAATTACAAAACCATGGACTGGACCACCATGTGTGACAAAACTGCTAAAAGTGAAAATTGCTAAAAACAGATGCGAGGAATTGCCCAAAATTTTTATAGGGTGCTACAACACCCCTTGCGACCCTCTCGGGTAGGGGGGGTTTCCACCCCCCTTGTCACCCCCTTGTTGTGCCTGAAAAACATGTAACTAGTTACATATAAAACATGTAACTAGTTGTGCAAAGAATATAACACATACCCAACGTTCTCCCATTTGTTGTTTTCTTTGCATATAGGGGGTCACAGGAGTACATGATCCACAATCCAGGGTAGTAATTCCCATTGTTTCTCTACACGAAGAGAGCTTCTTAGTGCTCACATATTATGCTAATGGATCTACAACATTTTTCAAAGTGTCCACCTTTACCAACAACACCTTGTTTTAATCATATCTCTCAGAAAGTGATACTGAGCATCAATATGTTTTTTCTTAAATTGATAAGCCAAGTTCTTTGCCCGGAAGATTGCATTTTGACTATCACAATCTATCCTTAGAGCTTGTTGAACCAACCCAATACCTAAACACAATCGTTGCAACCATATTGCTTCCTTGCTTGCATGAGTGGCTTCCATGTATTTAACTTCTTTAATTGAGAGTGCCGCTATAGACTATCTCCTTCTCATCCAACTAATTGCTCCTCCAAATAGGTTAAACACACACACTTGTAGATTTTTTGTGATCATCCAACTCTCTCTGCATCAACAAAACCATGTATGTTCAATACTTTGTCCAATCCTAGTCTTCCTTGGTAGCACAATCCATGATCAGGAGTTCATAAATTTTGCTCAAAATTCAAAGCTACAGGATTGGGTTGAAACCAAGATGGTTGTGTAGATATCGTCTTCTTGATTCTGGTGCCGTGAACGGTTCGAAAAACCGATGTCGTATGAGGAAGATATTGCATTCTGATCGAAATGGAAAACAGGTAAAATTATGACAGTTTGACTAGGTTTGACTGGGATGCACAGTCAACAAAAAATAGAATATTCCTCGAAATATTCCTTCCACCGGACCAGTCGTTTGACAAGTGTTACTCTTCTATTGGAGGTAAGGGTTGAAGGAACTAATGAGAGGGTGCCACGTGGCTAGCCACGAGGCCGCCACGCGGCCTTGAAACTTCATATTAAAATTTTGTTTGAGGTCGCAGGGCTCGACCCCCTGACCTCCCTCCGGGCACGCACACAGTTCACTGTCTACTCTACACTTGTTTCTTAACATCATAAGGTTGCGGGTTGTATTTATTGTGTATTACAAATATGATTGGGGGTTGGGAACCGCCAGCGGTCCCCAATATATGTCATATGACACTGTTAATGCCAACCAACTGCCGCGGTCAGATGTAACCCGACGACAACCAACCGTGGTTCAACCATTAAACTTTAGTCCCAACGGGGGCTTCGCTAACTGCCAAGTCTTCTAATGGTTTGGGGGTGCGAATGTGGCCACCGCCCAACCGTAACATTTAATAGGCGGTTTATTCGACCGAGTGGATAGGGGCGCGCCAATTTGGCGGTCAACCTTGATTTAACTCCAGCTAATTGGAGTTCTCCACATTTAGTGGATATTTCCTAGGAGATATTGGGCAAAAGTGTAGGAGGCTCAATTTTCGACCATTCTGAGTGAATGAAGGGTCATTTTTGACTAATTGGAGCATTCTGAAGCCATTGGTGCAGAGAAAACAACCATTAGATTACTGTAAATACATGTAATAGCAAAATTTTGAGCATAATGAAAGATGGACAAGTCTTTGGGCGCTAGACCAGCAGATGTAGCCTAGGAGGGGTGAATTGCTTCATCATGCAGGCTATGTAAATTTCATGTGGTGATTTATTTCTCTATTTTACACTTCTATTCAGTGTTATTTATGCTTGTTTTATGCTTCTAATTCACTAAATATCATCTATAAATCATGGAAAAACTCCTTAATCCTTATGCAAACTAATGAGTCAATTATGCACATGTTTTTAAAACTGAATGACCCTTAGCACAACAGAACTAATACATTCATTTCAGATCATATGGTATCAGAGCTAGAGTTTTTCTCTGGTGTTGTTTAGTGCAAATAATTGTTTAATTGTTTGCAAGTTTTAGATGCTTACAAGGCTCAAGCTCAAAATAGGAGAAGGCAAATTGGTGGAAGCAGGAGGGTCTCAAAAGGAGCCAAAGCAAAGGAGAGCAAGATTGCCACAATCTCCACCACCTAGTTCACCTCTTAAAGAAGTAGAAGCTCCATTAAGTGTGCCTCGTGAGGAAGGAGAAATTCATGAAGAAGTTGATCCTAAGGAAGAAGAAAGAGTGTTTAGGAAAGCATTTCTTGACATGACTGAGATGGTTAGAATTATTTATCAAGAAAGGAATGAAAGACTGGAAGGAGAAGGATCTAAACTCCAAAAGGAAGTACAAGGATCTTCAGGAGGTCAACATGATGAAGACAAGTCAAAGAATGGAAATGGAGGAAATGGAGGCAATGGAGAGCCACCATCTTCACCCTCATCATCATCATCATCTTCTACCTCTTCTTCAGTATATCAACCACACAAGTCCAAGAGCACTGGTAAATCTCCTTTATTAAAACTTGATGTTAAGTTCGAATTGCCAATGTTTAATGGTGAAGTAAATGCAGACAAGCTAGATAATTGGATTCGACAATTGGAGGTCTATTTAAGAATATAGAACCTTCAAGATGATGATACAAAAATTCAATTAGCTTCTTTGAGAATGGAAGATGCAACACTTGTTTGGTGGGAAGCCAAGAGACAGAAGGAAATCAAGAAACATGGTAAGATTATTCTATCATGGTCAGATTTTATTGCTGCTATTAAACAACAGTTTTATCCATTAGCTCATATGCAGAAAGCCATCATGAACTGGTAGAACTTTAGGCAGTTAAAGGGACAAAATGTGCAAGAATACACCCAGGTATTTAGGAGAAGAGCTCTTTTATTAGGGGTGAATTTGCAGAGCCAAGACACTTTGCTAAAGTACATAGGAGTTTTACGTAGCTACCTAAAACATAATATTCTCATGTTTAACCCCACCAGTCTAGATGAAGTTTGTGTTCAGGCCACACATCTAGAAGCTAGAGGGAAGAACATTTCTGAAGAGGGTAGGAAGAAACCTTTTAAGGGTAAAGCCAAAGAAAAGACCCCAAAAGGTAAAAACAAAAAGAATGCATCTATTAAGAAAGAGGGAGAAATAGTGACTTGTAAACATTGTTCAAAAGAAGGCCATGATGAAACTCATTGTTGGAAATTACATCCAGAAATGAGGCCAAATAAACCCAATAATAAAGGGAAATAGAAAATTGCTGCTACAACTCAACATGATTTAGGGTCTGATTCAGGTGATGAGACTAAAATCACAGCCATGGGATTGAAGAACATGAAGGGAAAAGAAATTGAAACTAAACCCAGTACCAGTACATCAAATTGTCACTTAAACAATCCAAATGAAGAAGAAAGAATAGAACTGTTTCATGTGAGGGTCATATCCAAGCATACCAAGATTGAGACACTGTTTGACAGTTGGTCACAAGAAAACTTAATCTTTGAAGATTTGGTCAAAAAACTTAACCTTGAGACCATACCACATCCAAAACCATATCCATTGGGTTGGATTTGTAAGGATGCAAATCTATAGGTTACAAGGAAATGTATATTGAGGTTTGCAATCATTGCAAGCTTTGTTGACACAGTTGAATTAGATGTGGTTCCGCTTGACATAATTGGTATTGTATTAGGGAGTCCTTACTTGTATGACAGGAAAGCGATCTTCTATAGCCATGAGAACAAGTATCACTTATTCAAAGATGGCAAGGATTTCATTGTTAAAGCACACCGCAAGAAGACAAAATTGCTTTGGTAAATGCTGGACAGGAAAAGAGGCTGGTAAATTCAAGTAAGAATTTTGTTCTTCTTATGATTAAGCCCAAAGCTGATATTAATCATGAATCTTTTGAGGAATGTGATCCGAAGTTGAAATTAGAATTATATGATGTGGTTAATGGGCATCATGAGATGTTTCAGGAGCCAACAGGATTGCCTCCAAAAAGGGAAATTCAACATGAGATTCATTTGCAGCAGGATTGCCCTCTTCCAAACATCGGTATGTATCGCAAGTCGATAATGGAGAATGTTGAAATAAAGAGGCAAATCAAAGAGATGTTGGATAAAGGTATCATAAGGCCAAGCACCTCGCCATGCGGTTCACCCATAGTCTTGATACCAAAGAAAGATGAGACTTGGCGCATGTGTGTAGATTTTCGAGCTTTGAACAAAATTACGGTAAAAAATCGTTACCTACTCCCAAGAATAGATGATTTGCTTGATCAGCTGAAAGAAGCAAAGTTTTTCACTAAGTTAGATTTACGAAGTGGATATCATCAAGTAAGAATTGCAGAAAGTGATATATGGAAAATTGCATTCAAAACCAAACGAGGACTGTTTGAGTGGCTAGTTATGCCTTTTGGTTTATGTAATGCACTGGCAACTTTTATGCGGGTTATGGATAATGTTTTGCGACCATTCCTTGATGACTTTGTTATTGTGTACTTAGATGACATTTTAATTTTCAGCAAAACAAGAGAAGATCATGTCTTGCATGTAAATAGAGTGCTTGATAATTTGAAGAAAGAGAAATTGTTCCTTAAGATGTCAAAATGTGAGTTTGGAAAGACTTCTTTGGTCTATTTGGGACATATTGTAGGATGAGGAGAATTGAGGATTGATCCTTCTAAAGTGGAGGCCATTGTGAATTGGTCCACACCCAAAACAGTTACCAAGGTAAGAAGTTTCTTAGGTGCAACTCAATATTGGAGGAAAATTATTGCTAACTTTTCTTCCATCACAACTCCTATGCATGCAGTGACAAGTGTGAAGAAAGGCTTCCAATGGGGAGGCAAATAGCAACAAGCTTTTGAAGCTTTAAAAGACAAGATCAGTTCAGCTCCAGCCCTTGCATTACCAAATTTGAGACAGCCATTCGAGATACAAACCGATGCTAGTGACTATGCTATGAGTGCAGTCCTTTTGCAACATGGTAAGCCTATTGCCTTTCATTCATAAACTTTTAATGGTGCTGTGATTAATTATCCTACATATGACAAAGAACTATATGCGTTGGTACAAAGTGTCAAGAAGTGGAAACACTACTTGATGGGTAAAGAGACTATTGTACACACCGATCATCAACCATTACAATACTTGCAGTCGCAAACAAAATTGCAGCAATCAAGACATTTCAGGTGGATGGGATTTCTTCAACAATTTCACTTGGTTATAAGGTACAAAAAAGGTATACTCAATAAAGTTGCATATATGCTTTTGAGACCAATCATTAGTGCTTCTACTTTACTCAAAAATGATTCTGTTGTACATGAGAGTTACATAGAACAATATGCACATGACATTGATTTCCAAGATGTGTATGCTAGTTTGAGTGAAGGGAATCAAGTTGAAGAAAAAGATTATCACATGCATAACAATTTGCTGTTTCATTTGGGAAAGCTATGTATTCCACAAGGAGAGAGGCTAAGTGTCATGAGAGAAGCTCATTCTTCTCTTATTGCTGGACAATTTGGGGTATGCAAAACAGTGGCGCATCTATAGAGGGATTCCAGGTTCATTGGAAATTTTTGGTCAAAACTATGGAGAATGATGGACACAAAATAGAAAAAGAGTACCGCTTTTCATCCACAAACAGATGGACAAACCGAAGTGGTGAACAGAACAGTTGTGCATCTATTGAGAGGATATTGCAGAAAACATCCTAAGTTGAGGGATGAACAACTGCATTACATTCAGCACGCTTACAACCGGGCAAAGCACTCTTCAACACAAACCTCACCTTTTGAAGCATGCTTTGGGTATTTGCCGAAATCGCCATTAGACTTCATCTTTGGGAAGGATGTTGCAATTGATGGCCATAGTGATATTGATAAGGCTCGAAAGTTCATTGGGCAAATTCAGATGATACATCAACAAGTTCAAGAACAACTTGAGAAAAGTCAAAGCAAATACAAAGAGAGGCATGACAAACACTGAGTTGATCACAAGTTTCAAGAGGGAGATGAGGTATGGTTGCACATTAGCAAAGAAAGGATGTAAGGGGAAAGTAAAATCTCAAACCTATTTACTATGGTCCTTTCAAGATCATAAAAAAAGTTGGTAATAATGCATTCCAACTTGATTTGCCTTCTTACATGCAAATGTATTCAGTTGTTAATGTTGAAACTTACGCTTGTATGAGCCTCCTTTGATCGATGATCAAGGAAGTGATGTTCAACTACCTTCTATTGAAGATTTCTCGACAGAATTTCTGGATGAGCTCAAAGAAGATACAATTCTTGATAGGAGGACAAGAGCATCAAAGAGGGGAAGTGTTGACTATCTTCGAATTGGGCTCAAAGGCACTAAACCAAGCAAGGCAAAATCGATGGAGATTGGAAAGGTGAGGGAGCTGTACTCTCATCTATTGAACAGGTAATCAAGTCTTTTGGGGTCCAAAAGCTTCCTAATTGGGAGGACCAATCAGGAGTTCATAAATTTTGCTCAAAATTCAAAGTTACAGGATTGGGCTGAAACCAGGATGGTTGCGTAGATCTCGTCTTCCTGATTCCAGCGCTGTGAACGGTTCGAAACCGATGACGTATGAGGAAGATATTGCGTTCTGATCGAAATGGAAAACAGGTAAAATTATGACAGTTTGACCAGATTTGACTGGGATGCAGAGTCAGCAAAAAAAAGAATATTCTTCGAAATATTCCTTCCACTAGACTAGTCGTTGTTTGACAAGTGTCACTCTTCTATTGGAGGTAAGGGTTGAAGGAACCAATGAGAGGGTGCCAGGTGGCTAGCCCTAAGGCCACCACGTGGCCCTGAAACTTCATATTAAAAATTTGTTTGAGTTCGCAGGGCTTGACCCCCTGACCTCCCTCTGGGCACGCACACAGTTTACCGTCCGCTCTACACTTGTTTCTTAACATCATAAGGCTGCGGGTTGTATTTATTGTGTATTGCAAATATGATTGGGGGTTGGGAACCGTTGGCGATTGGTCCTCGGTATATGTCACATGACACCGTTAATGCCAGCCAACCACTGCGGTCAGATGTAACCCGACAACAACCAACCATGGTTCAACCTTTAAACTGCAGTTCCAATGGGGGTTCCGCTAACCGCCAGGTCTTCTAACGGTTTGGGGATGCACATGTGGCCACCGCCCAAATGTAACATTTAATAAGCGATTTATTTGGCTGAGTGGATAGGGGCGCGCCAATTTTGGCGGGCAGCCCTGATTTAACTCCAGCTAACTGGAGTTCTCCACATTTAGTGAGTTTTCCTAGGAGATATTGGGCAAAAGTGTAGGAGGCTCAATTTTCGACCATTCTGAGTGAATGAAGAGTCATTTTTGACTAATTGGAGCATTTTGAAGCCATTGGTGCAGAGAAAACAACCATTAGAGCACTGCAACTACATGTAATTTTGAGCATAATGAAAGATGGACAAGCCATTGGGAGCTGGACCAGCAGATGTAGCCCAAGAGTGGTGAACTGCTTCATCATGCTTGCTATGTAAATTTCATGTGGTGACTTATTTCTCTGTTTTACACTGCTGTTCAGTGTTATTTATGCTTTTAATTCACTAAAGATCATCTATAAATCATGGAAAAACTCCTTAATCCTTATGCAAACTAATGAGTCAATTATGCACATGTTTTTAAAACTGAATGACCCTTAGCACAACAAAACTAATACTGTGATTTCAAATCAATCCATAACTAATAGTGCCATACAAATACCTGAAAAACCATTTTCATTGTTGTCGAATGCTCCTTGGTTTTGACATATACTAGCTCAATATTCGCCTAACATCTTCAATGTTCGATAGTGCAAGCCATTGCATACATCAAATTCCAACCATAGTAGCATATGGAACACGATACATGTCCTCTTCCTCTTCTTGTGTCTTGTTCCTTGGGACATGTTGACCATGTACATGTCAACAGTCCAAGAAGCAGAGTATACAACAATGGAAAAATTTTTTTGTGTCATTATCATCATTGTAATCCAAACTCTGCCTTTGTAATGTAAAATTGATTCTAGTGTGAATATTAAACCATGTAACAACACCTAGGTAAGCCTATGATTCTTATCAAAGGGTTTCACTCTAGGGAGTTTTTTAACCTCACCAAATTATCTGTGTTTGTAAACACGGATAATTGGCAGAGCTTTTCTCCCATATATACCCCACAGCCAGGGTGGAACCCATTGACGAGGTCTTAGGTGAGTCCTAGGTTATCGAGTCTATGTATTTTTGTCATACTAGATCATGTGTCTTGTCACAAAATTTGGTCGAGTCTTAAGAGTTTGAGTCTATGTGTATTTCCCCTTCTAAGGGCTGATTTTGTAATATCTTGATGTAAAAATGTTATCTAGGAATATTTTTGGTGAATGGTTCCTCATAATCAGAACACCATTACCAAAATATTTTCTTAGATACACCTAGAGAGTGGAAAAATATTTAATCCCCACTCGAGTCTTTTAATTTTAATTTTTGGTAAAAAAAAAGCCATAAATTGTCAAAAAAATAAAATGAAGGGAAAATTAATTACCCTCCAAGTGGAAAATTCATCAAAAAATTATTTTAGGCTATTTCCAAAGGAAAATATTCAAGTAAAAAATAAAAATCTCATTTCTAAGGCAAGAAGGACCAGTCAAAAAATTCGTTTGGGCTAGAGAAGACTATTTTCAACGAATCGAATTTTTTAAGCCAAGAAGTGAATTTTTTTCCACAAGTAACAATAATTCTATTTTTTGTAGGTCCTCCAATGGTCGAGAAGTCAAGGTTTGACCCTCCAGCACAGTGAACAAGGAAAATCGATTTTTTTTTGGAGATTTATACTAGCTAATAAAAGGATAGAATTTTTTCCACAAGGATCAAGCCATGGATTGATGCTACTAGCCATTATTTCCACTTGGAGGGGTTGATCCCTCCCATTTTATATATAAGGAAGCTTTCAAGTTCCTCATTGTACTTTCAACTCTGGAATTGAATGGAAAATATTTTGTACTGAGTTGAGCTCTATTGAAATATTTTTTAATAAAAAGTCTTTGGGGTTTCAATTCAAGGTGCCTCTTTCTTGATGATTCATGGTATGTGTTGAATTGATCTTAATGCTCTAATTATCTTTAACTGAAGATTGTTGTTCCATAGCTAGTGGTTGGACTATCTATTAGCACAGGTATCTTGCTTTAGGTATTGGGCTAGAGAAAACACATCGAACCTGGTAGATCTAGCATGTATCTCTAGATCTCTAATCTATTTGTGTGAATCAAACCCCTTTGGAACTAATAGTCTATCTTTTGTATAGAGATCTTCAAATATTCAGCCCTTGGGAATGCCCCAAGTTCATGGAATTTGAGGTGATCACATCTTGTTTGGACTTTGAGCTTATTTGACGATTATTGGGGCAAGGTCTTGGCTTGAACATAAAAATGCAAAATATTTCTCTTACTTATTTTCAAATCTACTTGGGCTATAAATGATTGATTTGCTAGTTAGAGCTAATATTTCCTTATAGATATTGTAAATGATTTGTAAATTATTTCTAACCCTTGTATATTATTTTTTTCATTTTGTAAATAATACTTTTGGCTTTTTATCGTAGAAATTTCTAGATCTTGTTGTTGAGCTCTATTTATTTGATTTGCAGGTGCCAAAGGATCAAGTTTTCAAAGGGAAATTCAAGTGTGAAGATCCTAGCCCTCACCTAGACTAGATGACTTGGTTTGAGAGGGTATTCAGCTTTAGAAAGAGTTGTACAGCCCAAGGGAAGAAATCATTCAGCCAAGGAGGGCTGATTTGGGGTCTAGTAGCCATAAACTACAAGACCCAGGTGCCAGTTTTCCAACGTCTAGCCTCCTTGAGGAAGCCACTAGCCTTAGAGTGTTGATTCACTGCAGAAATTGAGTTTTTTCACAAATTTTCTCATCCAAAGTTGTTTTGTAGGTGGTTTATCAAGATCATAATCATTTTTGGGGCATGTATTCAGAACTTGGTGTCTCATTAAGCCTATTTGCAAGGGTTTGAGGCCTTTTGAGGCCTAGTCTTAGGGGTTTGAGGGCTAAAAGCCCTAGCCACAACCCTATTACGGCCTCCAAGAGCTAGCCACCGACCTAATTAGGCCTATAAGCCCTAGATGCAACCCTAGAAAGGTATTAATTCATCTTTGCAATTGACTTGAGGGCTAACAATTTGTTCTTGCAAGCCTAGGGTGATTTTTCGCAAGGTTTTGAAGTGGTTTATCATTGCATTATGCTCATTGATCCATGAAATTTTGAGTTTATTGGCTAACAAGTGGTTATCCATTAAAGAAGGGTTTCAAGGGCTTAAAGCTCATTTGTTTCATCATCCAACCCCTTTGAGGCCTAGAAGGTCTTCTCTCACTTCGCCGCAAAGGTTTCTAGGGCTTCTAGACCCTCATTCACAGTTAACATAGGTGACCTTGCAGTTCCCTTGCAGGCAATCCCTTGTAGGAATGGAGGCACCTAGGTGGTTAGAACCCCACGAGAGGTATTGTTAATTAGGCCTTAGCTTCCTTCCTTTGGGACGCTCTCTATAACTTGCGTTTGAGACTAGTTCCAAAAGAATTGAGAAGAGGGATTTACCTAGATAGGGCATCTAATTAAAATTTACCAAGATCCTGCATCACACATTAGATCTAGGTTCCGCACTTCATTTTATTTAGAATTTGCATCCCGCAACAATTGTTCATCCAGTGACTTGGAATATTAAATCCATATTGTGCAAGTAACTAATCTTAAAGGCACTAGTCTCTAATTCCTAATCTTAAGGAATCTAATCAAATTGTTCTTAATAATCTCACTCGCCATTTAATTTTAACCCAAGTTGCTAGGCCATTCAGTGGTGCCTCTTGGACTTGTTGGTTCCTAACAAGTTTCTCATCATCTTATCCATAGGGACTACCCCCCCTTAGCCTGCATTTAGGAGACAACTTAAATGGAGAGGGCAGGGATCAGAGTGACCACCCCTGCCCTGAGTGTTATCACTTTCTGGTGTACAATTTGAGCAACAACAGGACACTAATGTACAAATAACGTTACACCTATATGAATAGGGACCTTTACTGGTTTAGATTCCTACATTTAAAACCTTTGCAATATTGTCTTGACATACTACCTCTGATTTAACTAAAGTTTTTTGTTTGCTTGATCTTAATTTCCATGCACAAAATGAAATTTGTAGCACCAAG
Source organism: Pinus albicaulis (assembly GCA_034641835.2). Taxonomy (NCBI): domain Eukaryota; kingdom Viridiplantae; phylum Streptophyta; class Pinopsida; order Pinales; family Pinaceae; genus Pinus; species Pinus albicaulis. The sequence continues at coordinate 101,581,012 of CM076572.1, forward strand.
ATCCTTGATGTCAAATTTAGAGGACAACCGAGTTTTCACATCTTGAATGATTTTTTTTGTCATTTCCAATTAGCAACATATAATTCAATATGATCACCAACTAATTTGAAATACACACAGTAATCTGCTTTCCTCACCAAGAGGGAGTTCTAGATTTCCAGTGTTCCATAGGGATGCATCCCCTAGGGTGGGGGGCATGCTCCCCATCTTAGGATGCTTGGGGAAACGTTTCCCCATGTCCCCCTTTTGGAGAAACTCAGGGAAACATGGGGGGAAACTTTTCCCCAAAAGGGTTGCTTGTGGGTGCCCCCCCTTAAAAAGGGCTAGGCACCCCCTTGAATTTTGCCTAAAAACAATAATTTGAGTGGGAAAGCCTAATTTTCAGCCCTAGGGTTGTACGAATGCTATGTAATCATTGGTATTGTTAAATTCTTAAAGTAAAAGGAAAGATATCATCCTTTTACTTAAATTTTTATCATTACCTTTAATTGTCTCAAGATGTTTGAGAGTGGTTCCAACCTCATTGGATTTCATATGGAGAAATAGAATTTTAGATCCCACTTAGAATCCAACAAACTTAACAATTTTCGAGATTTCATGATTAAGGGGATTGCAATGTTTACATTGGATTTTATCATGTATGAGGGTATGTAACTAGCATTTAATCTATAGCGTCAAGCCCCATATGTATCTTGATGTTGGTGGCACTGATTGTTGAACTCCTTTGTCATGACCCTAGTAAAATTGTACCCATCACTCAAAGAACATCTCTATTTGACATGTTAAGCTTTTCCTGTTGTATTTTAATGCTTAGCGGGTGATATTGATGATGAGGATCCCAATATAGGCAATGATTTTGATGATATGTAGGTATTTTTTGTAGCATGGATTTTTTTGGACTATAGAGGCCATATAGAGCCTCTTTGTTTTTGGTTTAGAGATGGGTTACACGGTGCAATTTTGGTTATATGCACCCTTGCTATATATATGAGAAACTTTGCATATTTGTGTATAATGGTTTGCATTCATATGGATGCACATGAATATTTATGTGTTTTTTTCAAATTTGAATGTTTACGTATTTTTTGGATCACCGATTTTTTGGTTTGTTTTTTTTTCCTGTTCCCAGTTTTGGAGTTAACTGGTTCGATGATTGGTCTTGTTTTCATAACATTGGTTCATTGTCCATTGTTCATTTTCAATTCTTACTTTTGAGTCTTGACTCTGATGACCTTAGATCGAGTCTTTGACTCGTCACTTTTTACTATTTTTGAGTTTGAGTAATTTCAATTTACTATTTCAGTCTTCAAACTTCAATATCTACTATTTTTCTTAGTACTGTTTAGATTCTAGAGTAATGAATGATGAATTTAAATCGATGTAGATTTTGGAATAATGAATGATAAATTTATATCAATGTAGATTCTAGAATGATGAATGATGAATTTAAATCAAAATATCTCATTATTGAATTTGAGATATATATATATATATAGAGTGGGTGTATGCTTACATTGGGATCAGTACCAAGGAGGTGCACTTCTTGACATGGTTTGACATCTTCTACAAGGGTGCACTTGTTGAGGAGGATGGGTGCTTAGGACATTTAGAGTGACCACCTTGGAGGAGGGTATTATGCGCTTAGCATTTGGGCACATAGCCCTAGGCGCATTGGAGACACATTGCACATATGTCGAGGAGGAACACTTGAGTGAAAGAGCCATTGTTGGATGAGACACCATCTTGCTTAGAGGAGCACTTGGCATGTGGATAATTAGACTTGGAGGGCACACCACCTTGGGGTTTGTAGTATGTACAAACCTGATTATGACATGTGGCATTTATGCTTAATGTAGTGCTCCACTTGGGTCTTTATTGTTTACTTATCCTAGGGTATTTTTTTGGACTTAGTAAATGTTTGATTGTTCACCTTCACGACCTATTGTATATATGAAGGGATAAGAGTGTTTTTATAATGAATCACTCTGAGGGAGCATTTCTTAGAGATTGTTAGTTTGCCCAATGCTACCAATGTGAAGGACCTTTAGAGGAACATGTCTTTACTCTTGTAACAATGATAGTTTTTGTGGGATGCATGTTCTAGGGTTCCTTGACTTGTGAGATGCAAGTGAAGAGTGTGTGAAGTTGGGGTTGGATAATATCTCTGATGCTAGCTTGTTGTTGAGCCCTTTGGAGAGGCTTGCGTAGCTTGCTGGGATGTCTTGTTAGGCTTTGTTATTGCTGGTTAGGGTTTGCACTGATTGTGGATGCCCTAGCTAGGGTTTGGGATGCATTCAAGAGACCTTGCTTGGGATGAGTTGAAAGGACTTGTTGTCCCAGCTTGGGACGGGCTGAGGTATTGTATGTAATCTTCATATTGTGATGATACGAAATTGTACTATTTCTCTCCGAAATTCTTTACTTGCAAAACTGATTTTATTTGTTATTGTGAAAATTTCATGGTTGTTTTGATATGCTGATTTATTGGGGTAGCAAGATTGAATGTTCAGTGACTTGGCATGCCAGCATGCCATAGATGAAACTTCAGATCTGAAATGTGCTGTTAATGGAGGTAACTTTCAGATCTGCATATTTGATTAGATCATGCCCTAAGGCTTGTTGTATTGATTAGTGTTCAAGTAGTTTGCGATGTTTATCTACTTGAATTTGCCTAGACTAGAGGTGGAGAGATTTGAGATATTTGTCGGTGTATATCTAAATATTTAAGTTCAACCCTAGGCTGGAAATTTGATGTGATAAATCTGTGACCTCATTGAAGTGAGGTGAAATTTTGAATTGAGTAAAATGCAGATTTCTTAGTGAAGATTACCTTGTTTACGCTATTTCCCCGTTCTCCTAATTAACTCCTAGATTTTCCATCTTGGCTTCCACACCATTTGCTGATCTCTTGACATGATGCACTCATCAAAGTCCTTAATAATTAATTAGGTCTCTGACATAGTGTAGGCCTGCCTCAAATTCCAATCCAGATTCATGTGTACTTCAACCAATTTTCTATCTCAATGTGCTAGTGGCCTTCCTTTCAACAAATATGTATTCCTCCAAGCAATCCCTCTCTCTGATTATTGACTGTCCAGCCTGTTCTTTAAATGCTTATGTTCCCCGGGATCCTTACCACACCTTCAATCCCTTCCTTTCCTAGATTACTTTCTTAAGACCTGTCAAAATTCAATTACTATGTTCTTGATTTGGGGTGAATACATTCTGGCTTCGATCTGTCTTGAAGTCATAATTTATGTCCTGTGTGGCATTTTTACACTTGTGCTACTTCTGTGAAAAATCCTAGACCTGGATTCCTACTGCAACAAATCTGAATTACTTCTCCTATTATTTTTTTTATAATTATTTAATTACAGTGAAATATCGAAGTAATTGCTGAAGCAGTCTACACAAATAATGCTACGGAATAAATCTAAGTGCTGAAACAAACTGAACAAAATACAATGAAAACATCCACATTTGACCCAATTATTTTTGGACTAAGTCCCCGAAAAAACCCAACTCGGGAAACCGGTGCAGCAGATCTGAGGGTTTTGTATTATTAAGCAGCAAAAATCTTGAGTACAACTAGGGTGCCAATATGTGGCTCACCCTTCAGAGAATCTAGACAACAGGTGAAAAATATGAGGTATATGGTATATCTCACTCTGCAAATCCCCGACTGATTTGAACAGCGTTGGTGAAGCCCCTCTCTGCCTCTGCGTGATGCCTACATTGGAACTGCGTAAGTCTGCGTGGGCAAGCTCTGGAACTGCGTCACCTTTGCTCAACCACTGATTTGGGCTGATCTGAAACTAGGTTTTGGCCCTCCTGGCTCAGAAACCCCAACTTCCAGCTACCTCTGGACTGAATGAAAGAGACACTACATAAATTTTGTGTGAGTTCCTTCAGGAACTGTGTCACCCCTCTAGGTGGCTGCACTGTCTCTCTCTGCATCACTACTGCCTCTCTCTGAAATGTACTCCTGGTCCTCCTGATCAGTTACTGCCTCTACCCCTCTCTGAAACTGATCACTGAATCAAAATCACTTAGCAAACCCTGCCCTAGTGATTCGATCCTGATCAAACGCTGTGTCTCTCTCACAAACTCGAAAATGCCAAATGCTCAATGTGCTCAATGTGTTTTCCATAGGCCCCTCACCCTCCTTATATTCTTTCGCTGACTCTTCAACGACCAAGATTAAAACATAATCAAGGGCTAAGATTAACTTGGAGGTGATCCTTGACTTTATCTAGAAGATTCACACTTAGTTTAATTAATACCCTTTAATTAATCAGTCTCCCTAAGTTTAGACTTAGGAAAACATTAAAAAAACAATTAATTAATTTAATTAAACCATCTCTAAGTGGAATTTTCCAAAACCATTTCTGGGTATTATGGAATACATGTGTCGTAGCCTATATACAAAGTTGCAAGCCTAGAGCACATCCGATGCTACCATAAATCAACAACTTCTGCATACATATGTTTTAACAGAGATTCAAATCTCCAAATTGCAGGATCTATTGTTTCTTCTCTTCTAGAAGTTAAGGGTCTCTAGGACATGTTTCCCTGTACTTTTCTGATTTCTTCACATCTTCTTTGTTGGATGTATCTAATTGAATATTTCCTTGCATATTTTTCTGCGTTATTTTCTTTGTATTCAAGACCATGCTAACTGCTAGGGGCATATAATCTCCAGCCATATGCTTTACAAACAATGTTCTACTTTCTATGTAGCTTTGTTTGGTTGCTTGTGTTTTCCTAGGAAGGTAATACATAACCTGCTAAATTGCTGTTTCTTTTTGTGAGCTGAAACTTCACTTCCTTTATCGTATGACTGACACTTTTTCTTTCCAACTTACCTTTCCTGGTATGTGCTTTATTTACAAATCACTTATACTTTCTGTCCTCTGAAGAGTTTTCTCATTACCTGACGTAAGGAACTTTGTTTCTTGAAATTGAGTGCAAGTTAACTAATTTCTATGATTCAATAAAATGTTCTAATTTAGTGATGTTTTCTTCTTGGGACATGTAACTTTAATTTTAAACCTGAACAATTTTCAATTTTAACTAATAGCATTGCATATTTTTTTTTAAGTAATACCTTCCCCACAAGTGTAAGTAATTATTCAGTGGGTAAATGATAAATGTCTATGACTTTGACCAATTGCAGAGTGGGAGTGGTCTTTTCTGGACGGCAATCTCCAGGTGGCCATAATGTGATCTGGGGTTTACATGATGCAGTCAAATCTCATAATTCGAAGAGTACTTTACTCGGCTTCGTTGGTAAGCTCTTAATTGTTATAAAATATCTACGATGATTTGACAGCTTTGATTTTATCCCTCTACATACGCTCAGGTTACTTGATGTCTAGAAGAACATTCAACTGGAAATAGAAGCTGTTGAAATCAAAATGTTGTACATTGTTGTTTGCCAACTCTGTCAAGATATTGTCATAGCCTTTATCTTTTGATTGGATGAATTGATTTATTACACTCAGAGGATACCTAAGACATATTCTGCAGTGTGCAGCGTATGAAATGTTGGTGTTGTTTTATAAATTCTCTGAATCTTGTTTCTGTGATTATTTATTGCTTGTTTACCAGTGATTTACTTAAGGTATATTGTGGTTATGGTTTTTGATACACTCAGTAAGCTACTTCATGATGAGAAAGCACAGAAGAATATTTCACCATTGTGAAGAAGTTTATAACTTTATAGATCAAAGAACTTAGTTGTGCATAACATTCTTCTGGTTTCGGTCAGATACACCGCATGGAGGTTTCTATTTTCTCTATTTTTCTCGTTTTGGATGAGAGGAATGGTCAAGGGATTCAATGTTTTGTCACCAAGACAGTTCCCGGTGGCTCTATGGTACTTAACAACCTCCTGAATTTAGGCTCTGACACAAGTGCAATTAGGACTTGTGCAGTTATTTAATTTGCATGCAGTAAAGCAAGGGAAATTAATATATGGAGTCAACTAAAATAGAAATGAAAAATTGTACTATTACATATCCTTATTGTTATGCTTATCTGTCCACCTTCATAAGGTTGTGCAAATTGATCCATAATCAATTGGACACATAATCAATTTTGTGGTATGGAAGATTGGTTTAAATGGATCCCTGCTTTGTTGTATATCTTATCCGATCACCACTTTTATTACAAGACCTCACGTTGGTTGTTAAGAGTTCTTTATGTTGTAAGAGCAATCCTAGTTAATGAAGACAAATACATTTCTAATATGTATCTCAACCTTTGTTAAAATGTTTATCTTTAAAGGCCTTGTGCATTCTTTTTTTTTTAAACAGAAATAGTTAACTTTTGTATTTAGAAAGCCATACAACTTGTAATACAAAGTTTTAGGGTGGGCCATAGCCTATTCTCAAAAACATAATATCTAGCTTCTAAGAGTTCATTGTCCCTGACTTTGCAGTTCCTGTCATAGAACTCTTGATAGGTATATTGTCCAACATATTGGAATCACAATAAAATGACATGGCAAGACATTTCAGGAGAAGGATTTCAGAAACAATTACTTCAAAACTTCAAAATTTTTGAATACAGGGCAGCAAGTGAAGTTTGGGTACCTCATGCTTTATTTTATTTCGTCTTCATTTCTTGGTGCTTTTGATTGGATTTCCACGCTCTTGTGAGAGAGGAGTGATGCCTTCAATTTTAGAGTACTGATATAAGAACTACCTAGTGTTGGAGGAGAGCTTTGAGTGCCTATGTTGTTTGAAAATGAGACTTTGAAGGTGCTTGAGATTCTTCTTCCATTTCTGAAATGGCCTCTAAATTTGAGAGATCAATTTCTTGTTACTCTTCTTTCTCCATAGTTGTGATAGGATCTGGAATCTGGATCATTCTGAATATTCTGTTACTGAACTTCTGGTGGCTGGGTTTCTTCCCTTGATTTTTGAGTAATTTTAACCTGGTTGTCCTCTTTTGGATCAGTGGCTCGATCCTCTTAAGCAATAGATGGATCTATTCCATCGTCTGGTTCTTCCTGTGATTTCTGCCTTTATACCTCCTCATGTTCCTTCTCCACGTCTTCTAGGTCCTTTCTAAGACTTCATATGTATTGATGCTTGCTTTGGGTGCTGCGACTTCTTAATTTGTGACTTTTTGCCCCTATTAGTTACTGGAATGAATTGATTCTGCTTAGACTCGTTGTTGGATTTTGTGGGCTGTGTTACTGCCCAAACTAGCAGTCTCATTCAGGTCTTCACGAGATGCTAAGGTGGCACTACACAGTGCAAATGCCCATTGTCACCTCAGCACGAGTCCCCACTATTTAGACCAACTCCTGCAAAGCCAAGCGGAGCTAAATTGCACAAAACATGGAAACTTTTAGAAGTTTCCAAAACAAGTAGGGCTAGAAACCAGTGTTTTAAAAACCGGCCGGTTTGAACCGGAAACCGGCCAAACCGGCCGGTTAGACTGCTCGGCGGTTGAAACCGGCCAAAAAACCCGGCCAAACACCACACTTCGCCAATTTTTGAGAAAAACCGGCCTTAACCGGCCGGTTAGGAACGGAACCGGCCGGTTTATGCATAAACCGGCCGGTTCCGTTCCTAACTGGCCGGTTAGGTGCCAAAATGTACGCGGGCGGCATTTGAGTTGAGCGGACCCACTTTTTTCGATTTTATGAAGTGTCAGGGCTGAGTTGGAGGCAAGGGGAGGGTTGTTTCCCTCCAAAAACACCCTCCCCAATCTTTTATAAGGAGGAGCAGCCTCTCCTTTGTCTCACACCAACTCATTGAGTCATTTGCTGTTTGTGAGACTTGAGTTTGATTAAGAGCTTGGAGAGTGTTGAGTGTTTGGCATTTGCTGGAGCAGTTATCTTGGAGATAGTTTGGAGCTGTCAATAGCATTGGCATCTTCAAGAGGACACTAAGGAGGCTAGTTTGCATTGCCAGGTAAGCTGTTCATGTATTTATTTTCTGAGTTCTCATGTGTTTAGCAGCTAGCTATTTAAAATTTTATTGCTCTAAAATCTCTAGTCCTAATCCTATCATCTAAATTTCAAACATGTAACAAGATATTAATGTCCATTGTCAAGTGCTTTTAGAGAGAGAGCTTATGTGCACAATTAGGATTATGGAACTTCACAAGGCAACAAACGTTAGTGTTCTTATCCAATAGCACAATAAAACAAATATTTTCCACAAATGAACTATTAGAGCATGAACAAGTTACAACAGAAACCTTATGTTCAAACTTCAAAACTTCAATGAGCAACAATAAATCTTTTATGACAGCAGCAAGCTAACAGTGAGCAATTATTTTCTTATGTTCCAATCAAAATAACTTAGTCTTTTATGACAACAGTGAGTTAGAGCCTAGAGGCTAGAGCACTTTAAAGTTTAGATGCAAAATGAGATGTCAAAATGTAAGTGAAACAATTCTCTACCAAAACCACTTTGCAAACACCAAATTCATAAATGAGTTAGGTCTTCTTATGATGCTAACATCACTGTTATAGATCAGACTTGTTGATGCTTATGACAGTCCTCAAAACTTCATGAAATATGCCAAACAATGCATGCCCATTAAATGCAATTAACTTATTAGTGTCTTGGGAAACTTATGAGTTAGTTGAGTGCACTTTTATGAATATTTGAGCACTGTTATGAAATGATTATCTTGCTGTAAGGAAACAGTGAGGAAACAAAGGGTTGGGATGCAAACCAATAGGCCTATTTTATTGCTCTAAAATCTCTAGTCCTATCATCTATGCTATCAAATTTTGGATGTTTGAAATTTGAATGTGCATTTTTTTTTGTAAATTTAGCTCTTAGCTGCAATTTTTTTTAAATGGCAGATTTATTTCCAGAACCCAAATTTCAATTATTTCAAGTCAAGATGGCTCCAAAAGCCAAGGACAGTGCATGGGTCCATTGTGATGTGATTGATGGAAAGATGGTATGCAGATTTTGTCAAAAATGTATTGGAGGTGGGGGTATTCTTAGATTGAAACATCACTTGGCTGGGATAAGAGGCAATGTAACACCATGTGATGCACCTAATGAAGTGTTAGGTCTGGTTAGGGCAGAATACCTTGCCAAGCTTGAAAAGTTTGAGGAGACTAAGGCTAGGGAGAAGGCCATCCAAGATGAAATTGCAAGGAAGAGGCAAATAGTAGAAATGATGAGAGAGAGTGGGTATGAAGATGAGGACTATGATATTCAAGACTCCTCTTCTATCCCTTCCACCAATAACCCCTTTCAGTATGTTCCTCCTGTTGGCAAAAGATCAAACCCAACAAAGAGACCCAACCTCATGAGTTATTTCTCGTCCAATGCTAATCCCACAACCCCTGCTAGTGCCACTGCCTCCATGTCCCAGCCAACTCCAAGTCGTCAACCCACTTTGGATCAACATTGGAAAAAACAATGCAAAGAAGCTTCTCATCAGTACATTGCTAGATGGTGGTATGATTTAGATATCCCATTTAATGCCGCTAACTCACCTTATTACCAAGCTATGTGGGACTCTGTTTTTGTTGCAGGAAAGGGCTTCAAAGGCCCTACTGCACATGAGTTAAGGGGAGCTCTTTTGCAACAAGAGATTTCTAGTATTGATGAGTATTTGGTTGAATATAAAGAGTCATGGCTCAAAACAGGTTGTTCCATCATGTCAGATGGATGGACTGATGGAAGGAACCGCACTATCATTAACTTCCTTGTTGCTTGCCCTCGAGGAACAATGTTTTTGAGATCAGTTGATGCATCTGATAAGGTGAAGGATGCAACCCTTCTATTTGAGCTTTTGGATGAGATTATTCAGGAAGTGGGAGAGCAGAACGTTGTGCAGGTCATCACAGATAATGCCTCAAACTATGTTCTTGCTGGAAAGATGCTTGAGTCCAAGTATAGTACCATATTTTGGACTCCATGTGTTGCACATTGCATAGACCTCATGCTTGAGGACATAGGCAAACTGGAATGGGTAAAAAGCACTGTAGAGCATGGCAAGTGCATTACAAAATACATTTACAACCACTCATGGGTATTGAACCTAATGAGGAAAAACACAGGGGGCAAAGAGGTTGTTAGGCCTGCCATTACGAGATTTGCAACTCACTTCCTCACGTTGCAATGTCTCAATTCTCAACAGAATAACCTGCAGAAAATGTTTTCTTCTGATGATTGGACTGAATCCCGGTGGGCTCGTAGACAAGATGGAAAAGACACCAAAAAGAAAGTCTTTGACAATTATTTTTGGAAAAGGTCTTCAGAGCTGGTAAAAATTACTGAGCCCCTTGTTAAGGTGCTAAGGATGGTGGATGGGGAAAGGATGGCAATGTGATACATTTATGAGGCTATGGATCAGGCCAAGGAGCAGATACGGGTAGCTTACAAGGACAGGTTAGCTAAATATGGCCGGATATGGGAGATCATTGATAACAGATGGAACAATCAACTCCATCGTCCTATACATGCAGCTGGGTATTTTTTGAACCCAAAGTATCATTATAGAGCTCGGATAGGAGATCAGCAGGATGGAGAGATCAGATCTGGATTGATTGATTGCTTGGAGCGCATGGTCCCTAACCGTGCAGACCTTCTGGAAACACATAAACAAATTACTCTTTTCAGTATGGGAGCTGGTACCTTTGGAAAGAACTTGGCAAAAATGGCAAGAGATGTGGATCAACCAGGTAAGCAATTCCAATTTGTTTTTCTTTCCATGTTAAATTGTTTGTAAATAAGTAATGAAATGAACTATGTTACTAATGAATGTCTTTTTATTTGCAGCACATTGGTGGGCGTCATTTGGCGGCCAATGTCCTCAATTGCAAAGGTTTGCAATTAGAATCCTCAGCCAAACTTGCAGCGCTACAGGTTGTGAGCGCAATTGGTCTGTTTTTGAGCACATACACACAAAGAAGAGAAACCGTTTGGAACAGAAACGGTTAAATGATCTTGTGTTTGTGCAATACAACCTTCGCTTGAGGCGGAACCAACTGATGAACAAAACCCCTGATCTAGATCCCATTGTGTTGGCTGATATTGATCCAACATCAGAATGGGTGGAGGAGATTGAAGATCCAGTGTTTGAGGCTGATTTTGATTTTGATGCAACAACAGCGGGGGGTGAATTTGAAGCAGATTTGGTGGCACCATCAGACGCAGACCCAGGATTGGTAGCTACATCAAGAAAAGGCAAACAACCAATGGTCTACACTAGTCGTGCACCTCGAGCAACTCGTGCTTCCATTAGGTCCACTTCTATTGTTATTGGTGGCAGGGGTACTGAGGTTGCAGATGAGCCTGAGGGAGAGGCATCCTCAGACTCTGATCCAGATGATGTCTATGCAGCGCCAGCAGCCGATGTTGATCCTGTGTCTAGTAGCGATGATGGATTTGATGATTGATCATCATTCATGTGTAGTCTTGTATTAGGCCAATGGCCTCATAGCTTGTAGCATTGTTTTTGGACTTTATGGGCCATTTGGAGCCTCATTTCTTATGTATTTTTCGATGATATGTATTGCAGTCGGTGCCATTTTGATATATTCACCTTTGCATGGTATATAAATGAGCAAACTTTGCATATTTTGTCTCTATTGGCTTGGAATCATGGTTGCAAATCTTTAAAATAGTTTTTTTTATTAAAAAAATAATTATTTAATGTATTTTTTTTAAACCGGTTCATTGGCATCTGACCGCTCCCGGTTAGACCGGTTCCGGTTAGAAACCCGGTTCATTAGGCCACCGGTCCGGTCACCGGTTCCGGTTTTTAAAACATTGCTAGAAACCTGACCCCCCAAAATGGAAATGTCGGACGAAATGTCATATATATATATATATATATATATAATTTTTTTTTAAGAAATGAGTTAGTAACACATTATCTTGCAAAAAAAAAAAATGATGAAACACATAAATGACATTTTAGAAGGAAAAGCAAGTCTACATTAACTTTCATAGATGATTACATGATGCAAAATCTAAAATTGTCCTTTATAAATGAGGCTGTACATCATCAAGATTCCAAAATCAGCCTTTATACATGAGGCTATATTTCCAAAATTAGCCTTTATACATGGCTATATGTGCTGAAAATAAAAAAAACAGTAGTTAAATATAAGTACAACTACATATACTAATAATAATCATCAACAAAAATAGAACAAGGTACTTGTTCAACATAAGTAGAGCATGGATTGATTAGAGATAAATTAGTTTGTGTACTGTTTAGAGATAAGTTTTAGTGCCAGATTAATGTTTTTTTGGCCACAGAACGGATGCACACACTTCTTGGGTGCTTGAGTGAACCCGCACAAGCAAAAATAGTCGTGGAAATGGGGTATATTTGAGCTGAAATGCTGCTGAAACGCTGCTGAAACTTGTCGATGTTTTGGCAGAGTTTCTAAATCAGGAAACACCATACAAACATTTCGACCTTGTTTCAAGGTTTTCGGGCATTTCCAATATGGGTACGCTAGGTTGGGGGTGTTTCCTACAACATAGCGAGTGAGGCTTCCCTAAACTAAAATATCCTCCACCACAGGTTAGTAGACTGTGCCTTGCAATATCTCTTGGGTGATCGGGTCTAGGAGTTAATTTTGAATTCCTTCCAAATTTGGAAATGAAATGCTATCGCAGAAAATGCAGACCAGTAGGAAAAAGTCACACTAATCTTTGAAAATGAACCGTGGAAAATGCTAGAAAACAGTGTTTAAAGCCCTTACCAAGTTTGGGGATGAAATACCTTGCAAAGTGCCTTCCTATGTGGCGAAACGAACAATTTGCTTGCTGTCCTATAGCTTCAGACCTGCAAAACAGAAGAAAAATGCAGAAACAAATAAACTAATCTCCATTTTGTGGCCACCCACATGACTATAAATGCTTAAATAAAATGTGATTGTTGGGTGGAAGTGTTAGGGTTATGAAAAAGTTACAAAATGAGCAGCGCAACACTTGAAAATAATGAGTAGTTCAAAAGATATTCAAATCTGGAAAATACTACTCAGAATGAGATGTCAAATCTGTGAAAATTCTGCTATCTGGACTCCAACTGCAGCAACTGATTAGATTTCTTCTATTTGTTTAACTGAACAAATTATTTATCGTGTGCTACTGTAAATATAGAAATAAAATACATTGTAGTCTTCACAATAAAAATTCTGCGGAAAGTAAATGCAAGGAAAAATACTAGCACAAGTATAAACACATTAACACAGTTTTTTTTGGACAATTGTCCCCGGAAAAACCGAATGTGGGAAAACCGGTGCATCAGATGAGGGTTTCTTTATTATTCTTTAGCAAAATCTCTTGTACAAAAATAATTAGCAGAATAGAAGAGGAATATTTGCGAGAAATTTACAAACAATTTTCTCACTCGCACCACTATGAAATTCTGGCCCTGTAGGAGCCCTGTACCTTCTCTGTGTCTCACAGTGTCAACCTCTGCGCAGTGACTGCATCACAGCCTCTGCGCTGTCACTGCCACTGCATCACGGCCTCTGCGCTGTCCCTGCCACTGCGTCACTGCCTCTGCGCTGTCTCTGCCATTGCGTCACCGCCTCTGTGCTGCCTCCTCTGGTCTAATCCTGTACTCTCAGCTCTTGCTAATGCCCTCTCTGTCCAACCTGCAACTCTCCCTCTGATTCGATTTTCTCTTGCCGAACTTCAGCTAGTGAGAAAATCGATCTTTTTGGGTAACTGAGTATCTGCCCGGTGTGTTTTACAAATACCCCATCAAGTCCTTATAATCTTCTCGTTGAGACGTCAACAACCGAGATTAAATCGTTAATCAACCACTAATATTAACTTTACTTGATCTCTATCTTTTTCTAGAAGACTCACACCCTGTTTTATTAACACCCTTTAATTATTTTAATTTCCTAAGTTTAGACTTAGGATCCCATTAAAAATAATTAATTATTTTCATAAAACACAACCCTGACGGAATTTCCCAAAACGCTTTCTGGGTTCTTTGGAATACATATCCCTAAGCCTCCTTGCAAAATTTGAGACTTAGAGCACATCCGATGCTACTAGAAATCAAAATTCCCTTTTAGCGAGAAATATGCTCTGGAAATACAACCATGTAAAGTATTGCTCTGATTCTGCAACATCTCCCTCTGCGATGCTGATGTCTGACATTGCTGCCCACCCAAGGTTACTTGGGAGCGGGAGCGCCATTTTCAAAAGCTTCCTGTCCGGGAGCGTTTCGGGGAGCATTTTTCTAATATATATATATATATATATATATATATATATATATTTTGATGCATATGTGTCAACAAAAGCATGTAGAATGATGAATTAGACATAAAAAACATAAAAACATAGATTGAACCATAAAACATTAATCCTCTAGAAGTTGTAATCTTCATCAACCACGTCCACAAGTTAGAAACATACAACATATTAACTTTTGAGTCTCATGATTCATCAATATTAAAGTTTCAAGCTTTCAGAATTCAATATATAACTTTTATCATCATTGATTCATTGATCACCATAGTTGTACTTGTAAGCTAAGTGTAACCATTACAACAAAGAATATTTAACATGAAATGAAATGTTATAAAATGAAACGAAATGAAACAACTTTCAACTTTCATGAAGCATCATATTCATAATTCATAATGACTTATAAACTTATAACTGCCAACTTCAAAGTTTCAAACTTCAAACCTAAATTGACATATATTGTTTACAAAAAATATCTTCCATTAAATATGAAAGAGTCAAGTTTCAACAGTTATAAAAAGTTAAAAACTACTGGAAAATAGAAAAGACCAGTAAACTGTAAATCTATTTTATCTATTGCTTGGCCTCTTGCCACGAGAAATGTCTAATTTATGAGCAGCTCGTGGTAATGGTGGTCTTCTAGCAGTCTCCTCACGGGAAGTACCACGTCCATAACTAGAAGGCCCATGCCCTCCACATGAGGATGTAGGTGGAGGCTACGTCAACAAAGGAACAATAGTTGGAACTCGAACACTGGCACTGGCACTATTATCGGATGGTGGGTGTGGCGATGGCATGGCTGCTGCTGCTTCATCCTCATCTCTCAAAAGTTCTGCTTCCAATTCTTCTAGATGTATAGTGCCGTCCTCCAAATTATTGTCCTCTGGGTTGTTGTCGCAAACTTTATATGAGAGATCCTCATAAGCCCGATCACAATAATGACTCAACAACCTCAAGTTGTAGCGCACATAAATCACACTTTCTGCTCGGTTTTCGTTGAGTCTGTTTCTTCTCACATTATGGATGAAGCTGTAGGTGCTCCAACACCTCTCTGCAGAAGAAGTATTTACAACTTGTGAGAGAATTTTTTTTGCCAATTTTGGCAAAAGTCCCATGCCGCCATATCTATCCCACTATGTGAGAGCATCAAACCTGTCTCTATCTTCCATTGCATGCAAAGAACAAAACAAACCAGTGCAACTGAAGTATCTGCCTAATTCAAGGTGCATATTAGCACACTCCTCCCTTTCAGGGACCAACTTGTCTAATGCTTTCATATATCCCTCTTGTACCTCTGGATCTGTATAAGGTTTGATCCTAATCCCAACCCCAGGTGCAG
Organism: Pinus albicaulis; assembly: GCA_034641835.2. Taxonomy (NCBI): domain Eukaryota; kingdom Viridiplantae; phylum Streptophyta; class Pinopsida; order Pinales; family Pinaceae; genus Pinus; species Pinus albicaulis. Next base: position 101,596,570 of record CM076572.1, read on the forward strand.
GTTGGCCCAACCAAGATGGAGAGTAGTATTTTGGCATAAGGATATACGCCAAAGCATGTAGTGGAACATTAAGTTTATTCCACCATGCACACACACAATTGTGAATCATTGAATACAAGTTTGGATCTTTTTCTTTAACAACATCTTTTATTTGCCCCAACATGCTATCCATCTGCTCAGACACCTCCCCAATCATTGGTTTATCTGTATCTGCAAAGCGAATCATGCTATAAATGGGCTTGGTGAAATTCAAAATTTCCCTCACACGTGCCCAAAACAAAGGATCAAGAGCGGTCTCCTCCACCTGTTCAAAACCTTGCTTGTCAACTGATGTTGTTGCCCTGTCCTCTAATACCTGCCAGTGTGGACTTGATACCATGGCAACCAATGACTCTCTTACCTTCAAAAGGCGCCTGAAGGTGAGGTAATAACTAGCAAATCCAGTCTTTGCTATCTTCAACAACTCCAATCTTGAGTGACTGCAGAAAAGCCCATGGGTATTGCTATGATTTGTAATAAATATTATCATTTTTTTTCTCTCTTGTACAAATCACCAAGCCATTTGTATTGAGGTTGTTTGTTTTTAATTATATCATGCATCAAAAGGTTCATTGTGTAAACCAAACACCCAGACCAAAATATGTTGGGGTATTTATCCTCAATAATTGCTCTCGTTGCCTTACAATTAGCAACATTATCGGTGATGACTTAGATGACATTGTATGGTCCAATACGTTCAATTGTGTCAAGTAATGGTTCTGCAATGTTGATGCCGGTCTTGAACTTGTCTGAATAATCATATGATGAAAGGAATATTGCACCACTAACAAACACAACAAGAACACTTATCAATGGCTTGCCTTTTACATTTGTCCATCCATCAGATACAATGGACACCCCATTCTCATTCCAAGAACTTGTCATTCTACTCAAAGAATGAGTTATTTTTTCTTTTTCATGATCAAGTCCCATGATTCTAGCCTTGTCACCCCCAGGGCTCTTGTACCCTTTGGGGGCATCATTAATGGCAAAAACCATTTCATGCCAATAAGGTGAGTGAAGAACATTGAATGGTACCCCACATGCATAGAGAAACCAGAAAATGTTTGAATCCACATCACTCCTAGACCCTTTGTCAAGGAAATCGGATATGGTTCTACACCTTAAAGAGATGTTTGGTCTAGGTGTGCCTCCATATCCACGGCCATGGGTGGAAGTTGATGGACTTTTTTGTCCATGTTGTGATGGTGCATAAGATTCAATGAAACCCTTAGATATTTTAGATTTGTATTGGGCTTCCTCCTCCTCCCTTATATATTTGGCTCTATCTGTTGCTGACACACTTACACAAGTTTTGATTCCTATATTTTTATCTCCATCCCATGGCCTTTTCCCACAAAGGTGCCTTCTGGCACGGGTGTATGAACCTATGTATTGTGTATTGCAATGGGGGCATATAAATTTAGTGGTTCCACCCCCTTTCCCTACTTCAGGCCTAGTAACATATTTCCACAATGGTGTTTGGTCAATTTTATTTGGTGTCATTGTGGTCTCATTATCTCCACTCTCACCTTCCTCCTCAGCTTGGTACTCCTCTTTAGGATTTTCATCATATCCACTGTAACCCACTTCTTCATCCTCCTCTTCTAGAATAGGCCTCTTTCTCCTACTCTCCAACACCATAATAACAAAAAACGGAACCATGAAGAAAATGCCAAGCCATATAGCCATGATGTTTCAAAATTCAAACTTTCAAGTTTTTAACGTGAAAAACAATAGAGGAATGCCAAATGGGAATAGGAAAAAATGAAACCTAGAAAAAAAAATTCAATTTTTCATTTTTCAACAAATTAAAATGCAACATAGAATTTTTTTTTTTCATTTCTTTCATTTTTCAACAAATTAAAATGCAACATAGCAAAAAAAAAAAAATCATTATTTCATTTTTTAACAAGTTAAAATGCCACATAGAAAAAAAAAAATCAAATTTTCATGTTTTAACAATTTAAAAACACATAGAAAAAAAAATTAGATTAGACTCTCCTACCTCTTTGTCCTTCGATGATTTCGATCCCAAGCTCTACCTCCAAGCTCCTTACTCTCTCCAACGGTCAACCTCTCCTTTCCCTTCCTCTCTCTTGCTCTCTCCTCTCCTCTCTTGTTCTTTCTCCTCTCCTCCCCTCTCTTCCTCTTTCTCCTCTCTAGCTCTCCTCTCTTGCTCTCTCTTCTCAAAGATGAATAATAAGAATGGGAGGGAGGGCCTTTTATTTCTTTCCCTCCCCTCCCTCCTCCCTCCCCTCCAAATTTCCGCCAGCATCATCCTCCTCCGCGCGTGGACAACTAGACGGGTGTGCAAATTTGCGTTCGGGAGCAAATGCTCCCCGAGTGCTCCCTCCTTAAGAAAAGCGCTCCAAGAGCATCTTTTTTAAGGAGGGAGCGCTCGAGGATCGTTCGCTTCCCAAGCGCTCCCTGAAACACTCTCAAAAAGGCAGGGAGCGTTTTGACAGCACTGGGAGCGCGCTCTCGAAAACGCTCCTTTCAAGGAGCAAGGAGCGTTTTCGGGGGCACGCTCCCTATGCGCTCCCAAAATGCTCCCACTCGGGGCGCGTTTTGGGAGCGGGTTCGAGAAGGGGGGGAAGGCTCCCCCGAAACCGTGTCCTCACCATCCTGTGGGCCCTCAATATTATGCTTAGCCTCCTCCTCAAGCTCCGGATATCTAAAGCTAGGTCTCCACCAACAAAAGCGCCCCTTGGTCTCGCTCTCTAACTGTCCTTGTCCCGTCTGCTATTTTTTTGGAAGATCTGGTGCTCTGATTCTGTCAACTTTCCGCACATGATGTAGATTGTTGCACCCCCACGACCTAAGTACCTCTAGTGTGTCTGTTGTAAGGGCGAGGATGGGTCTGAACTGTCACCCTCCTCAATTGGGTCAACCTCTCATCTTCCTGATAGATTCCACCCTAGAATTTCTGCATAGTGAATTTCTCTTGAGCCATGGGTTTGTCTATAGTTTTACTTTTCACTGTGTATTCATACTGAATCCTCTCGTGTTCCTGTTGGCTACCCACAACTAGGCCAAGATCAAGGCTCTGATACCACTATAATGTTCCAAATTGAAATTTACAGCTAATAACAAACACTTGAACTCGACTATAGTAAATAAAATCACAAATATGCATGCACCACAACAAAAACCAAGAAACCGGGGAAATAAGCTAAGCCATTTTATTAAATTATGAATTGTAAGGAGTACATATAGCAAGGAATAAGTGCGCTTGGGCTTGCATAAGCAAGCTGGAGCAACCTAGGTGGAAGAGATGACCCCAAGAGCTAGGAAAATTCGGCCCAATATTCTTCTGCGCAGACCCAGAAATTGGCTACTGTTGCTGCACTAGAAATGTTGAGAATGACCTTCTATGTTGCCCAGATCGCTTGAAATTGTAGCTATAGCTTCTCCCAAAAATACTTGACCAAACCCAGAAAGGAATCTGCCCCAAACCAACCACCCGGAAAACCCACAAAATGGTGCAATTGCTGGCAGAATAATAAAACGTTCTACTGAATAAAAAGGGGATTTTTGGCCTGAAGATTGCCTAGAAAATTCTGTAAATTTAACCCCGGACTCCTATCAACAAACCCACAAAAACCCAGAAAGGGTTTTGGCTAGTTCCAACCTTCCAAAATTGCCCTATTTTGGAACTACGCCCTCCTAAACAAAGACTGCGTCCCCCAGTGATGAAATCTGCGGAAATCCTCCTTATTCCTCCTCAATATGCAATAAGAATGATATAGGAAATTTTCCCTGATTTAGAGGAGAGGTTTCACATCAAATCACGACACAAGATAGCTGAGTCCAGCTCCACGAACGTTGTCCAGTGACTCCCTGCGCAGACCCTAGGAAGATAAATTTGTTCCCCTCAATAGCAGTCACCTCCAACTCCAAAACTTTCCACAAAGGCTAGAATCCCCCCTCAAGCAACTCCACTAATTTTCTCCTGGAAAAACACTCGAAATCTAGCTGAAATGAGTGGTACGATTTCTCTACTGCATCTACCTTGGAGTACGAATTAGCTGAAGGAATCTGTTGAAATGTGCTACAATACTCCACAAACCCTCTCACCAAAGTAGCAATAGTTTGCCTCCTTTGGGTGGCACTCGAAGTCCACCGAAAGAAGGGTGAGTTCTCCCCTTGGAGAACTTTGTGCTAAGCAACACTTGTGACCCAACTAAATAGCTTGAGCAACAAAGGAAATAGATGAGTGAACAAAAGACTTAAATAACTTCTATGCTCCTTCTATTTATAATTTTTCTTGGCTCCTCATGTGGGTCCCTCCCTCCAATATTTCAACCTCCTTCCTTTAGCAAAATTTCATTTCCCCTCCAAGAAATGTGTATTTCTTGTAGGTGTGGCCCCCACATTCCACTAGCAAAAATAATTTTCTATTTCTCCTAAGTCCCATATGTCAAAAATGTCTCCAATGCTCCATTTACAAAATTGTGCTATGCTTAGCACCTCCCCAATAAACTCCTTTAACTCCCTCAGATGAAAAATAAAAATTGGGGACATTACATTAGTCCCCATTTGAAAATTGTTTTGGATATTTTCCACCTTCACCTTTGGATAATGCATATGGGCAGTAAGTAGGAGTGAGGATCTTACGGGGGATGCCTTAAGAGTAGAAAATTTTGTTGGGAAGATGAGACTGATCCATCTACACGTAAGGATACACTGCAGATTTCATAGGAAAAATACAAGGCTAGGCATGATGAACACATAACAAAAAGGTCATTCAAGGTGGGAGACAAAGTATGGTTATAGTTGAATAAGGAGAGGCTACGAGGTCCTAGTAAGAAAACCAAGGCTTTGCGATAATGGTCCCTTTGAAATATTGGAAAATTGGAAAGTAACGCTCATAGACTTAGTGTACCACCCCCCCCGCCCCCCCTATACATATGCGTTTACTCAATGGTGAATGTGGAGAATCTGAAACTCTATGAGCCTTCAATGTTAGATTAGGAAGAAGAATAGGTCCTACCTTCTGTAGAGGATTTTGCACTAGATGCTTAGGTAGAGTTAATAGAGGATACAATTTTGCAAAATAGGTCCAAAACTACAAGACAAGGGCAGTATAACCTTTGGTAGACTAAGTTGAAAGGACAACTTCCGGGCAAAGCTAAATTGTACATCTAAGAGAAGGTGCAGGAAATTTTTTCTCACTTCATTTAGTAGAAGCTTTTGGGGACCAAAAGCCTCCCAAAGTGGGGATGTGTGATTTGGATTGGATCATTATATGGTTTTTCATACATCTTGATGCTTTTAGAGTGGTAAAGTGGAAGAATCAATTCACAAGACCATTTTTATTGGTGGGTCCCAATTTGGCAAGTTGGGGTTTGAAACCTTTTGGGAGCAGTTTGAGGTATCAAACATGTTCTGGGGGTAAACTTTGTTGCTTTATCACTGCACCTTTTTGTACTCTTCTACACATAGAGACCTTTCCAATGGTGCAATAATTGCCTCAATCGGAGTCCATATGAAAAACTGATGCTACTTGGAAGTTGGAAGTTGACGTTCCTGTTTTGACCACCATGATTTGAAAGGATGCCATGCCATCCCCCATTATTCATGAAAAGGGGTGCTAGCTGCATGATCATGATGAAGAAGACTCTATAAGCGTCCATATTGTAACTCTAGTTGAGAGTTGGAGGGGTCAAACTTAACCACCAGTAGGCTATTGGGTTGTGTTATAACTGGGCCACTAGGAGGAAAAGGTGTTCCATTATATTTGAGTGCACTTTGTTCCATAGATGAGCAGAGTATCCATCAGTGGATAGGGAGAGAGAAAATAGAGAGGATTTGTGCACATTAACAGCCCACAGGCCATAAGCCTCACTTCCTTGTTCTTGCATCCATTTATCATGTAGAGAAAGAGAGCAAAGCACCCTCACCTTCTAATTGGGTTTTTTTCTTAAAGGTTTTCTTAGGTTATATTTTGTTTTAATTTGTGGTTTTTGAATTTTATTTCATTATTCTTTATTTTCTACATAATTATAATTTGCATGCATTCACAATAAACAGTAATTTATAGGTCCATAAATCTAAGGAGAAATAAACCCTCATTGTGTAAATTTCAAATATTTGAATATATTTTACTAAATCTGTTGTGAAGAATTGTGCTACAGATCAACATGTCACTTATAGGAATAGAACTTGGATGAGGTGGTTAACAATCATTTTTCCCAGCCACCCAAGCTAGACCAAATTGACACATATATGATAGTCTTATAAACTTCATCTTTCCTTTATTGGAAGTAAAGGATTATTCAGAGGAAAAGGTTGTTGTCATTAACCCAAGTGATATACAGGACCAGAATTACATCAATATTAGATTGGCAAGTGAGATCCATAATTACTTTAATATGAGATTGTCAAATAAATAAAAAATTCCTAACACAAACAACAACGAATGCCAAACTGTTGGTGGAAAAGTAGATGAAATCAACAAATTACATTGACAAGTGATGTGTAATGTACATGATTAATATAAATATTACATTTATAAATATTAATATTCCACCAAGTTTCTAGGATGGAGGGATGAGGGAATGGGAAAAGGTGTCCAGGGCATGTGTGGAGACACCTCCCAAATTTTAGGAAACTTTGGGTTTGCTTGACATGGGGTATGTAAGGGAATTTGTCTGTAATCCAAAAATTAAATATATGAGAAAGCATGACAAGTCACAAAGATGAACAATACAAACATGGAATAAATATTCACATTTGCTTTAATGTTTTTGTTCCTTTGTTTTAAAAAACTGACATTTTCTGAGGCCATTGGGCAAAAAGTATGGGGGTCTGCCTGAGTCCCCTTTTTCAAAGTGGAGTTGCCTAGGAGCTTTCGACAAAAGGAAAATGGCCTCTATTTCTTGGAAAACGTTCCCCATTGAATTTTTCCATCTTGGAAAACTAGGAAAATTGTAGGGTGCACCCCCCCAGCACAGAGAATATGTCCCTCCGTAACACTGATAAATATATGGAAAAGAACTATGTCAACAAAAGTAGTTTGTGTTAATATTTGTGACCATTTGTTGGTATTTCTAATGTCGCAAGTAGTTGTATCAATCAATGCTTTTCATATCAATCTTACATTATTATTTTATATCTTGTCATTTGATATTTGACAATTTATATGAGCCTCAGTGAATGCACCATTTGGTTTATTACATTCATATACAAAAATGTTCGTATCAGAGTGGGTTCCATTCTCTGTTGGTCAGGTGCCCAGATTTCTTCCAGGAGGCAATAAAACTTCAAACTAGGAGCCCATTCACTTCCACTCCTTAATTCCCCGCATATTTCTGCATTTCAAAGTCAAATGTAGAAGGCAGTAGAGACCTAAAAACAATGATTTTGATATCGACAAATTTATATTGGAAAAACTGATAATGCAGATCATGCAGTCTAACCTTCCATATAGCTGTCACTGGCAGGAATGTTTCCTAATACCTACCGAGGAAGATTGACATCATATGCCATAGTGCCAGAAGTGATATGTAGGAAAGTAATTTTTTGATATATTTTGAAGAAATGACACAATAAATATTTGTAACGCAAATGCAAAGGATGCTAGAGTTAGTTAAGTATTGAATGAGACTTAGGTAGCAATGTCTAACTGCATGCACAAGGTTTTTAATGTTGTTTGTGGGGAACTTGGTACAGGCTATAGTCACTTATAGGAAATGCAAGACTTGAAATATCATGCTAATCAAGATTCTCTTACGATGACTATTTGTGAGAGGGTTTGAGTGGAATGTAAACATAAACAAGCCATGATAGTTTTTTTGTGTTCGCTAGCATGTCTGTGACTTGTGGGACAAGCCTGTGGTCTAAGAAACCATGACCTGGGGGCATCTAAGTTGTCAAAAATTAAGATCACCTGGGGATTGCACCCAGCTTGGGTTACACCAACCATTAACATGGCTGGATATTTTTGGTGTCTCCCCCTGACTATCACGAATTTTGAACTTTGATCACCGTACAGAATGAAACCCTCGAAATCCAATTGAACCAGCAGGATTTGACAAACAAGTTGTGATAGTTGCAATGCTGCGTCATATCCAATTATAGTAGAATTGACAAGAAGTATATTTTAGAATTACAATCCCCCCATCAGCAATTGCATTTGAGAATGAATATTGCATGTCTATAATAATCTGAGCATCGTGTGTCAGCAATAACTCCTCTACAAGTCGAAAATTCCAATTTTTAATTTGAAATATCACATATGATGTACTTTAAGTTTGTATTTTAATGTAGTCATCATGGAATCAACTTTCAGAATTATTTAGAGGATACTTTTTCTCTGATGCACTTAAATAGTTTTGCAATATTATAATTGGTTTTTGACTTGACTAAATGCTTTTGATGGCAGGTGGCACTGAAGGTCTGTTTGCTCAGACAACACTTGAAATAACAAATGATATTCTTAAGACCTATCGTAATCAAGGTATGCCCTTATGTCCTTTATGTACTTTCAAGCCTTTTCAATATCAGGAGTTTATTTCTAATTATAGTCTTTTTATAACTTTGAACAGTCACCTTTATGACCTTTGCATCATGATACATGGAGAATTCAGCGTCACACATTAAGTTTGGAACAGTTGTCATAAAGTACTTTTGAACCATAAAGCAAACTTTCAAGAGGGCTCTAAGCAGCCAATATATATAATACTACTTTGAAACCCTTGCTAGAGTGTGGACACAAAGTTCAGGGTGCATGTTTGAACATGTATTGATTCTTTGCAACTCAATCAGAGATTGCAAGAGTTAATATTCCTTTCTAAAGATGGTTAATAAGCATCATTCATAAACTAGTCAACTGTGTTAAGTTATAATCCCAAGGTGCTTAAAAATCATAGAAAGTGATCCACTTTATTCAAATTTAAGCTGAGGATCATTAATGGATTTATATTTAGGTAAGGTGCTTAAATAACAGAAAGTGAACCATTTTATTCAAATCCACACTTGACAGGATCATGAACAGATTTCTATGCAATGCTCAGACAAGCTCAGCCAAGCCCTGATTTTGTTATCTTAATTTAAACGTTAGTCCAAAGGATCCTTTTTCTTTACTAGATGCTGGAGACCTCAATGAATCTGTAATTTCATTGGAAAGAAAACATTTTCTTATTTCCCTTTTATCTCGATCTGATTAGTGGTTATTACATTACCCATGCTTTCGATATTTCTCAAACTTTGTTGCGCAGCAGTTAAGGTCAGCGAATTTGAAGTGACCTTCTTCTTTACTCTTTTCGGCTTATTTATGTTTGATCTTATGTCTCTGAAACAAAAAGAGTTGCATATTGTTTTGTCTTTCCTTTTTGAAAAATGCATCATATTGTCATGGAAGAAAGAGAGTTACAACAATCTAACAGGATTAGAAGTAAAACTCCATCCTTAAAAAACAAAAAATGCTAGCATATGGGCCTGTGCCCCAATAGGAAGGGAATCAACATCTTCACGGAAAAGAAATGGAGTTGACTTTAACAAGCAAGGCCATTTGCTGCTTAAAATGCTTCAATTCCCCTAGACTGGGCGGTTCCTTATGAAATTAACCAGACATTGATGCTTCCACAAAAATCCAATAGTGGATACTGCATTGTGTGCCATAGGGATTTGCAGTTTCCTCTATGTTAGCTTTATCTGTTGTTCAGATTGGGTTCTCCTAAAGTGTAGCTGTACACAGTTCCAGCAGGACAATCCACTCAACAATTTGTCTGGTCTCATTTACTGTGACGCATGGAAGATCTATGGATGAGGTTGCGACAACATTATCTAAAGAGCTCTGCATGTGTGCAGCAGATTGCAGTCATAATGAGGGCACAACAGAGATGCCTGTCAGGAAGCACAACTGTTAATAAACAGTGGTTAGAGGTATATGCATGCATGTGCCAGCTTTAGACTTGTTTTGTTTAGAGATAGTCTTCAGCATGGTAGGCATTCAGTGGCTGTAGAGAATGTTTGCAGCACGGTGCATTCGCTGTCCTTAAACAGATTTAGAAGGTTCTGTTCAAACCTAAGTTGCAGGAAAAACTGTACCTAGGCCCGTTTCTCCAAGTAAACGAAATGGAAACGGGGAAACCCGTACTGTATGGCCGGGAAACGCGTTTCCGGCCGTACTGGTACACGGTACCAGTACGGCCGGAAACGTGTTTCCCATCCGTACAACACCATTTCCCCTCTGTACAGTGCAATTTTTTGATTAGTGCAATTTAATATTATTTTATTCTTTTTAATTAGGTGTTGGATGCTTCTAGAAGGGTTTCTAAAGTTATAAAAAGAGGATTAGCCTCATTCTCTCATCACACGAATTGAGCAAGTCGATTCACTTGGAGACGAGCGATTTTGGAGATGAGGAAGGAGGAAGAGAGTAGTGCTTCAGCGTGGGTGTTTTCACCATTGAGCAAAGGAGATTTCAGCAGTAAGAGAAAGAGATTTGAGGAGCAGATTTGGAGTGCGAAGTTTCTAGCTACGACATTCTTGGTTTTTGGCTTAGCTGCAGCAATATTTCTCTTGTTTTTTCTGGCATTTTGGGGTAGCTTCAGCTATAGAAAATTCTTTTGGGTAAGAAGCATTCAATTTCTTTGTTTTTTCTCATCGTTTTGTCTATTTTTCAAGGGTTTATGCTACCAACATTATAAAAACGTTTTTTTATTTATAGATTCGTTTTTAATTTTTTTTTGCAGCAATGGCTTCTTCCATCCAAGGTTCAAGTGCAAACCCCAAGGCCAACCCAAGGGCTGAATATTATCCTATTTGGAGGCATGTTGAGACGTTCGCGAAGATGTGGAGGTGGTGGCTCATGGGAATGGCGGTGTACTCTTTGCAATAGTTGTTACAAGGGCTCTTACCCAAGAGTGAAGGCACATCTTTTGCATGGAGGAGGACAGGGGATTACAGGTTGCATGAAAACATCAGACCCTATGGCAAGGAGGGAATATCAAAGAGAGCAAGATCAGGCTGATGGAATCAAAAGAAAGCATGATGATTTTAGTCAAGCAACTAAATATCTAGCAAACAGTGAGCCAAGGATTGTAATTGAAGCAGGGAAGAGGAGAGGCACTCAACAACCAGAACAACCACCATCCAGAGGGGCATCTGGTACAGTTCATGATCGCAGGATTGCTAAACTGGTGAATGTGCAAGGAAGAGAAGAAGTTGATTCCAGAGTGGCTCGGTGCATCTATGCATGTGGTCTCCCATTCAATGTTGTTCGCTCCCCTTACTAGCAAGATATGATAAGGGCAGTTAACAAAGCTCCTCAAGGGTACAAGGGCCCCAACTATGAGAAAGTTAGAACTCAGCTTCTAAAAAATGAGAAGGATCTTGTGGAGGATGTGCTATCACTAATTTATTCTTCTTGGAGTAGCTCTGGGGTTACCATAGTCTCAGATGGATGGACAGATACAAGGCGTAGACCATTGATAAACATCATTGCCACTTCACCAAAAGAAGCAATGTTTCTAAAGGCAGAAGACTGCTCGGGGGAGGTAAAAGTTGCACAATTCATTGTTGATGTCATTATCAAATCTATTGAACAAGTTGGTCCTAACAGGGCGGTGCAAGTTATCACGGATAATGCATCGGTATGCAAAGTTGCAGGTTTGATTATTGAGGGGAGGTATGACCACATCTTTTGGACACCCTGCATTGTCCACAATCTGAATTTGATCTTAAAGGAGATCGACAATAAAGTTCCACGGATAAAGGAACTCAGAGGGGAGGCAAGGGAAATTGTGAAATTCATCACCAACCACCACCAGTCTCAAGCAATATTTCGAGAGTACTCCAAATTGGAGTTGTTAAAAGTTGCTAAGACAAGATATGCCTCAAACTTCATAATGTTGCGCCACCTTGTTGAGGTTAAGCAAGCATTAGTGTCTATGGTGGTGAGTCAGCTTTGGGCTGAGTGGAGACAGGCAGATTCAGAGCGGGGAACTGCGGTGCGTAGATTGTGCCTTGATGAGGATTGGTGGAGCAAGATAGATTTCTTGCTACTGTTCACAACCCCTACATTTGAACTTCTTCGGCATGCTGACACCGACCAACCTTTATTAGGAGAGGTATATGATGGCATGGATTCCATGGTTGAGAAAACTATGGGAATAATTTCACAGGAGTCACCACAACTTTTGTTTGTAGATACTCAGTTTGCCGAATTAATCGAGAGAATCATTGTTGATAGGTGGAACAATTTCAACACTCCATTGCATATTTAAGCACATGCTTTGAACCCAAAATTTTATGATGAGGAACTTATTGGTCAAAGCAATGGGAAGAGGAAGGCACCCCACAAGGATAGAGAGGTGGCTAATGGGGTGAAAAAAGCCCTTATGAGAAATTTTCCAGCTCATCTACACAGGGAGGTGAAGGAAGAATTTGCCAGTTTTGCTGCAGGTATAGATGATTATTCAGATATATCATCTTTGGAGGAGAGAAGCGCCATGAATCTAGTTAGGTGGTGGATTTGTCATGGAGCAACAGGTGTACATTTGCAAAACCTTGCCATTCGCGTCCTTTCACAAGTGGCAAGCTCTTCATCAGCAGAAAGGAATTGGAGCACCTATGGTTTTATTCATTCTGTGAAACGCAACAGGTTGGGCTCACAGAAGGCAGAGGATCTTGTTTATATGCACTCCAACCTTCGGCTTGCATCTCGTAGGGGTCTAGAATATGGCAATGGTTCTTCTAAGGAGTGGGATGTGGAACCAGAAAATCCTTATTTGGATCTCTCACTTGCTGCCTTGAATATTGAGGACCAGGATCATAGAAATGGAATTGGCCAAACATCTTCTTCAGCTACACCATCCACTGCTGAGCATGCTTTTGCTGCTATATTTGATGAGGATTCTGATAATGAGTATTAGTCTTTTGACTTTATTGTACTTGCAACCTCATATATATAATAAAGGTTGATTTGAGATTTTGATATATAATAAAGGCTGGTTTTTGAGGTTCCGATATTGCTATTTTCATTATGTGTCTGTTATCAATGATCATTCATGAATAAATGTGTTGTAACTTGTAAATTTGTAATAGTTTATGCTTTGAATTTGTGATTTATCATGTATGTTTTAAACTTGTATGATTTCACATAACATTTCTTAAATGTCATAAATTATAATATAAATATAAATTATATATATATATATATATATATATATATATATATACCGCATTTCCCCGTTTCCAAAATTTGGGGAGGTCGCATTTCGCTTCGCTTCCTGTTTCGGAAACTCGTTTCTGTTTCCCCGTTTCATGCAACTTAGGTTCAAACTAGTCTAGTGCAGTTCCAACTTTACATTGTTGAGATTTTGGGGTAGCATCGAGTGTGCTCTAGCTCTGAAACTTTGTGGAGGGGCTGGAACACACGAGATCTCCAAGACCCAGAAAGTGTTTGGATATATTTCATCTGGTGTAAAAGTTATTCTAATAATTAAATTTTTTAATGGGGACCCAAAGTCTAACTTAGAGAAATTAAAAAATTAAAGTGAATTAATTTACACCATAGTTATTAAAACCAGAACCGGTGACCGGACCGGTGGACCTAATGAACCGGGTTTCTAATCGGAACCAGTCTAACCAGGAGCGGTCAGATCTCAATGAACCGGTTTTTAAAAAAATACATTAAATTATTATTTTTTAATAAAAAAAACTATTCTTAAGATTTGCAACCATGATTCCAAGCCAATAGAGACAAAATATGCAAAGTTTGCTCATTTATATACCATGCAAAGGTGAATATATCAAAATGGCACCGAGTGCAATACATATCATCGAAAAATACATAAGCAATGAGGCTCCAAATGGCCCATAAAGTCCAAAATCAATGCTACAAGCTATGAGGCCATTGGCCTAATACAAGACTACATATTAGTGATCAACAACATGATCACTCCTCATCATGATCAAAATCATCACCACTACTAGACAAGGGATCATCAACATGAGCTACATATATAATATGGCTTAGAGTTTGAGGACTCCTAAAACTTCTCTACAACTTTAGTAGTAGTAGCAAAAATAGACATCAAAACTACAAATCACTGAGCAACATGGTCTCTCATAAAACTCATCATTGATTCATCGCTACTAGAAATGGGATCATCAACAAGAGATACATAAACATCATCTAGCTCAAAGTCTTCAAACTTGGATTGTTCAACCTTGTAACATGATAGAAATTGAAAAAGTTTAACATGCCTAACCAGTGATTTTGGTTTGAGTGAAGGGTTCATCTCCTCAACCTTAAAATGCAGTAGAAAAAGATTAGCATGCCTAACCAGTTGTTTTCCTTTGAGTGAAGGATACATTCTTGTTAAGGCCATGGTAGGGGAGTTCAACAATCAATACCACCAACATCAACAAAGTTCAACAATCAATGCCACCAACATCAAGGTTCTTAAATGATTTCATGCTCTTGATCAAATGCTAATCTCGTACCCTTACACATGATAGAAACAAATGGAAACATTGCAAACCCCCAAACAATGAAACCCTGAAAACCATTAAGTCTGCTGAATTTTGAGCGAAATCTAAAATTCTAGTTTCTCCATATGAAATCCAATGAGGACGAAACCACTCTTAAACATCCTGAGTCATTTCATGGTAATGTTAAAAATTTAAGTAAAATGATGAAAATGAAAAATTTAAGTAAAAGGATGAAAATGAAAAATAAAGGAAATGTCACTTTTACTTTAAGAATTTAACATTACCATTAATTGCCAAGATGATGTGTCAAGAAATTGAGAGGGTAGGCAAAGTCAAGTGAAGCCCCCCTTGCCCTCCTGAAATGGTAGCACAAACTTGAGCATGGGACACCTAATCGGCCGGTTAGGTCCGGTTAACTGGCCATTTTAGGTGAGAGGCCTCCCTTAACCCGGTTGCTTGAGCGGTTTATACCGGCGCCTTAGCTGACCGGCCGGTTTGACCGGTTACCGGTTCAAACCAGCCGGTTTTGATAACTATGATATACACATGTGATGAAATGTTCTAAGTGACGTGGATCAAACATTCTTTTAATCTCAGTCGTTGACTAGAGATTAGATCACGACCATTGGTTTCCCAACGAGAAAAGTATAAAGGAAGGGCTTGTGGTCAGTTGGAGAACACACACACATTGCAGAAGCACTGAAGCTAAGTCGAATTTCTGGGGCGGGGTTTGCTGAGGAATTCAAAGTGAGTTTGCAGTGCAGTGAGGGGCAGAGATCGGCAAGGGGTGATCTGATCCGAGGTCGAGATTACAGCAGCAGAGAGGCAGCATCGTACCAGGGCAGTGTAGAGCCTAGCAGGAGGGGCGCAGCCTAGCAAAGCTAATGCAGAGCCGTCTGGGTGACAGGCTGACACAGAGGCCTTCAGAGTGACGCAGGGGCAACCTGCGTTGTGCAGAGGCTGCGCTGGGCTAGAGGGCTGACGTAGAGGCTGGAGAAGCTGCACTGAGGGCTCCAGTGGGCCAGAAAGGGGTTGTTATCTGTAAATCCCGATTGAGGGTGTGACCCAGGGCAGCGCAGAGACCACCAGGAGGGACGCAACCCAGCCAAGCTGACGCAGAGGCCACATAGAGGGTGACGCAGAGGCCTTTAGAATGACGCAGGGGCAACCTGCGCTGCGCAGAGGCTGCGCTAGGCTAGAGGGCTGACACAGAGGCTGGAGAAGCTGCACTGAGGGTTCCAATGGGCCAGAAAGGGCTCGTTATCTGTAAATCTCGATTCAGCCATATTTTCTGTCACCGAGTGATAAGGTACAACTGCCGTGTAATTTATCTGTAGGGAAAACCATTTCTGGTGCCTAGATTGTTGTATTCAGATTCTACATAATAATAAAACCCTCTAGAGCTGCCACACCAGTTTTCCCGCATTGGGTTTTTCCGGGGACATTTGTCCGAAAAATATGTGTAATTTTGTCATATGTGCGTGATTTTCAGTAAATGATCTGTATATGTGTAGGCTGCAGTTTGTATTTGCTTTAATATTTTTCTAAATACTTCAGTTAAACAACTTGTTAATTAATCAAACAAGTAGGCGAAGTAGATTAAGGCACTGCAGTAGGGTTTCTGTTTTGTGAAACTTTCACATAGATTAGGTGTTGGCATGAGGGAGTTCCACTTTTAGGACTGCATTTATTCCATGACAGAAGATGCATGCATACATGCAGGCTCCATCTTCTCCAGTTGAAGCATGCTATTTTAGGCAGGAAATTCATCTAATGGGGCAAGTCCATGATGGTGCATGTTTTCTTGGGCTTAGGATTAATGGTTGTCTTTTGTTGGGGTGCACCACTGGGTGGTTTAAACTCTACATTTTTTGTATCTTATGTTGTCGCCTAGTCTATAAAAGAGGTAAATGCCACACCACTGTTATCAGGGGTTAGATAAACATTTTGAACAGTTTGCATTTATTTTTCTGTTGGAAGTAACAGAGACTTAATGTTGGATTAAGTGCAGGAAGCTTGTTTTCTGCCATAATTTGCAGATCACTGTTTTATGCAGAATTAGTACATTTCTTTTTTCTGATTACTTTTCGTTTGTTGCTCATACTTTTCAGTTCACCTATCGTGTTCAGATCTAGCAGTAACTACTAACAACAGTTTCGAGAGTCGGTAAAGTTTCCAGTGTTAGGTTTTTATGATTTACTGAGATGATCACCATGGACTGAAATTTTAACATGGTATCACACTATGTGTCTTATATTTTTGAGATCCATGTATGTAGTGGTTGCTGCCTGTGAGAGGGAGCTTATTGGAGGATCTTAGTGGGCGTGATGTGCTTGCTTTAGTGATTGAAGCAAACTGGGACCCATGGTAGGTTGTTGGGAGTCTAGGATTTAAAGAAAAAAGTTAAAACTATAAATAGAGATCTTATTTCATTTGCAAGAGGTGATTTTGGGACGCGAAAGATACCAGCTATGCTTGGCTGTTGTTGATGTAAGGTTGAATCTTTTGGGGATGTCATCTTCTTCTTTCATTCTTCTGGAGCTGGCATGTTTATAAGGTCACCATTATACTTATTTGCCATCATATTATATTTATTGCTGATATATAGGTGGTTTATTGTCAAAAAGAGGGTCCTCTTTATAATGGTTTTAGCACTCCTCTTCTATCTTTTTGTCAAATCTGTTTTGTGATGTACCAAGGAGCTGTTAGTGCAATATATATGGCTGTTTCTTGACTTAGGTTTCAAATTTGAGAGATATATGGTTGTGAGAAATCAATGGATGTGTCATTGTACGCCTTATGTATGTTTCACTTGATTTTTATTAATATACCATATCTGTTATGAATGATAATATATGCTGTTGGGGAGTTTATCACATTCTACTTGTGTTTTTTAAAGCACCACTGCTTACCTATAATCCACAACCCTAATACAAGGGGCTAATCTTCCTAGCACCCACCATATTAAATTCTAGAATTCCAAAAAAGTATTACATTCAATAAATTTGATATGTAGATCTGCATTTAAGGGACAGATTTCTGGTCTTATTCTGGGGTTTTCCCGATTGCATAGAAAATCACTAAACCTAATAGCTGAGTGTGACCACCGAGGTGATAGTGGTTGGTGTCCTAGGATTGTCTTTTACTTGCATTTGCTCTTGGACTTAAGTTTTAAGTGCAGGTTGAAAGGTCAACATGGGTGATGTGAGCCTGGCACAATTGCGGCTTTGTGGAAAAGATCGAATGAACTAGTGGTTAATTCATGGTGCATGTGGCTAAAATCTACAGAATTTGCTAGCTGATTATGTTCACAAGTATCTAGTTCCTCGACATAAGAGAGGAATTGGATTACTTACTGTTTTTAGTCATTCAATGAAGAGAAGTTGATTAGGATCTAAGAAGGTATAAAATGTTGTTTACACTGTTTACACATAGTACATCTTGTTTTCTTGTTTGGAATGACCTAGGGACCCTAGGGTACAATAAGGGCCTTCTAAGATGTAATATCCCCAACGGGAAATAGACAGTAATACACAGCAATACAAACATGCAACTATATAGGAAAAACGCCAGAAATAGAATATAGAGCAAGTACACATAAAAATACCAGAACGCTAAGCCATTTTATTAATTTGAGAATATATATATATGGGTACAATAGATAATCAGAATGAGTGCACCTATCCTTGCACAAGGCAAGCGAAGACCCTCTCAGAACAAGAAATGGCTGCTATAGAGACTGCGTCCCAGCTGCTGGAGAAACCTGCCGTAGAATGCTGCTGCTGCAATGAACTGGAACTAGGAGACAGTCCCTCAAGATGACTGAAATCGGTCGTTGCACATGCTCAGCACTCAGGACAAAACCGAAACCATGAAACGAAACGGACCACCCACAGAAAAACACCCGAGGAAGCCCTCCTCGAGGAAAGCATTTGTCTCTCCCAAGCCACACGGTGCCAAAGGAAGAATGAGGAAAAGAGCCACAAAATCCTACTGCCAAACTCTCAGGCGAAAAGACAATCCCTCAAGTGAAACAACATTCTGAATCTCCCACGAAATCCCCACAACGAGTTGCTCCTAACTCCAGCCAACGTCCTCCCTCAGGAGGTGGCGTGCTCAATGAGGCCCAGCTCCTCTGCAAAATGTCCACCCAAATCTCCTGCAAATCAACTGCTGAAACTAAAGGAATACCTTGCCCGAGCAGGCACTCGAAGTCCCCCGGGGCCAAGGGCGAGATCTCCAACCGGAGACACTCAGTCGCACTAAACAGTGCTGCAGACCGACTAAACAACCGGCGTGCTCAAGTAGACAGAAGTCTAGCTCACAATATCATCAACATATCATAATGCCCAAATGAGATAGCTCTCCCTCCTTTTATAACGCTGGCCGCCCTCAAAACCCTACGTGGTCCCTCTCTCTCCCACGTGCTCCTCATGGGCCTGCGCAGAAGCTTCTAGAGGCTACATGAGCCTCCTCTCATGTGTGGTGTGGACCCCCAAGGCTCCCCCTTAAGTTACAACGTTGCCTCTACTAGGGAAACATTTTATTTTATTTAAGTGAGTTAGACCCCTTTTCTCGCTTTTATTTATTAATTAACTATAGTCGGCAAAACTATACAAAAATCAAATATTCCAATTAGCGGTGCTAATTAGGAATATTACAGTCTCCCCCGGCAAAATGTTGCTTGTCCTCAAGCAACTGAAGTGATGGATGCTGTAAAATCCTCTCATCCTTCCAAGGGGCATCCTCATCCGGCAAAAATTGCTTGTCCTCAAGCAATGCTTGAACAAGCCTACTCTCTAGCTGATGCTCCCCACCGATACTGCAAAATGTGCCTGGGTCCCACTGAAACCTCTCTGTCTCCTGCATCACCCTGATACGAAGGGATATCTCAATGCTAGGATCCCAAACTGGCCTCTCACAGTACCAGTCAACCAATAATCCCCCCGGATCCCATCGCCACCATGGCCAATAATCGCCCAAGTCCCACGGCTCGGACTGTGCACTGCCTCTGGCTATGACTAATGCTCTAAGAGGTGAAGACCACCAATAAGCATCAATGCTCCTGGGCTCCTGCTGCGTTGTACCTGTAGCCGCATATGCTACCCCTCCAACTGCATACCAACTCATCACCTCTCTCCAATCCAAGTCATGACTCAATCCCATGCTGATCCTGCTCTCCTGAAATTGGGAAGGAGTCCCGAAGTAACGACAACTGGTGCCCTCCTGCCGACTGGGATCTGTAACATCTACTATGTCCAAGGGCCCCTGCTCCACTGTGCTCCCTACGAAGAATACCGTACCATCAAGAGGGTACCAACTCATGATCTCCCGCCAGTCCATCTTGGAGGAAGCCTCTGATGTAGCAACAACAACTGCATGTGGAACATGCCTGGAAGGTTGCCGCCAACCCGTAATCATCTCCCATTGCCAAACTATCACATCTACCTCCAACATCTCTAGAGGATATGGATCTGTAGCTGCTGTCACGGTACTCGGTGTCTGTGCATCTGACTGCTCCACCTCAAAGGATGACCCCAATGCTAGCCACATATCCATCATAGGCTCAATGTGGGCACCCATCTGGACCTCACCCAAGGAAATGTCATGCCAGATGTCCATAGTATCCTCCTCTGCTGACTCAGGCTCCATCATGTGCTGCTCTAGCTGAAGCGTCACAACTGACTCATCACCCAGAGTATCTCCTATACAATCCCCTGACTGCTCACCCTGCACACTGTAATACGGCTGCAATCTACTGTCATCATACCTGCATGACTGCTCTTGCTCCACAGAAGCAACCTCAACTGATCCTATGGACTCATATGAAAGAGAGTCCTCACCATGGCATACAGAAGGAATGCCCTCCTGTTCTACCTCCGCCACCTCATCTGCATTGAATATGCCATCCACCCTCTCGATGAAGTGTCGATACAATGTCTGGAGTCCAGATGCATGCTGGGATGCTACCTCTGCTGAACCCAATATCCTCTGCTCATGCATGATCTCAACATGCCCTGAGGAAAAAATGATGCATGTCTCCCTCATGACCTGCTCCCCATGCGTAGGCTCAGCAATGACTAATGCGCCACCACTGCAGAAGATCATCTCATCCCCTAAACTGTGGCTGTCAACTAGCGTACTGACCCAGTGCCACTGCTGAGAAGTCTCTCGCCTAGTGTGCTGAGGGCCATCCAAATATCTTGGGTGTGCCTCACGGACCCTGCTGCTCATGCCCAAAGTACCAAAGGACAACAACAAAATCAGTTGTGCCCATGAGTGATGTAGAAGAGTGTCGGATGTGTGAGTCCCCACAAATACCATCAAGTATCGCTCCTCTGTCTCCTCATCGATCCTGGGTGAAATACCCCCAAAGGTAAGCCCAGTGTCCCTGTCTGTGAGTCTCCCTGGATGCAATACTCTAAGACCCTGCTGTGTCGCGCCGTACGCCCTCGCAAGCCACCGGTCATCCATGTACTCCTCAACATGCCACCGCACACTAAGGCATACCCCTGAATACTGCTGGATACCCCATGCTACTGCTGTACCACCCTGTAACGTCTCGTGCCCTGACTGTGTCCAAGAATTTGTCACTCCCCGCGTGCTCTCAATGTGATGTAGGGCACTCCTACTCCACAATGCAGTCCCACACACTACGGTACACCACCATGTAGCTCCATGTCCACCGGTAGTCCACTGATCACTGCTAGAGGCTCCCACACATCCATGGATGTGATGTCCTAGAGCTGTGCCTCTACATATCGGACTACCACCAATCGGTATCGTCATGTCCACCGTCACATCACTATACCCGCCGACAAATGGATCATCACTGCAAATCCTCCTTGAGGGGTCCGAGAAGTGAATCTCCCTATGGGTCAGTAGTGTTACCACCACTGCTCGGCTTCGCTGCGTCCTCTGTGCCCCACACAAAGGTGAAGAATCCTTGGCCCCATACAAGGCGCCATCTGGTGGCCTGCCAATGCCACTTCCTCCGACAAACTCCTGTCAAGGTATGTTGACCACCCCGTGATCCCGTGTACGAGTGTCATACCCAAACAACCTAGGGAATCTGCCCATAAACTGGTTGGCCACTGGAGCTGACCGAAACTGCACATGCTCTACTGCTAGGCCATCTGTACTCTCCAAGACATAGTCAGCCGACCTGCTTGGGAGACGATAGGTGATCCCACCTGGATCCCAATGCCAATTTGGGGTTCCTGTAATCCCCATGCATAGAAACTCCTGCTGAGCTACACTCGGATCCATCACCATCTCCATAGCCCGCTCCACCGAGTACCAACTCAAAATCTCTCTCCATCCAACCTCAACATGTGGATGCTGTACCCTGTGCATCTCTGATCGGCTCATACCGCTAGCCAAGTCAACATATGAGATCTGACTAGGTGGCTCTGCCTCTCTCTCTCCAACGGAAAGAGATGACCCAACAACACTGCTAGTCCCATCCATGCATGCTTGAAGGGGAATGATCTGACGCTCCAACGTGCCCTCTGATTGCACCATCAGGGAATCCAGTCGTTCCCCAATGCGGACCAACTTGGCCGCCGACTTGGCACAAGTCACTCTCATACCCTCCAGCTCCTGGTCCTGCAACAAAATGGTCTCCCGTACTGCCGTGGCCTTCTCTCTCAAAACTCGAAGGTCCGCCCGAAGCCGATGATACCGCTGTCTGTGACCATCATCCAATACCTCTGTACCTGCTAGTGCCTCATCAAAGGTGGATATATCTCCTATCGTCTCACCCATCTGTCGTGTGCTACTACCACCTGAAGACTCGGACACGACTCCGATCATCACCTCAATGGATGGCTCTACTGAGGTAGGCTCTACCTTCTCCACTACCACATCAACCGACATGGTCAAGGAGGTCTCTAATGATGGTGAGTCCTGTGTCACACTAGGTGTATCCTCGAACGCCCTGCAATCCTGTGTGTCCTCATCCTCCCAGTGCGAGGTAACCATTTTAATGGTTTTCCTCTCCGGTACTCGGTCAAGCTGGAAAGAGGTATCCAACTTGTCCACCCAAGCTTTTTCTGAGCGCCTGGATGACTCGTCAAATGTCAGTAGATGGAATCTGTCCACTGTGCACTGTAAGCCCCCATCATGTGAGCGCCTGTTCCCTCTGTGAAAGTTGTGAGGTCTACTATCATGCTGGAGCTGGACAAAGTCTCTGAACGAGAGAGCCTCCATGAACTCCTGCTCGTGTGCCTGGTACTCTGCAAAATAGTCACCCATGTGGCCCGGCTCCGGCTCTCGCTGTGCTGCTGCCCCTGCATCCTCTGCTAGGAAGGTAGGCATGGTGGATCGCGTGGGTGTATGTGATGCCATATGTTGAGTGGAATCATACTCCGACAAATGGTGGGATGTGCCTGATCCCTCACCAATCTGAAAACCCCTTGGGGTTCCCCACTGCCTATCCAGCGCAGTGAGTCTCTGTGACACATCCTGCATGTGTTGGAGGAGCGCCTCTCTAAATCTCCTCTCATCATCAACACCTGCCATCGGCTCTTTCTGCTATGTGTCTACAAGCTCCTCAGAAACTGCACGGCTTCTGCAAAACCATACTGCTGCTTAACTTCGACCTCCGATTTACCCACTGAAAACTACTCAGAAAATTCCAGGAATTTGGGAAGGTGATCCTTGCCCAAAACCTAGAAAAACCCAGAAAACGTTTCTTCTAATTCCAACCTTCAAAATTTGACCCTTCATATTTTGGCCCTTTTTCCAATTTCGTTTTTGGTACTGCAACTGCTATTGCTCTCCAAAATTCCAGCAAACCTCTGTATGATCTCTTTCCCGATGTCATAGACCACAGGCTGAGCCAGAATTATGCTCTGATACCACTGTAATATCCCCAACGGGAAATAGACAGTAATACACAACAATACAAGCATGCAACTATATAGGAAAAATGCCGGAACTAGAATATAGAACAAGTACACATAAAAATACCAGAACGCTAAGCCATTTTATTAATCTGAGAACATATATATATGGGTACAATAGATAATCAGAATAAGTGCACCTATCCTTGCACAAGGCAAGTGAAGAACCCTCTCAGAATAGGAAATGGCTGCTATAGAGACTGCGTCCCAGCTGCTGGAGAAATCTGCCGTAGAATGCTGCTGCTGCAATGAACTAGAACTAGGGGTTGATCCCCTCACCGGAATGAGCTGAAAATCGGTAGACTGCCTGTACTCACTGCTCCGGACCAAACCCAGAAACCATGAAGCAAATGGACCACCTCCGAAAAACACCCCAGAATGCCCTCCTCAAGGAAAACGCTGTCTCTCCCAAGCACAGCGCAGATGCCAAAGGAAGAAGGC
This sequence comes from Pinus albicaulis, assembly GCA_034641835.2. Taxonomy (NCBI): domain Eukaryota; kingdom Viridiplantae; phylum Streptophyta; class Pinopsida; order Pinales; family Pinaceae; genus Pinus; species Pinus albicaulis. Next base: position 101,620,404 of record CM076572.1, read on the forward strand.
TGGAAAAGGGCCACAAATCCCTCTGCAAACTCTCCAACTGAAAGACAATCCCTCCAAGCTGAAACACGCTGAAAACTCCACGAAAATCCCCCACAACAGAGCTGCTCTAACTCCAACTGCGTCCCCCCTCCAGGACTGCGCAGTCACTCAATGAGGCCCAGCTCCTCTGCAAAACGTCCACCCAAATCACCTGCAAATCAACTGCTAAAACTGAAGGAATACCTTGCCCGAGCAGGCACTCGAAGTCCCCCGGGGCCAAGGGCGAGATCTCCAACCGGAGACACTCAGTCGCACTAAACAGTGCTGCAGACCGACTAAACAACCGGCGTGCTCAAGTAGACAGAAGTCTAGCTCACAATATCATCAACATATCAATAATGCCCAAATGAGATAGCTCTCCCTCCTTTTATAACGCTGGCCCTCCTCAAACCCTACGTGGTCCCTCTCTCTCCCACGTGCTCCTCATGGGCCCGCGCAGAAGCTTCTAGAGGCTACGTGAGCCTCCTCTCATACGTGGTGTGGACCCCCAAGGCTCCCCCTTAAGTTATAACGTTGCATCTACTAGGGAAACACTTTATTTTATTTAAGTGAGTTAGACCCCTTTTCTCACTTTTATTTATTAATTAACTATAGTCGGCAAAACTATACAAAAATCAAATATTCCAATTAGCGGTGCTAATTAGGAATATTACATAAGATAGGATAAGATATGATAATTTTATTAATGCCCAACAAGTTACCACAAAGTTGGTCAATGGTGTTGATTTTGGGTAGCATCGGATGTGCTCTAAGTCTCAAATTTTATGGAGAGGCTTAGACACATGTATTTCATATAACCTAGAAGTCATTTGGGGAAATTCCACTTGGAGACAATTTTATTTGATAAATTATTTATTTTTAATGGGACCCTAAGTCTAAACTTAGAAAATTAAATAATTAATGGGTATTAATATAAACTGTGGGTGTAACTTCTAGAAAAAGACGAGGATCAAGTAAAAATGATCTTAGCCATTGATTAGCTTCTAATGTGGGTTGTTGAATGTCAACGAGAAGATTATTTAAGGAAGCTTGAGGGTCATTTGGAAAATACACCAAGAAGATACTCAGTTGCGCGGTTAAGATCAATTTTTTAGGAAGAAGAAATCGATTCAAAGGGAGAGTTATCTGAAAATATATGATCGTCCTTTGACACTTTGCAAGATTTTAAAATTATGTCTTTAGTTCATAATTTATTCATATATGATTAATCGAATTTTAATGAACTTAAAGATGAAAGGTATTCAAAGCATAAAAATGACATAAAGCAAGAGACAACCAATTGATGACAGAGTTCACCCATTTTGGGCTAAGTCTTTGGGCCCTGCTCAAAGGCTAGGCTGCTTTTTTGTCTTGTAGAGTCAAGTTGATGATGGAGTGGCAATGTTTCCCTTCTAGAAACATTCTCCTACAGAGAACTCTCACTCTGAAACTGACTCAGTTTTTACAAAGAGGTGATTGTGCCAATACAAGGAGTACTATATAGAAAATGTCCTCGTACTCAAACTCGAGATCAAAAATTAATAATATGACTGCTTCCAAACATAAGTGGCTTGGTTGTCTTCCTCCAGATCGCACTGCCCAAACAACTGCTCCAATGAGGAAACTGAATCTTCCACTGTGTCCGCAACGCCTCAAAACCCCTGTTCAGGCTTTTCAAACACTCAATTTGGCTTCTGAATGACCTCGAAATGCCCAATACAAATTCTGCACAAAGCTTGGCTCACAGCACCACCTCCTGCCTCCTGGTGCATTGGAAATACATTTTATACTGTCTTGAAAGTTGAAACTCTAACAAGTTTGCAAACATAGTAATATGATAAGGCACAACTATATGGTACCAAGCTTAACAGTTCGAATAAATCGAATGCAACCATATTACAAATATGGTATGAGGATTATATCACATGGCCCGTAGGCCTCTCCCCATATCATGGCACATAACTATAGCCACAAATCCATAACACAATGTATATTGCATACCTTTATCTTCCCGCACATAACCTTTGAGTTTGGCGGATATACGAATCTCTGTGGCAGATATGGTTGGCACAACTCCGCGCCTTGTGGCATAACATTAACCTCTCGCACCATATATTAACATATGGTTTAGACTTTGGCGCGTGGCATTTTAATTCATAGCAAATCATATCACCTGATGGATATTAACCATAACCAAAGCTTTGACATAGGACTTCGGCGGGGAAATAACGTTGCAGCCCGTGGCATAAGTTATAACCACCAAATTGATGGTGATACAACCTGGGCACATTTGATTGGAAACGTCTGACATTGGACCGCGGTAATATTCCGCCTCCGCCATATGTGGCATTAGTTGTAACCATAACCGTGGCATATCCATATAACAAAGGTTTTAAACTTAGCTTTGTAACTATATCCGACGGTGGCATAACATCTCAACCCGTGGCATGTTTTTTTCAACGATATGGATCGACGGTGATGTAATATGATTGTACTATTGGCATTTGTTTTAAACATTAAATATATGCCAACTCCCTTCGACCAACTCCGCGCCAATATGTGGAGAGGCTCCATGCCACATATGCATTGACACCTGGCTTTAACTGTGCGCTGATCTGTGGAGCCATATCACCGTTGATCTATTCTGCGCCAACTTTGGTATTGTTTTAGTGTGCTGATAAATATAACCAAAGGTTTGGAATATCGCATATGGTTAATGCTCTGAGCCAATACTTTGGAGCTTCGGTTAACAACTTTAGAGCACCGATAATATACACTGTGGGTTTGGCGGGGCTGCTTGATGTGGCAGGCTCTGCTAACCCTTCCCCAACTATGCAAACAGCTCAACATTAAATATAATATGTATGCCAATGTATATTAAACTTTAAAGCAATGTTGTGGTCCAATGGTAATGTTTTGTATTGATGTTTCAGAGGTCATGTGTTCAAGCCCGACCCATGCTAGTTGACCTGCGTTGTTGACTTGACCTGTGCGTTGACTTTGACCTGCCATGTGTCTTGCTAAGAGACTGCCACTTGGCCTGCTCTGGCCCTTTTTTTTACCTATTTGGGAAAAATTTCAGAGTGCATTTTCTCCCTTTTACGGAGGCCATTTTTGCAAGCCGAATATACCACTAGAATCAGCGCGACGAGCTCTTTGACTTGGTGCTAGTCTCGTGAGCATATGAGATTGTTGATTTTTGAGCATGTCGGGATCATCTGTAATCCATGACCATCCTGGTCTTCAAAAACATGACTAGACATAGCTTATGACCATCCCGGTCTCAAAAATTTACATAGCCAATATGACTAGACTCAAGCAAGATCCATTTGGATCATACCTCCCAACTAAAAGACTTTTGGTCCACCAAACGTTTATTACAATAAGGAATTTATTACATCAATCATCAGTACATAAAATGTCTAGACCTTATTACAAACTTGATCCAGGTGGATATCGATGGCCACCCACCTATTCCATCTGGACTAGCACCATCAATTCTTGCAGCTTTTCACATTCAGCACAACTTACTATTTACTATTTTTAGCAGGTTTTCGGGTCCTCCACTCTCGGAGCCGTTTTGGGGGCTTAATGATCCAGGTGGATATTGGTGGCCACCCACCTATTCCATTTGAACCCCCATCATCAGTTCTTCCAGTTTTCAAGTTGCAACAAAACTTACTATTTTTAGCAGTTTTTCGGGTCCTGAACTTCCGGAGCCGTTTTGAGGCCCTAAACGACGTTTTTTGGGCATCGCGCATCTAGCGATAATCGTGCCGAAAGTTGTAGTCCTCGGATGGATCTTTCTAACGAGCTATTGAGCGCATCAAACGAAGATCGTATGCCAAAGTTACGTCCCTAGGAAGTTGAACCACCAACTTACCCAAACGGGGCCCATAGTTTTGGCGCTTCATCTCCTAGGTTTTGGTTTTTGGATATTTAGAGTTCTCCATTGTTTCTCAATAATAAATAGGCCCTCGAGCCTCATTGTAACACAGTTGAGAGGTCTGTAGCCACCACATCTCTTCTCAGAGATTCGCTACCAGCACCCTAGCTATTGTATTTCCATTATGTCTGTAAGCATATTTCTGTTATTTGATATTAATGAAATGACGCATTATTTCCGCTGCATCTCTATGTTTATGGTTATTTCTGTATTCTGTTGCGTTCCTGCATAAATCCGGATCAAAACTCAACTAGACTTACTGATGTGATGACAAACCAAAACCGCATAATTAAACATAAGGCATGAAATCTGCCTAGTTCCAAGTAAGCAATTTCTCTAGAGACTTACATTTTTCCTTGCCAGTTTTCTTTGCTTCCCCTTGTCCTGATTGTGTTGCTGTCGATTCATGTGGTAGCATTGGACATTTGATCTTTAAATGTCCTTTCAACTTACATTGTGAACAAACTCTCTCTGCTGATTCTACAACGGACATCTTCTTGCTCAATTTCTCTGAGCTTTGTTTTGACGGTGCCGAGTCCTTCCCTGACTGTATGAAAGTCTTTCCCAAAATTTTCTTTACTTGCTGTGTTGCATCATACTTCCGCGGACTACTTGTAGCATGCACCTTCTTGCTGTAAACCTTATGCTTCCAGCATTCAGCTACACAATGGTTATTACATCCACATAAAGAACATGGATGTGTCTTTTTAACAATGTCCATAATAAAATTTTGATTGAAAGACTCACCTTTCGAATCACTGCTAGAATGACTCATCTGCTTACCTTTACGATCCTGTAGTTTTTTTGGCATTTGCTCAAGTTGTAATGACCAACACTGATCTGCTATGTGACCTTTCTTTCCACAATAGTTACATGTTGATTGGTCAAATCCCAATCCTTCGTATTGGGGTCTTTCCTGAACTGATATTGGTTGGAGTTTTCCTTGGCCATGCTTGCTGAGGCCTTTACCTTGTTGATATCCCATTTTTTCATCAACTTCATACCAATTCCTTTGGTATGTTTCTCGAAAGTTCCAATCTCATGATCAATTGAAGCCTCTTCCTTCTTTATTTCTGAATGAATTTCCTGAGATATTGGTACATAAGGAAGTTCCTGAGAAGGTGAGTAAAAAGTACAGATCACTTCTTCCACTGACTGTGCTTTTGAAGTAGCAGATAAATATGAACTGTCTTCATCCGACTGATGGAGTGGATGTACTTCATTGTCTCCAACGATGGATGGACTTTGATCTGAGAGACTTTCCCTCTGTCGATTTCTCTGCATGGCTTCAATCCTCGCTTGCAGTCTTTGTTTCTCTTCTTGCAATGCTTGCACCATGCCTCGCAATGCAGCGTTCTCTTGCTGATATTGTTGATTGGATTATTCCAATTCTTGCAACCCACTTTGCTTCGTGTTTCTACCCATCCTTGCAATCTGGTCAGAGCCTGCTCTAATACTAAAAATGATCTGAAAATAGATGATCGTCTTCTGACACTTTGTAAGCTTTTAAAATTATGTCTTTAGTTCATAATTTATTCATATATGATTAATCGAATTTTAGTGAACTTAAATATGAAAGATATTCAAAGCACAAAAATGACATAAAGCAAGAGACACAACCTGTTGATGACGGAGTTCACCCCCCCGGGCTACGTCTTCTGGCCCTACTCAAAGGCTAGGCCGCTTTATTGATCTCGCTTGGAAAGTGAGCACATCATTAATCTTTGTCTTGTAGAGTCGAGATGATGATGGAGTGGCAATGTTTCCCTTCTAGAAACATTATCCTATAGAGAACTCTCACTCTGAAACTAACTCAGTTTTTAGAAAGAGGCGATTGCGCTAATACAAGGAGGACTATATAGCAAATGTCCTCGTACTCAAACTTGAGATCAAAAAGCAATAATATGACTGCTTCAAAACATAAGTGTTGTGGTTGTCTTCCTCCAGATCACACTACCCAAACAACTGCTCCAATGAGCAAACAAACTCTTCTACTATGTCTGCAACGCCTCAAAACCCCTGTCTAGGCTTTTGAAACACTCAATTTGGCTTCTTAATGACCTCAAAATGCCTAATGCAAATTCTGCACAAAGGCTAGCTCACAACACCACCTCCTGCCTCCTGGTGCATTGACAATACATTTTATAATGTCTTGAAACTCTAACATTAGAGTTTGATGTAACAAGTTTGCAAACATAGCAAAATATGATAAGACGCAACTATATGGTAACAAACTTAACAGTTCGAATAAATCGAATGCAACCATATTACAAATATGGTATGAGGATTATATCACATGGTCCGTAGGCCTCTCCCCATATCATGGCACATAACTATAGCCACAAACCCATAATGCAATGTATTGCATAACTTTATCTTACCACATATAACCGTTGAGATTGGCGGATATACGAATCTCCATGGCACATATGGTTGGAAGTTGAAGGAACAACTCCGTGCCTTGTGGCATAACATTAACCTCCTGCACCATATATTAACATATGGTTTAGACTTTGGCGCGTGGCATTTTAATTTATAGAAAATCATATCGCCCGACAAATATGAACCATAACCAAAGCTATGACATAGGAATTCGGCAGTGAAATAAAGTTGAAACCCGTGGCATAAGTAATAACCACCAAACCGGCAGTGATACAACCCGTGGCACATTTGATTGGCAACGTTTGACATTGGACCGTGGTAATATTCCGCCTACGTTATATGTGGCATTAGTTGTAACCATAACCGTGGCATATCCATATAACAAAGGTTTTAAACTTAGCTTTGTAACTATATCTGGTGGTGGCATAACATCTGAACCCGTGGCATGTTGTTTTCAACGGTATGGATCAACGGTGATGTGATATGATTGGACCATTGGCATTTGTTTTAAGCATTAAATATATACCAACTCCCTCCTACCAATTCCGCGTCGATATGTGGAGACGCTCCATGCCACATATCCGTTGACACCTGGCTTTAACTGTGCGTTGATTTGTGGATCCATATCACCGTTGATCTATTCTGCGCCAATTGTGGTATTGTTTTCGAGTGCCGATAAATTTAACCAAAGGTTTGAAATATCGCATATGGTTAATGCTCCGTGTCGATACTTTGGAGCTTCGGTTAACAACTTAAGAGCGCCGATAATATACACCGTGGGTTTGGCGGGGCCGCCAGATGTGGCGGACTCCGCCAACCCTTCCCCAACTATGCAAACAACTCAACATTAAATATAATATTTGCGCCAATGTATATAAAGCAATGTTGTGGTCCAATGGTAATGTTTTGCGTTGATGTTTCAGAGGTCATGGGTTTGAGCCAGACCCATGCCTGTTGACCTGCGCTGTTGACTTGACTTGTGCGTTGACTTTGACCTACTAAGAGACTGCCACTTGGCCTGCTCTGGCCCTTTTTTACCTGTTCGGGCAAAACTTCAAAGTGCATTTTCTCCCTCCTACGGAGGCCATTTTTGCAAACCGAATATACCACTAGAATTAGCGCAACGAGCTCTTCGACTTAGCACTGGTCTCGTGAGCATCTGAGACTGTTGATTTTTGAGCATGTCGGGATCATCTGTAACCCATGACCATCTTGGTCTTCAAAAACATGACTAGACATAGCTTATGACCGTCCTGATATCAAAACATTACATAGCCAATATGACTAGGCTCAAGCAAGATCCATTTGGATCAGAGAGTTGCAGGTGGAGAGGAGAGAGAGGGTATCAACATCAGTCGAGAGTGCAAGAGCTAGTGATGCAGTGTAGAGAAGGGACAATGCAGAAGCAACAGAGGGACAACACAATGCAGTGACGCAAAATTGGACAGTCTTCATGTAGTGGTGACACAGAGGAGGCAACAGGGCCTCTCTAGGGATCAGGTTCTCATCAGAATTTGTGAGAAATTTTTTCTCTAGTGTTATCACAGAGATTGCTCTTCATTACTGCTAATTGTTCTTTGTACAAGAGATTTTTGCTAAAGAATAATAAAGAAACCCTCATCTGCTGCACCGGTTTTCCCACATTGGGTTTTTTCGGGGGCAATTGTTCAAAAGTAATTGTGTCATTCTTGTGATTGTATTTCTTTATATTTTGTCTCAATATTTTAATTGTGAAGGTTGCAGTAGAATTTATTTCGATATTTACTGAAGTAATTTTTGTAAATAACTTGTTATTGGAAGATAAGTAGAAGAAATAATATCAGTCATTGTAGTTGGATTTCGATTTAGAAATTTTCACATGGTATCAGAGGTTGATTGGGAAAGGATACAGAAGAATCTGCATTGAAGGGAAGCTATGGTGCTGCGCTAGCAGCAAATCGAACCCCAAAGGGATTACATAGTTTTTCTGCAAAGGCTACCGGAGAAAAGAAATAGCACGATGGAAGATCATGACATTTATGAGTTATCTTCCAGATTGGAAGAAGAATTTGCTTGTTCGTTGACTTTTGCATCAGCCAATGATTGGTACATTGATAGCGGGGCTTCAACTCATATGACTGGAGTACGAGAATATTTCTCGAGCTATCAAGAAGAACGAATGGACTTCTTGATCACTATGGGAAACAAAACGTAGTGTACCCCAGTAGGGAGAGGGACCATAGCATTTCAGACAGAAGCAGGAGATAGCCTCCGAGCCACGAATGTGCTGCATGTGCCAGGATTGGGAATGAATTTACTTTCAGTGCCCCAGTTGCAGGACAAGGGATATGATGTGTACTTCATTGGAAGGAAAGTATACATCAAGCATCCAAGCTGGAAGAAAAAAGCTCAGATTGGATCTCGAAGCAACATACTATATAGGTTGCAACTCGAGTCACCAATGGCACTGGTAGGCAGCGATCTCAATAGTGAAAAGGATCTGAATGAGCTATGGCACAGATGAATGGGCATCTACATGATGAAACTTTAAGGATACTCAGAGAAACTGTTACGGGAGTTCCAGACTTAAGTACCAAGCACGATGACGTATGCAGAGGATGCGTATTAGGGGAGAATGCTAAAGCAACATACTCCAGAAGCAACAATATGGCAAAAGGTGTATTGGGGCTAATACACTCAGATATCTGCGGTCCAATGTCTACTAGAGTTCTTAGTGGTGGGGAATATTTGTCACTTTTATTGATGATAACTCCAGGAAAACTTGGATCTACTTCTTAAAGACCAAGGATGAGGTCTTTGGTCAGTTTAGAGAATTCAAAGCTCTGGTTGAAAACCTGGCAGGGAAGAAGATAAAAGTATTGTGCTTCGATAATGGTGGAGAATATACTCACAAGGACTTCACTGAATTCTGTGCAAGAGAGGGCATCAAAAGAGAATGGACGACTCCATATAATCCAGAGTAGAATGGAGTTGCAGAGCGAAAGAATAAAACTATTGTTTGGGCAACAAAAGCAATGTTGTATGACTAGGATCTACCTAAGTTCTTATGGGCAGAGGCATGCAACACAACAGTTTATATCCAGAATAGGACTCCTCATGGAGCTTTGGCAAGATAACGCCTGAGAGTATCTTTACAGGAAAGAAGCTGGAAGTGAGTCATTTCAGGATATTCGGAAGTGTGGCATATTGTCACATTCCTGATGAGAAGCGGAATAAATTAGATCAGAATGCAGAAAAGGGGTATCTCATACGATACAATGAGACTTCAAAGGCATACAGAATCTAGATTCCGAGCAACATGAAGATTGTAGTCAGACGGGATGTAAAGTTCATGGAAGACAAAGCTTTCAGGAAATCCCGAGAGATGCGTACTGGAGGATAGTCTGAGGATGTTCCTCTTGTACAACAACAACAGGGAGAAGAATTGGCAGGTGGACAGACATCTGGATCAAGCACTGTAAACCAACACCAGTGTTTCCTCAGGTGAGGGAAATCTAGATAGTTCACAGCAGATGGGACATCAGGAAGAGTAACTGATTGAGCCACTCACCACTAGTGGCAGAACTAGCAAAGAAGTACGCTAGACGTTAAGGGATGCAGAGGAGTTTGTTGGAGCTCCTATAACCGAGAAAAGGCAACGCAGACAACCTGACAGATACCAAGCCTTGGCAGCATAGGTTGAAGAACCCTCTAATTTTCAGGAGGCCGTACAACATCAAGTTTGGGTGGATGCCATGGTAGACGAGTACAATTCTATCATGACAAATGATGTGTGGGAAGTTGTACCTAGACCAAAGAACAGATCAGTTGTAGGTTCGAGATGGATCTACAAGATCAAGTATGCTGCAGATGGCATCATAGAGAAGTACACTATATAAGGCTAGGTTCGTGGCCAAGGGATATGCATAGAAAGAGGGAATTGACTATGAAGAGACCTTCGCCACTGTAGCCAGATGCACCTCCATCAAATTTGTTGTGTCCTTAGTAGCGCAGATGGGATGGGAAATTCACCAAATGGATGTCAAGACATCGTTCTTGAAGGGGTGATGGAAGAGGAGGTGTACATAGAACAACCTGAAGGCTTCGAAACCCATGAGAAGAAATCTCAAGTATTCAGACTAAAGAAAGCCTTATATGGGCTCAAACAGGCACCGAGAGCGTGGTATGGTCAGATTGACAGTTACTTGCAGCAGTTGGGATTTGTCAAGAGTGATGCAGATCCCAATCTCTACTATTTGATGGTAGAGAATGAGCCACTAGTTTTGGTACTATATGTAGACGATCTGTTCCTTACAGGATCATCTAGGCTCATAAAGGACTACAAGAAGAACTTGGAAGCATAATTCGACATAAAGGATTGGGGGTTGATGCATTATTTTCTAGGGTTGGAGATATGGCAGAAGAATGGAGAGATCTTCCTAGGACAAGGAAGATATGTCACAGAAATTTTGAAGAGGTTCAGGATGCAGGATTGCCGGCCCATGGCAGCGCCCATGAGAACCAACTAGAAGAAGATAAATGCATCGGGAGACAAGGAAGTGGACCCCACTTTGAACGGACAACTCATTGGGTCACTTATGTATCTGGTCAACACTAGGCCAGACATTTGTTTTGCTGTCAACACCCTCAGTCAGTTCATGGTAGAACCGAAAAGGGTACACTGGGCAGCAGCTAGGCACATTCTCAGATATGTGCCGAGTACAGTCGGATATGGGTTGAAATACACCTAAGGAGATGATGTCAGACTGAGCGGATTCACAGATGCAAATCGGGCAGGAAGTTCAGTAGATCGGAAAAGTATCACCGGGTATTGCTTCAGTATCGGATCAGGAATGACCTCCCGGTGCAGTAGGAAGCAGAAGTTCGTAGCACTGAGCTCATCAGAAGTAGAATATATGGTAGTAAGCACAACTACGTGCGAAGCTATATGGCTTAGAAAATTGCTAGTGAATTTATTCAGAAGAAGGATGAAAGCAACTAGTACATTCTGTAATAATCAAAGTTGTATTAAACTCTCTGAGAATCTAGTATTTCATGATTGGTTAAAGCACATCGACATCAGGTGTCATTTTATTAGAGACTAGGTTTAGCCTGGGGCAATACAATTGCAATACGTCCCCACAGGAAATCAGGTGGTAGACATACTCACCAAAGCTCTAGGAAGGGCCAAGTTTGTTCACTTCAGGGAGTAGAAGGGTATGGTAGAGAATCTGTTACAGTAGCAGAAACAGGTGATGTCTCATGCAACATTTGAGAGGGAGTTGTAGTAAGGATGCAGTGTTGGCAATGGTAGTGTCAGCAGCAGTACAGTTGTAGCAGCAATGTAGTAGTTGGTGGACAACATGTCAGACATCAATAGCACAGAGGGAGATGCTTCAGAGTCAGAGCAGTATGCAATAGAGTGTATTGCTAGAGCACATTCCTCGCTATGAGGGAGTATTGATTTGGGGTAGCATCGGATGTGCTCTAAGTCTCAAATTTTGTGGAGAGGCTTAGACACATGTATTCCAAATAACCCATAAATCGTTTGGGGAAATTCCACTCCGAGACAATTTTATTTGATAAACTAATTATTTTTAATAGGACCCTAAGTCTAAACTTAGGAAATTAAAATAATTAATGGGTATTAATCTAAATTGTGGGTGTAACTTCTAGAAGAAGACAAGGATCGAGTCAAAATGATCTTAGCCATTGATTAGCTTCTAATCTGGGCTGTTGAATGTCAATGAGAAGATTATTTAAGGAAGCTTGAGGGTCATTTGGAAAATACACCAGGCAGATACTCAGTTGCCCGAGTAAGATCGATTTTTCAGGAAGAAGAAATAGATTCAGAGGGAGAGTTGCAGGTGGAGAGGAGAGAGATGGTATCAACATCAGTCGGGAGTGCAAGAGCTAGTTACGTAGTGCAGAGATGGGACAACACAAAAGCAACAGAGGGACAACGCAGTGCTGTGATGCAGAACTGTGCAATCCTCACCCAGTGGTGATGTAGAGGAGGCAACATGGCCTCTCCAGGGATCAAGTTCTCATCAAAATTTGTGAGAAATTTTTTCTCTAGTGTTTGTTGGTGTCCCGTGTTTTGATAGTTTGGCAAATCAAAAGACAAGGCAACATCAGAACCAATCTTTAGAGTTCCAGGATCTAGTCCTCCTGTTCTCAGAGAGGGATCTCTCAAATATTTGTTTGCAAAGGTTTATCTTGTTTGCTTTGGTTATGGATTTTAGACTAGTTATTACGTGCATATGTCTGTTTGGTTGGGTTGAGTTGATACAGCAGAATATGAAAGGTCTAGGAAAGATAGACAGAAAGAGGAAATATCCGGTTCATTGGGCAATGGAGTCAAAATAAGGTCATGACAAACTCTTCAAGGGATATGGGATATCAAAGGGCAAATCTAACTTGGCCACAGGATCCTTTGTTTTGGAATGAGATGGACATTAATGTTTTGGAAAGAGAAGTTTAATTCTCAACAAAGGGAAATTGAAAACATAACTCAACAATAAAGAGATATTTGATAGACAGGGCTAAACATAAATTCTGCAAATATTCTTTAAGTAAATAATGACTTCAAGACAACTTTTAAAATGAAATCTAAGATTCGGGGAACACCCTATTTCCTCAAAGATTTTATTTTAAAGGACTTAGAAAACATAAAAGATTCACTGATAATTGCAATCATAGAAGAGGGAACACCTAAATAACATCTATGCTTACAACTATAAAGACCTTCGAAACAACTGTTCAAGCAATGGCAAAGGGCAAGATCAAAACCGACCTCTTTGATTAACTTAAAACAATGGTACTTCAATTGGAGACTTCAATAACAACTTTCAAGTGATAGCAGGCAAGCAGGGAAAACCATAAATCATGCTGAAACCAACTATTTGAGCTATTAAGGAAATAAACGAGCATGAAGACTAAAGAGAAGGTTTAAAGCCTCTAAAATACTTCAGCAGAAGAAAACATAAAACAGTGAAGGGTGAACAGGTCTAAGGTGCTTCCAGGAGTCATTTCTTAGCCTAAAACTTTCAGCCTACTGTAGTAAGAAATTATGGAACTTAATGAAAACAGGAGAAAACATTAAATAGTTAGGATACTTCACCAACAACCAAGCTCAGGGATCCAATGATAGAGCCTTCTCAGGAACAAGCATGCAACAACATCATCAAGACATCCAAGACTTCAATTTGTTCTTCAACTTCAACAGACTTGTATATTTATTTCAGAGAGTTTCAGTATTACGGCTTGTGATCAAACAACAACCAACAATTTCTCATCTTATGCAGAAGTACTTATAGGAAGATGAGGAGGTGAGAACTAACAAAAATATCTCATGAACCATTAATACAGATTAAATGACTTCTTGGCCTTTTGAGGGGTTCGATGGAGAAGTGTACAGGTGGATCACTGTATTAATGTTTTACAATTAATATCAAAGCTCGGTGGGAGCTTTATTTGACTTTGAGGCTCTATGTTCTGTCTGGAGCAACTCTGCAGATATTTTCTATTAAACTCCTTTGGCGGAATTAACTTCTTGGCAGCGCTGGAGGCAGATATTTCCTGAATCAATAACTTCGGCCTCTGTTTTGAATGGTTTGAGGCGACAGGTGGCTCTTTGTAGTAGCTGAGGAATCAATTCGCCTCAGTTGAAGCGGTGGAAACCTTTTTGTCAGCGAAACACTTATGATTTTCTTAAATAGTGTCTTAATTCGGGGAATTAGGTTTTTATAAACATTCTTAGCCATAATTCCCCAAATCTGTCTTCAACCTTCTGTCCTTCTGCACTTTGTTCTTCAAAACTTATACTCTTTTAAAATCGCGTTAAAACGCAGTGTCTTGTCAATGTGCAGAGCCGCACAGGGCTTTTTATGGTATCGGCGCCCATGGAACGTCGATCAAACATTCAAATGAAGCCCTGCGAATGGTTCTTTTCATAGGCCGAAGGTATGGGAATCGTCATTCCCAACTCCCGGCTTTTCTTCAATATAACGACGGAGATCCTTTAAAACCTGCATAAAACATAGAATTATAAAGAAATCCTACGCTTTTTAGGTTTAAACTGCTTCAGATGGTGGGGAAAGGAGCGTAGCCGTTGGATGAAAACATCCAACGGTGGAGATCTGCGCAAAAAGGACAAAAGAAGAGCGAGAGAAGAGATAAGGCGGGGTGATTTCTGGACCGTCCGATCCGGACACGTGGATGGTCCAGATTAAATCGGAAGGTCGCAATCGAGGTTTGCAATTGGGGGGGAGTGAGTAAATGGAGCGATTGAATCACGCGACGCGATTATGCGCGGACCGTTGATCTAAAACTCAGATCAACGGTGGGAATTGAATCGGGGTAATCGCAATTGGAGGTGGCAGGTAGGTGCATGCGATTGCGCAATCGGGGAAAGTTGCGATGCGATGATCGGGGGATAGGAGCGATTAAGCGATAGTCGTTGATCTAAGAGTGAGATCAACGGTGGACAACCAATCGGGGGAGTCGCAATCGGAAGGGCAAACAAAATGCATGCGATTTAACTTTTGCGATGCAATTGAAATCGTCGACGCGACGGAGCGATGACCGTTTGATCAGTTTTCAATCAATGGCAGAGATTAGTCTTTATAATATACGGAAAAATCGAAGTTTTTAATATAAAACAAAGGTTTATATGGATCGGGGCGGGATATTTACATGTAAAGGGGGATAGGTGCCCGACTGCGGGGCCTTTAGTTATATGGAACGCAACGGGCTCGGGGCATATAAAACAGGGGCTAATCGCAATCGGGCCATCGGGCCTGGTCCTTTTAATCAACCCATTCTGAAAAGTTGCGATGCGATGAGCGCCCTGGGACTTCAATGCTTGGTCCCGGGGTGAAGGTTATATGGAATGAAAAGGGGGCGGGGTTTATATACAGGGGCTCAATCGCATCAGAAAATTTCGATGCGGTCTTTTTGATCAACCCATTTGTATTTAACACGTGATTTGGCTTTTTAAGTCAAAACTTTGGAAAAGTGGGTTGTTGGACTTTACAAAGGAAAAAACGGATCGGGCAAGAAAAATGAAAGGTGTTAAGCGCCGGAGGCGGGCCCACAGGATATATATATATATATATATATATATATATATATATATATATATATATAAATCGATGCGATCGGGAGTTTTTTAATGCAAAGGCTGATCGCATCGCAAGTTTTAAACACAACAATAAAACATATGGGCTCGCTTGATTTATTCCGATGCGATAAGCACCGGGAGGGGCTTAGCACCTGGTTTCCAGGTGTAGGCATGTGGGGGGAAGTGATTAGGACTTAGCCCAAGGGGCTTAAGTCCATAGAAAAGACTTGTATTTTTTGTGAAATTTTTCATGATTTTCAAAGGAATTGGGGTTTTCGGAATAGTTTAAAAAAATGGGTTTTTAACTATGGGTAAGTGATCTTCATAAATGGGAGAAGAGGATTTATGAAAATAAGGGATTTTTGATGGAGAAAAAGGAGAGCAAATGAAGGTTTTAGAAGAGGGAAAAAGAAGGTCTTTCAGCAGTCTTTCATTTGGAATCAGCAGAAATTTCTGAGTCTTTTGAAGTGTAAATAGCAATATAGGATCTGGACAGAGGCATGAGGCCTTCAAGAGTCTTCAAGAGCCAACAATTTTTAGTAATGAAAAATTGTTCCTTGAAGGCTCAAAACAGATTTAGCCACCTTTTGGTATAACAAAATATTATAGGTGGCTAACAGTGTTATCACAAAGATTGCTCTTCATTACTATTGATTGTTCTTTGTACTAGAGATTTTTGCTGAAGAATAATAAAGAAATCCTCATCTGCTACACCAGTTTTCCCACATTGGGTTTTTCCGGGACAATTGTCCAAAAATAATTGTCATTCTTGTGCTTGTATTTCTTTATTTTTTGTCTTAGTATTTTAATTGTGAAGGCTGCAGTAGAATTTATTTCGATATTTACTTAAGTAATTTTTGTAAATAACCTGTTATTGGAATGATAAGTAGAAGAAATAATATCAGTCACTACAGTTGAATTTCGATTTAGAAATTTTCACAAATGGTACTCAAAAAGTACAACCAATGAGAATAAATATTGGGAATGTGAAAGAAACTCCTATCCTTATCTTACTAAAAGTAGAGAAACAACTAACAAATTAATCAATAGAAATGCAAGTATTGCAGATGCAAAACCGAGATGAAAACCTTGTCAAGTTTACAACATCGCAATCAAGGCATGTAAAGGTGACCACAAGAAGCATAGTAGGGAGAGAGGGATGATGGCTCTTGATCCAAGTTATCACTCGCTATAAGGGGCCCACTGCACTCCTTGATGATGTTGTACAACAAATAATTGTTGTTGAGGGGGCCTAGGAATGTATCCAAGGGGAGCCTCGAAGCAATGAGGTCCCTTGCTTCTAACATCCAAGGTAAAGGGGAAGAATATCTGAATGGAAAACATGTTGCTAAGGAGGCTCTGGTGAGAAGTATTGTATGTAGAGCAAATTTGACTCTAGGAACTCCTATTGTTGGTCTGTCTAGTGGCTAGATGGGATCTGGAACTATAGTCCCTCAAAGTCTCATGGAGATCTATCAACCCAAGAAATGGGACCTATTTACAAATGATTCTATATTTGTGGAAGATGAGATTCAATTAGATGGTCTTGTGGAGCTACCTAATAGATGAGACACAACTTCAGAATAGCAAGTACCCATGGAGCATCTTCATTGAGGAGGTAGAAAATGAAGAAGCATCAATTATTGGTATTACTAATTAGTGACCACTCACTAGTGACTTGTTTTATGAGTAAATGCTATCTAACATGTTTTGTAGTTATCTATGTAAAATTATGGCTAAAATATTGAAGCTTGAAACATTGAATCTAACATTTTGAGAAGTAAATCATGAATGTCAAATTGGAATTTTGATTGTGACATTATTATTTTTCATACTTAATGTTATTTTATACTTTAATTATTCCTTTTACATTTCTATGCTCTATATATTTACTATATTCCTTGTAACTTTTTAAGCATATTTACTTAATCTTTGTATATGTATATATAAGTATTGTGACATCCCTATGTAATAATATATGACCCCCAGGGGTGTTGTGTCTGCATCTTGCATGTCGGACACGAACATGCCAGGATATGTGTCCTAGACATGTCCTACCTATACTCTAAAAAAGACTTTTCATTGTTATTTTCTCAGTTTTAGTTGGATAGAAAGAGCTCTAATGATCTCACATTGTGTAGATGAAGGGTAACATCGAGATTTGAAGGTATTTTAACTATTTTGTAAATGTTCTATTTTCTAAAAAAAATTGGATCTTCATGTCTATACTTCATTCTTGTATATATATATATATATATAGTCCTCCATATCCTATTTCTAGGGTTGACATTATGAAAATTCCAAAACCTAGAATTCCTATTGCAGCAAACTGATATTACTTCTTCTACTTGATTTAATCATGCAAGTTATTTACTGTGTTCTACAAGTAAATATTGAAGCAAATACACTACCCTTCACTACATAAAATAAATTGCGGAAATTAAATGCAAAACAAGATTTGACCAAGAAAAATAATAACACACATGACACTGTTATTTTTGGACTAAGTCCCCCGAAAAACCCAATGTGGGAAAACTGGTGCAACAGATGAGGGTTTGATTTTATTAAGCAGAAGTTTTGACTACAACTAGGATGCCTTACTAGCCATCCATACAGAGAAAATTATTGACATAGAATTAGTGAGAAAATGTCCTCACACTAACACTGGAGATCCGACACTGACCCCATGCTAAACTAGACAGCCCCATGTTGCCTCTGCCCAAATTTGCGTCACCCTAGCTAGGATCTGCGTCGGCTTCTTCTGTCAGATCTGTTGAGGTTTTGGGGTAGCATTGGGTGTGCTCTAGCTCCCAAACTTTGTGAAGGGGCTAAGACACACGAGATATCCAAGACCTAGAAAGCGTTTGGAGAATTTCATCCGGTGTAATAGTTATTCAAATAATTAAATTTTTTAATGGGGACCTTAAGTCTAACTTAGGGAAATTGAAAAATTAAAGTGAATTAAATTACACGTGATGAAATGTTCTAAGTGATGTGGATCAAGCTTTCTTTTAATCTCATCCGTCGATTAGAGATTAGATCACGACCATTGGTTGGCCAACGAGAAAAGTATAAAGGAAAGGCTTGGGCTTAGTTGGAGAAAACACACATTGCAGAGCACTGAAGCTAAGTCGAATTTCTGGGGTGGGGTTTGCTGAGGAATTCGAAGTGAGTTTGCAGTGTAGTGAGGGGCAGAGATCGACAAGGGATGATCTGATCCAAGGCCGAGAATACAGCAGCAGAGAGGCAGCATCGCACTAGGGCAGCGCAGAGGCTAGCAGGAGGGACGCAACCCAGCCAAGCTGACACAGAGCCTTCCAGAGTGACTGCGCAGAGGCTGCGCTAGGCTAGAGGGCTGATGCAGAGTCTGGAGTAGACTACGCTGAGGGTTTCCAGTGGACCAGAAAGGGCTCGTTGTCTGTAAATCCCAATTAAGGGTGTGATTCAGCCATATTTTCTGTCTCCGAGTGAAAGGTACAATTGCCGTGCATTTTCTCTGTAGGTCAGACCGTTTCTGGTGCCCAGATTGTTGTATTTAGATTCTGCATAATAATAAAACCTTCTAGAGCTGTTGCATCGATTTTCTTGCATTGGGTTTTTTCGGGGACATTTGTCCGAAAAATCTGTGTAATTTTGTCACATGTGCGTGTTGTTTAGTAAATGATTTGTAGATGTGTAGGCTGCAGTTTTTATTTGTTTTAATGTTTTTCTGAATACTTCAGATTAATAACTTGTTAATTAATCAAACAAGTAGGAGAAGTAGATCGAGACACTCCAATAGGGTTTCTGTTTTGAAACATTCACATGATCTTCTGTTGGCTTGGATCTAATCTTCTAGCCGCTCCGGTCTCACACCCCGACACTTCGGCATTGGATCTGACTGATCCTCAGCGAAATCACTGATCTTCTCAAGGCTGCAACGTTGCCTTTGCGTGGCCCTGCGCTGCCTCTGCGTAGCTGCTACGTTGCCTCTTTTGTGTCCTCTTCTCTGCCTTCTCTGTTATTTATTCCTGGCTCAGGAAAACACTTTCCAACCGAAACTATCATTGCCCCTCATTGCAGTTGAATCAACTCGATGATCTTCTCTGCTGCTGAGCACTGCTCACTTGAGAAAATTGATCTCTAGACTCACTCGATGTGTTTTTCCAAATGCCCATCAAGTCCTTCTAATATTCTCATTGAGACTTCAACGGCCGAGATTAAATTGCTAATCAACGGCTAAAATTAACTTGACTTGACCTCCGTCTTTTGCTAGAAGATTCACACCCTGTTTTATTAATACCCTTTAATTATTATAATTCGCTAAGTTTAGACTTAGGCTACCATTAAAATTAATTAATTATTTTAATAAAACAAAATCCAAGTGGAATTTCCCAAAACGCTTTCTGGGTTATTTGGAATACATGTGTCTAAGCCTCCCTGCAAAATTTGAGACTCAGTGCACATCTGATGCTACCAAAAATCAAAAGACATGTTTCATGTCGACCACTTACATCTTTGTCCTCCGTGTCCTATGTCTTCATGTCGTGTGACTTGGCATTCTACTTCCACATCCAAGATCTAAATGGCGTGGCATAGAAACAAACCTCACTTCATGCATAAAAGTTCTTCCATAATGAAAAAAGAGACAAGCTTAAGGTTGGGAGGAGACATATGACTTTGTAATCATTCACTAGTCATTTGCTTCTATGTGACTTCCATTGGTCCATATGACTTGCCAATGAGAAATCAACAATGACTTGTAGGAATAAAGCACGTCTGTACTCAAGAAGGCATTGAACAAAGATCATTGAGCATAGCCCATGAAGAACATTACATGCATAAAATTTCTTCCATAAAGAAAAACGAGACAAGCTTAAGCATGGGAGGTGAAGGATGTTTTCATAATCATTACTAGTAAGATTCCTCTAAAAGAAGGATTTAGTCTATGAAAAATCGATAAAAGTATCGCTTATTGCAATCAAGTAGTAATCATCCAATGTATATAATGCTGAGCAAAATTATTATAATGCAAATACTGAATAAAAACACGATTTCAATATTCTCCAAAATAAATTGCGAAAACTCTGATACAAAACCAATCACAAAATGGACACAATATTTTTGGACAAAAACATCCCTGGAAAAACCCTGAAGGGAAAACTAGTTCTTTAGATTTGAGGGTTTTATTAATATTCAACAAATTTTGCAATTGATAAATATTACATTACTTCTTGCCAAATCCCGACAAAATATTTCTTCACCTCCACATGTCAATCTAACCCCTGGAAGGCTCACGGCCTCCCTCTGCAACCTGACACGACCTCACACTAGAAAATATGGCCTGCATGACCCCACAAGTGGCTCCTGGACCTTTGATGCTCACATCTTGGACGGAATCAGCCTCCCGGCTCTTCTGGAAACTCGTACAACCCTCCTGGCAATCTGTATGATCTCCTCCTGGAAAATACTGTGAAAATTCCTACACCGGAATCCTATTGCAGCAACTAATGAGAATTCTTCTATTTGTTAATTTCTGAACAAATTATTTACTATGTTCTATGGTAAATATTGAACGGCATACACTACAGCGTTCACAAAATTAAACTGCGGAAAATAAATAAGCGTGGAAACAAGATCTGAGCAAGAAGAAACAATAGACACACGACACCGTTATTTTTGGACTAAGTCCCTAGAAAAACCCAATGCGGGAAAACTGGTGCAGCAGCTGAGGGTTTGTATTATTATGCAGTAATTTTGAATACAATCTGGGATTCCTTACTGGCCATCCACACAAAGAATTTGAATGACAAAGAGCTACTGAGGATTACCTCACACCGACACTGGAAATCCTGACTGACCAGACACTGAGCTAATGAGCCCTACGCTGCCTCTGCACAACGTTTGCTTCACTCTGCGTGGGGACTGCGTCACCTCTGTTTGTTGGCTCTTCTGCTAGTTGGATATTGATCTTTGGCCCCTTTGGTCTCACACCCGACATTCCGACACTAGATTTGATTGATCCTCCATTGAATCTTGGATCTCCTCAAGGCTACAGTGCTGCCTCTGTGTGGCTCTACGCTGCCTCTACGTAGCTGCTATGTTGCCTCTTTTGCGTAATGCCTCTTGTCTTTCCTACTGTGTATTCCCGACTTATGAAAGATCTCCAACCGGAAATTATCTTTGCCCCTCTCTGCAAGGATCAACTCGATCGATCTTCTCCCCGAGCACTGCTCACTAAATAATTTCGATCTCTAGACTTTGTCGGTATTATTTCCAAATGCCCCATCAAGTCCTTATAATCTTCTCATTGAGACTTCAACGACCGAGATTAAATCGTTAATCAACAACTAAGATTAACTTGACTTGATCTTCGTTTTTTTCTAGAAGATTCACACCCTGTTTTAATTAATATTCTTTAATTATTTTAATTTCCTAAGTTTAAACTTAGTGTCCCATTAAAAATAATTAATTATTTTCATAAAACATAATTTGGTTGGAATTTCCCAAAACGCTTTCTGGGTTCTTTGGAATACATGTGCCTAAGCCTCCCTGCAAATTTTGAGACTTAGAGCACACCCGATGCTACCAAAAATTAACACTCACTCTTAGCGAGGAATGTGCTCTAGTAATGCATCCTCTTGAAGCACTACACTAATTCTGCAACATCTCCCTCTGCGTTGTTGATGTCTGACACTGCTGCCCATGAACACTGCGCTGCTGCTGGCCTTGCGTACTACTGCACTGCAACTTTGTTGCTTATTGCAACAGAAAAACATCCAAGTACTGAACTTAGTGTTCAAAATGATGCATCTCGTGCTGAAGATCTGACTACTGCTAGACTTTGCGCTGACCCTCTGAAGCTGTTGCACTATTGCTGACTCTGCGCTGTGCCTTGTTGCACTGCTGCTAACCCTGCTGTGCGCTGCTCAAACTCTGTCGCTCTCTAGCTATTGCATTGTCACTTCTGCACTCCTCTACACCAATTGATATTGGTCCATCCTGCTACTTCTGATTTGGGCCCCCGTAGCAAGGTAATGATCCAAGAGGTGGACTCCTCAAGGAACCTGCCCAATCTGTCTTTCTTTCGAATTACAACTCTAGATCACCCCAATTCTCCCCTGGAGATATGTGGGGAATCATCGCGAATTCTTCCTACTCGATCCTCGCAGTTGCATCCCATGGATCATGCTTCTCATCTTTGTCCTTCTTCTTGAGAGGACACTATGTAGCGTAATGTCCCATTTCGCCACATCGGAAGCATTTAATCTTTGAACGTCCTTCTTCCGCCTCCGGTGCTCCTGCTGCCCCTTTGATGCAAGGGCTGCATTCTCATCCTCCTCCTTGGGCTTCGTCCCACTATTGTTGCTACCATCAAGCTTGCACTTGAGTAAGTCTCTCCTCATCTCTTCCCATTGAAGAGCTGCCCACATTCCTTCCCAATTCGAAAACTTCTTTCTGCCCAAGATACTCTGGACAAAGACTTGATATTCTTTGGACACGGAACTCAGAGCCAGTTTGACCATCTTCGTGGCCTGAGGCGCTGCTCCCACAGCTACCAGTTGATCTCGGACATCCTGAAGTTTTGCAAGGAATGGATCAACACGTTCTCCCTTCTGCATCCTTGTAGTCCGCATCTTTTCCTCCAAGAACATCTTCCGCTGTTCGGAAGACCCTGATATACCGTGACCAACGCATCCCACATTTCCTTTGTTGGAAATATGTGAGACAATGTTATCCTTCACCCCGTCGAGGATCAACCGTTTGGCTTTTGCCTTGTTCTTCTTGAAGGCTCTTAATGGTGTTGCATCTACAAGTGCAACTACTGCACTATCGATGAAGGCCTTGAGCTCATGCTCATCCAGAAGGAAGGAGATCCTTGCCTTCCAGATTACATGGTTAGAGGCACCCTCCAACCAGTCCTGATCACGCAACCCACTGGCTGCCATCTCACCCAATCAAACGTCGAACTGACACCTCTAACCCTCTACAAAACTGGCTCTACGCACTCCCTACAGGAGCAAGCCAAATAAATCACGATATCGTTGCTTTTGCACGGTAAAGCAGAATTTCTTGGGCAAGAAATTCTCTGAGGTCAGAATTCCCCCAAATGTGTCTTCTTCTCTCTTCTGACGCTTTCTGCACCAACAACTGCGGCTACAAGAAAATTGCGTCCCACCAACTGTTGATCTGCTCTAAATCTGATGCGCTGCTCCCTCTGTCTCTGAAAAACTGCAAACTGGAAAATCCTACCTCTCTGCCGGCTCAGTCAAAGAGAGATTTCCTTGCAGATCTAGCCCTCCAGGCTTGGATTGCGTAATCACTGCAGAAATCAATTTTCTGCTTATGCAACTCTTTGATCTCCTACTTCTTCTTCAACGATGGATCCTTCTGGTCTGCTCTCTTGCTCCTCTTACACTGCTAAACAAGCTCTGATACCATGTGAAAATTCGTAGTCCCGAAATCCTACTGTAGCAACTGATGAGAATTCTTCTATTTGTTAATTTCTGAACAAATTATTTACTGTGTTCTACGGTAAATATTGAACCCCATACACTACAACCTTCACAAAATTAAACTGCAGACAATAAGTAAGTGTGGAAACAAGATCCGAGCAAGAATAAACAATAGACACATGACACCATTATTTTTGGACTAAGTCCTCGGAAAAAACTAATGCAGGAAAACCAGTGCAACAGCTGAGGGTTTGTATTATTATGCAGTAATTTTGAATACAATCTGGGATACCTTACTGGCCATCCACACAGAGAATCTGACTGACAAAGAGCTAGTGAGGATTACCTCACACTGACACTGGAAATCCTGACAGACCAAACACTGAGCTGATGAGCCCTACGCTGCCTCTGCATAGATCTGTGTGGGGTCTGCGTCACCTTTGTTTGTTGGCTCTTCTGCTGGCTGGATACTGATCTCTAGGCCCTCCAGTCTCACACCCCGACACTCTGGCACTAGATCTGACTGATCCTCAGTTGAATCTCGGATCTCCTCAAGGTTGCAGTGTTGCCTCTACATGGTAATGCGCTACCTCTGTGTAGCTGCTACACTGCGTACTGCCCTCTGTCTTCTCTGTTGTGTATTCCCGACTCAGGAAAGATCTCCAGCTGGAAATTATCTCTGCCCCTTTATGCAAGAATAAACTCGATTGATCTTCTCCCGGAGCACTTCTCACTAAAGAATTTCGATCTCTAGACTCTGTCGATATTATTTCCAAATGCCCATCAAGTCCTTCTTATAATCTTCTTGTTGAGACTTCAATGGTCGAGATTAAATCATTAATCAACGGCTAAGATTAAATTGACTTGATCTCCGTCTTTTTTCTATAAGATTCATACCATGTTTTAATTAATATCCTTTAATTATTTTAATTTCCTAAGTTTAAACTTAGGGTCCCATTAAAAATAATTAATTATTTTCATAAAACACAATTCAGGTGGAATTTCCCAAAATGCTTTTTGGGTTCTTTGGAATACATGTGCCTAAGCCTCCCTACAAATTTTGAGACTTAGAGCACGCCTGATGCTACCAAAAATCAACAAATAAGACCTCCACAAAGAATCTCGATCTCTCTCAGAGATAACACAACCGTCCTAGATTCCTCACGACCTTAATAACTTTGGCCTCCTTGTCTACAGAAAAACAGTGGAAGAATTCCTCCTCAAGATCTCGGAAAACTAGAATAATACTGATGAATGAAAACCTCGTAAAATATTCACTGATTCAACTACTGTTGAAACCTTCACTGGTGTCAACCCCAATCACAATGATCATTGATCTCCAAGGCCGTCCATTGATTTCTTTTATAATCTCTCGTTGAGAAATCAATGGCCAAGATCTAGATTTGAAATTATCTAATTGATGGCTAAGATCACTTGGAACTTTTTCTAGAAGTCTTTAAAGGAAAATCGACCCTGTCTCAATTATTACTAATTAATGAATCCATTTCCTTAATTTAATTTAGACATTTCCATTCAAAAGAATAACATGGGCTTGGAGATATTTTCTGCTCTTGTGCTCATAACCTCACTTACACCACATGAGGCTAGAAAACCTGTCCGAGCTACATCAACCAACACTCCCTCTTAGTGAGGAAGGTGTTCTACGTTGTACATCATCGTGCTCCATGCTCACATCTAGAACACCTGTCACCTTGAGTACCCCATTGCCCATTCCACTATGCCACAACTCTCCTGGACTGTTGCTGCAAGCGATGAGTGCAAACTCATCCGCCAACTAACTAGAAAGCTCATCTGTGATTGATGTTGTCTGCTTCTCACCGTTATTGTCACCCTCCTTCTTGTGTAGGAATTCTTGTGGTAATGGCCAAACTCGTGACAAACATAACACTTGATCTTCGACATGTCCTTCTTTTCCTCCTTGGAGTTGGACCCTTTACTGAATCCATTTTTCGCTTTGCCCTTGCTCATAAGAGAAACATTTTCGTTGTCATATCCCTTCTGCTTGAAGCTGCTACTAGTACCACTGTTGCCTTTCACAAGGCTCAGTCGAAGCTCCTCTTGTGTGAAGTCGTTCCATAAGCAGTCCCAAGTAGGAAAGTCAAATTTTCCACCAACCACTTGGACGAAAACATCCCACTGCTTCTGAAACCCATTTAGGGTTGTTCTCACAAGCTCTTCTTCATCGGCCTTCCAATTCCTGCTAGCTCATCTTTGACTGTCCTGATGCGTGTGAGATAACTGACAACCTAACATCGTGCGTCATCCTGCCATAACTTGCTTCGCTGGCTTCTTTATTTAAAAAAAAAAGGTGAGTCACAAAGACATCACTCCCGGCTAACCCGAAGTCAGCTCAGAGGTTCGAAACCTCTATAGGACTCAAAGGAGTCACATACCAACTCGAAGTTGGTTTAACTAACCCGAAGTCAGTTGGAGGTCTGAAACCTCACTTGGACTCGAGAGGGTCATATACTGACCCGAAATTAGTTTAACTGACTCAAAGTCAGTTGGAAGTCCGAAACCTCACTAGACATGATCCCAGATCAAGTGGTTGGACACGTGCCATCTTAGACATAGAGAGTACGACAATCTTCGATGCAACCATCAATCTTGCTATGGTCTCTATTCACATTTCCCACCTCTTTGGCCAAATGAGAGGTACTTCCCATGAGTCTGAAACTCCATGGGTAGGATGCATACAGGGCACAGATCAAAGAGGTAAACCAACTTAATATCATCACGGTGGGGCGGAAGAACACCAACAAGATTTGGCATGCCTAGCCCTGTGGTTGCTCATATCTCCAAGAAGCTATCCCCAAAGCCCCCCTGGAGCTCCCAGAGCTCATCGTCCAACAGGGCCCTCCAAATAGGGTCGTTCCATGATTCCAAGATTCTCATGGAAGGTTAGGAACTTGACCTTCCCCAAGGGCTCTGTGAGAATATCTGCGACCTGCTCCTCAGTTCCTATATGATCGAGCCTTATGGCGCCTCGCTATACCATATCCCAGATAAAATTGTACCAGACATCAACATGCTTGGATCGATCGTGGAACACAAGATTCTCTGACAAACGAACCCCCCTCTGGTTATCACAAAGGGTAACGGTGGCATCTAGCACATGCTCGAACAACTCACTGAAGAGCTTTCGCAACCAAGTGGCTTCACAACAGGCCATACATGCTGCAATGTATTCAGCCTGTTGACCACACTTTGTCAACGACCCCATAGTAGTACACCCCCATTTTTTCAAATGGGATTCGTCATTTTCGACGTGGTTGCACCATTCAGATTCCATCATCCAGATTTCATCGACAGTTGATATTGTTATAAATGATGTAAACCCATTCTGCATTTTATGATGTAAATGATCTAAGTAGGACCGTCAATGTATGTAACAACCTAGGTAAGCCTAGCATGTTGTTGATGATCTCTATCCTAGGAGGTTTTTTGTCTCACTGATTCACGAAAGTGATCGGCAGAGTTTTTCCCTCCAGCCTCACCCCAAAGCTAGGGTGGATTTTATAATTATCATACTAAGTGAGTCCTAGTGTTTCTATCGAGTCCTTGTAAAAGTAGTTTGAGCTACTTGGTCTACTAGATCATATTTTGAGTCACAGAATTGGGTATTTATTTGAGGGTCTTTTCGAATGGGTTTTCCCCCTTTTATGTATGTAAATGTATTATCTCATGTAAAAGAGGGTTGGAAAAATAATTATAATTCCCTCTTAGTCAATTAATTAATAAAATCCTAAACCAGAAATTTAATTAATTTAGGGTCCTAAATTAGGATTAAATCTTTAAAGGCAAAATTTGTGGGTCCTTGGAAAATGATTTCGAAAGCCCCAGGCCAAGGGAATATTGCGAATTTTAAGAAATATTGGACCCTTGGGCCTTGGTGGTTAAGTCAAGGTCAAAATTTTGGGGTAATTAACTCAAAAATAATACTTTTGAGTTAATTAAAATTGAATCAAATGATAATTTCGTTTTTTTCCCAAAATTTTAATTTCAACGCTCCGGATTAAAAGATAATTAAATCTTTTGGATGGTTGAGATTATTTTGACGAGGATCATCCAAACTAGCCGTTAGAGATCTTGTCCTATAAATTTAGAGGTCTTTTTCATTCTTGATCATCCGATCTCAGAATCGTGCACTTGCTCTTAGAAGCTCTTGTAAACTTTTTGAGGAATAAAGCATAAAGACTTTGGGGTTACAAATCTGGATGTTCCTTCTCAAATCTATGTGGTGAATTGTCTCTAAACTCGGCTACTTTGTTTCTTGTATTTTATGGTTGATGGCCTTCATGGATTAATCTGCATATAGGTATCTTATGCAGTTTTCTGGGTTTATAAAATAACATTCTGATTTTTCTGCAAAGGTCTCATGTTGTTTTCTTAAATCTCTATCGATCTAAGATTCAGATCTAAGTGTGCAAGGAAATTTTTTTTTAAGATTGGGCGTCTGGGGAAGTCTTCGGTTGGACCAGCCGACTCTCAATAAACATAAATCTGATAAGCTCTTTATTTGTTAAATTTCGGGTCTATCTTACGATATTTGTGATTTTGCAGGGTTTCGAAGGCTTGTGCCTCTCACTAAAAACTTTAAATCTCTGAAAATTGTGCTAAAATGGATTTAAATCTGACCATGAGGGTTTTAAATTTGTAAACTAGTTGTAAATTTGTAATTTTTTTTTTTTAAGGATTGTGAGGGTTTAATTGTTTCATGGTGTATATATCTTCAGATCTGACTGACTGTTGCAGGTTACAGGTTAAATCGGAAATTTTTAATTTAGATCTAAGGCAGATCTAGCCTCCAAAGGCCAGATCTGGCCTCAAATCACCATTGTGGGCGATCTGGACATTTTTTTTAAAAGTCTGGGTGATATTTTTGAATTTAAAGGGAGAGGTTTAAATGTACAGGGTTTAATTGACTCTAAATGTTGTTCATTCCCGTTGATCTGCAGTTTACCCTTCTTCCCCCAGCCATCTAAGCCGTAGCTGCTTCTCCTCCACGCTGTCAAGCAGCTTTATCCTTAACTGTCGTCCTGCAGTCTTGGCGCTGTCTGTCTCATCTAAACCAAAGCTGCTCCGTCCTTCATTGTCCCATCGAACCCTCGCTCTTCTTCCAAGCCTGCGTCCTTCAGCTCAACCGTCCCCATTTCTCCTGCCGTCAACGACTGGGCTCCGATTTGTAAACACAAAAATCGCGTTGAGTTTTCCAAGCTCCATCTCCTCGAGCCACTGTCGTGCTCCTCAACCTGCAAAACGACAAACGCATGCATAGAAATGTTTAAACCTCATGTACATATGTATCTTTAAATCTGATTCATTTTTTTTTTTCTGATGCGTTCGTTCATTCTTAATCCGAATTTGTTGTTTTAAGTTAGCGTTTAGACTTTTTTTAGTTTTAGATTTTAATAGAGTTTAGGTTAACATTATATTTATTTCGATTTTTTTTTGGGTTGTTTAATTTTTAGCTTTAGTTAAGTTTAAATTCTAGATTTTTAGATTGTAATGTTAGGTTGTATGTATTTTAGTCTTCGATTTGTATTTTTTAGATTTTAGTTCTTAGATTAGTTTTAGATCTTAATTTTAGTTTAGTTTTAATATTTGTTTAGTTTTAGCTTTTAAAATTTAAAATTAAAATTTAATCTTAGTTTAAATCTCATTTAGTTTTAGTTTTAAATTTAGTTAGTTTTAGAATTTAATTTTAACTTTAGTTTTATTTAAATTTTAGACTTAGATTTAAATTTTAGTTTTTTTTTTTAGAATTAGCTTAATTTTTGTTTCTAGATAAAAAAAATAATAATAATAAAAAAATATATAAAAAATTCCAAAAATCCTAAAAATTTAGAAAATACAAAAATATAAAAAAAATTTCAAATTTTTTTATAGTCAAGTGTGCTAAATTTTTCTATCTAAAGTTTTGACTATAGAAACATTTTCTGGATCGAAATTAATTGAAGCATCATAAATCTGAAAATATTGCAAATATCTGGCATTTTCATCTTGTGATAATATTGTTGTGGGTTTAATATATTTTAATGCATGGTTGTGGTGTCTTTCAATTGAATATCATTGTGATCAATTGTGTTTTAATAAGCAACAGTTAATCGTCACTTACTTGTTTATAATTGCATAACGAGATTTTATTTGACTCCATAAGGCACTAGTTTTAAATGTGAAATCTAATTCAGATTTGTGGAATCTCGTTCATTTTATCAAGTATTTGATGTTTTAGCTGTGTCTCCTGGATTCTTCATCCTCATTTCTAAAAGGGTCTACCTCCCGTAGCTTGCAAGGAGATAGCTTAAATAGAGAGATTGGGGATAAGGGTGACAGCCCCCAATCTGAGCCGTTGTCGCGGTGCCTTGACAATCTGTGCGACAACACAGCCTCAGCGTTGCTCAAAGCTACCGACTTCTGCTTCCTGCTCGAAGTAGACCTCAAGTGTGAAGCAGCATCCAGATGTGCTCTTGCGATCCACCACACTGCTTGCCCAATTGGCATCAACATATACACGGAGTCTCAAACTCCTGGCAGTGTATCTCAACCCATGGTCTATCGTGCCCCAGAGATATCTCAAGAGTTTCTTGGCACCAACTCAGTGAATGTTATGAGGATCAACCATGTGTTGTTTCAAAGTGTTCACTGCACAACATACGTCCGGACGGATGTTCCCTAAGAACATCAGGGCCCCTACGAGTTGACGATACTTGGTAGGATTTGTTGGCACAGGCCCAATAGCGCTTCCACTCAACTTTTTAATGTTGAGCTCCATTGGTGTCGACACGGACTTACCGTCCACCATTCCAAATCTTTCTAGCAACTTCACAATATATTTTCCTTGAGAGAGAAAAACCTTGCCAGGTCTCTGTCAGATCTCCAGGCATAGGAAGTAATGCATTAGTCCTAGGTCCTTCATCTCGAACTCTGAAGCGATCTCCCTCTTTCACTGATGACTGAGAGGGTCAACATTACTTCGAGTGAAACCCAGCTTCATCAAGTAGATATCTATCCTCTCATACCAAGGTTTTTCTCTCTCAAGGTTTTTTCCTCTCATCTTCAACCCATAGAGGTCTTTCTTCAACTCTCTATGCTGGCCATCTTCCAGGATACTATTTGTTAATGAACCACGAAATTCTTGCACTTCCCCCACAGGTTGAAAACTTGAGAAATTATCTGAATATAGTGAGTTGTGCCTAAGTCGCGACATCCAATTTTCTGCAACTAGCCTTCTTTAACAACCCATACCTTCTGCTTTGACATCATTCGGTTTTGATCCCCATGCAACCATCTTTTGACCACTCTCCATCTCACTGTCACTCAAAGATCCGCTTAAGGTAGATCTGCCCAAACTGATCCAAAACAGATCCTCTAAACTAGGATCCAACACTTGCAAACATTCATTAAAACACGTACCTCTATCCACTGTTTGAAAGCTGCTCCACCGCTGGAAACTAGGGCATCATGACAGTCCCCTTTTCAGCCCTTATTTCTGCCCAAAATTGCCCCTAAAGACTGTGACTGTCCTTTAGGGAAGGGATCTCCCTCCACGCTGCAATGTATGGGCGGTTTCTAGCCCTAAACATGGTCTGTTCTTCCTGTTATGATAGCGGCTCCCTTTCATCCCTTCAAACAGTCTGTGGCATCCTATTTTGAGGGTTGTCTCACCTCAAACAAGCCCTCAAACAGACCTCACCTCTTGCGGCCCTCCAACAAGGTATTGCGGCTGTCCTTTAGCAATTCGGTGCTCCTGAAATGACATCAAAACAGGCCCTCTCACTCACGTTGGTCCATACTTCCTTGCTGCGGCCTAGAACAGAAAATACCTCTCTCCATCGAGCTCTTGTGAGGCAAGTGTTGCACACAATGGATCTTTCCCAATAGATCGGTGATTACTCTTAACACAAGTTGGGCTTTGTCTTCACCTTAGCTTTGATACCATGTTAAATTCTGAAGATGTTCTATGCTAGATGCAAATTTACTTTAATCTGCTATGGCCCAAATATCAATCACATGAAAGTAATATGCTGATAGAACATACCGATAGATCGATGGAAGACAAGCCAATAAAAACAGAGATGAAGAATGGTGGCGTTACGCCAATCATCAGGATGGTTCAACTAGAAAAGACTTCATAAGGTCAACCTCCCACATGTGTCACACAACCCCAAGACGTCTCATCAAGAATGCTCCACCAAGACGCTGCACCAAGAAACCCTAAACGCAGAATCGAGAATGTTGCTCCATCACCATCCAAGAAAGAAGAAAATCCTCCACAAAATGTGTGTGTCAAATGAACTCCAAGTCTCTCCAATATATAGGCATCTGTGGGGGTGTGTGACACATCTCTTATGCATGTGGGATAAATTAGGTTGACCTTGCACATGTGGAATTAATTCAAAATACATGTTCTGCTCATCCGATCAAGATGATCTTTAGATCGATTTTGCACCTCTCCAAAAGAGGAATCCAATATAAATATTGGCATCGTCATCTAAACATCACAACATGGAGTTTGGACCTAGTTGCCCAAAATTAACATTGATTCATCAATAGGAAAAGTATAAAGGAAGGCTTGAGGGTTAGTTGGAGAATACACACAGAGTCTGTATCTAGAGATCGAATTCTTCTGACGGAACAATGCTCTGACGAAGATCAAATCTAAGTGATTCAATGCAATAGTGAGGGGTAGAAGCAGTTGTTGGTCGGAGGACCAAGTGTACATTGCAAAGAGGTAGCAGGGACCAACGCAACCACCAGGAGAGGTGACGTAGACTCCAAAGAGGGTGATGTAGGCACACGCAGGGGCTGCACAGTGGCTCCAAAGGACAGTCCAGAAATTGTTGGAGATCGGGGTTTCTATGCTGACAGGGCTGAAACTCGATTTCTGAGAGGCAGATCAGCACGGAGAGAGGGTGACGCAGTCTCCAGCTAGACCCACACAGGCCTATGCAACTACTGAGTAGAGGCAGTGCGGAGGCAGCTGGGGTTTCACCGATTTCTGATCAGGATCAGCCAGGACTTGCAGAGTGAGGTAAAACTCATGATTTTTTTGTTTGCCAAGGATATTCTCTGTTGGGTCAGCCGGATATGGCACCCTAGATGTACTCAGATTAATGCTGCTAAATAATATAAACCCTCAGATCTGCTGCACCGGTTTTCCCACATTGGGTTTTTCTGGGGACATTTGTCCAAAATAAGAGTGTCCTTTGTCTGAATGCCTCATTTATTTTTCAGTACCTGATCTGTATAGTTGTGTAGGCTGCTGAGTATTTACATTAATATTTTCTTGATGTATTCAGAAAATAACTTGTTAACTTAATAAAAACAAGTAGGTAATGTAAATCAGATTTATGCAAAAGGATTTCTGTAACTTTGATTCAGAAATTTTCACATGGTATCAGAGTTGTTGCAAGTCAAGTAGAGTTGAAGCCATCATCGAAAGGACGAAGAAAAATTTGTTGTAGAGAGGAAGTTGTCCGGAGTGACAATGCTGAACCAGAAAGAGGCACAGAAAAAGGGTGACGCAGTCACCAGAGGGGCTCACGCAAAGCCTGCGTCAGCCTACTAGGGTGACGTTGTAGCTGCAGTAGAGGCAACGCAGAGGTTTTGAGCCTCAAATTTTTCTGGTTGTCATGGATGGAAGTGCAGATCGATTTTCTTCTGGAGTCGCTGGTGGAGCATTGTTTCTGTTGCTGCAAAACAATGTTTAGTGGGTCAGTGGCAAAGTAGAGGGAAGCAATTCCTCATAAGACTTCTTGCCAAGATGGCTAGATCTAGTGTTGATGAACAACAAATAGAGATTGGAGAGGAGTGTTTCGACATCAGTTGGCAGAAGGATTTCAGTGAAGGAAATCAAGATTCAGAGGGCGCTTGTTCCTTAGAGGGTTTCTAGCACCAAGGAAAGCCAGATTCAAGTTTTGTTGGGGCAGCAACAAAAGAGGGAGAAAGAAATAGTTCGACATTTTCATGTTGAGAAGAGATGGCCGCACATGGACTGAGGGATTAAGACAGGTTGGATATAGCATCCAACTTTGTCATCTGGAAGGCTAGGATCCTGGCAGTTTTGGATGAACATCACATCAAGGATCATGTCTTGAATGCAGTTGTTGTCCCTGTTGATGCTGATCCTCTCAAGAAGTACGAAGAGGCTCAAGCGAAGGCAAAACACATGATCATGGACAGAGTCAAGGATCATGTAATCCCACATATTGCTGAGAAGAACACAGTAAGGGAAATGTGGACTTCCTTGACCACTATGTACTAGGGAACTTCCGTCCACTAGAAGATGTTGCTTGAGAATCAGCTGAGACTGTTTCAGATGCAGAAGGGAGAAGAGATCGACCCCTTCCTTATTAGATTGCAAGCGATCCGAGATCAACTAGCTTTTGTAGGGGCTACACCAGATGATGGCCTTATGGTCAGGACTGCCCTTAATGCAGTCTCTATAGACTGGGAGAAATTTGTCCAAGGCATTTTGGGTAGGGCCGCTCTTCTAAACTGGAAGGAGATGTGGGCAGTGCTTTGACAAGAAGAGATCAAAAGGTTGACCAAGGTCGGAAGCAGCAACACAAGGATCAAAAACAAGGAGGAGGAAGAGGAAGATGCGGCTCTCGCATCTAAGGGACAACATGAGCAACAAAGAAGGAAGAAGAAGGACCTCTCGAAGGTCAAATGCTTTAGGTGTGGAGAATTGGGACATTTCGCCACATAGTGCCCTCTGAAGAAGAAGGGCAAAGAATAATTTGACTCGAAGGCTGCTACAGCGAAGGATGATGATGATTGTGCCATGAGTGCTCATGTGCCTCGAGAGAAGAGGTGGGGAGACATTGATCTGTAGTTATTTGAACTTCAATGGAAGGGGCAGGATCCTTGAGGTGCCCAAACCAGGGTTGTGGGGGAGGGCCTCCCCCCCCTCCCCCCTCTCGATCTCGCTCCCAAAACACGCTCCGAGCAGGAGCGTTTCG
Organism: Pinus albicaulis; assembly: GCA_034641835.2. NCBI lineage: Eukaryota > Viridiplantae > Streptophyta > Pinopsida > Pinales > Pinaceae > Pinus > Pinus albicaulis. The sequence continues at coordinate 101,655,276 of CM076572.1, forward strand.
GGAGTGCGCTCCCTACGCTGTCAAAAGCACTCCTTGACTTTTCGGGAGCGCTTGGGAGTGAACACTCCTTGAGCGCTCCCTCCTTAAAAAAAACGCTCCGACAGCGTTTTTTTAAGGAGGGAGCGCTTGGGGAGCGTTTGTTCCCGAGCGTCAAAAACACTCCCAAGTTGCGTTTTTGCACGAAAAAGAAAAAAGCGGTTGACGACTGCGGAAAAGGAGGGAAGAGAGGGTAGGGGAGGGGAGGGGAGGGGAAGAATAAAAGCCCTCCCTCCCCATTCTATTTGTCATTTCAGAGTTCAGAGAGATTAGAGAAGAGAGCTCAGAGCAAGAAGAGAGAAGAAAGAGGAAGAAGAGAAGAGAGGAGAAGAGAGGAGAGGAGAGGAGAGGAGGCCTCTCCTTGGATCGAATCATCGAAGGACAAAGAGGTAGGACGCCAATCCCCAATGATCTAATTTTTTTTTCTATGTGTTTTTAATTTGTTTAAACATGAAAATTTGATTTTTTTTCTATGTTTGATAAATTGATAATTAACTTGTTGAAAAATGAAAAAAATGAATTTTTTTTTGCTATGTTGCATTTTCATTTGTTTAAAAATGAAAAAATGAATTTTTGATTTATATGTTGCATTTTAATTTATTGAAAATTGAAAAATTGATTTTTTTTTTTTATGTTGCTTTTTTTCCTATTCCCATTTGGCATTCCTCCATTGTTTTGCAGGTTAAAAACTTGAAACTTGAAAGTTGAACTTGAAACATCATGGACATGGCTATATTGCTTGCCATTTTCTTCATGTTGGTTATTATGGTGCTGGAGAGTAGGAGAAAGAGGCCTAATCCAGAACAAGAGGATGAAGAAGTGGGTTACAGTGGATATGATGAAAATCCTGAAGAGGAGTACCAACCTCAGGAGGAAGGGGACTTAGGGGAGAGTGGAGATAATGAGACCACAATGACACCAACTAAAATTGACCAAACACCATTGTGGAAATATTTTACTAGGGCTGAAGCAGGGAAAGGGCATGGAACCACTAAATTTATATGCCCTCATTGCAATACACAATACACAGGTTCATACACCCGTGCCAGAAGGCACCTTTGTGGGAAAAGGCCATGGGATGGAGATAAAAATATAGGAATCAAAACTTGTGTAAGTGTGTCAGCAACAAATAGAGCCAAATACATAAGGGAGGAGGAGGAAGCCCAATACAAATCTAAAAGATCTAACGGTTTCATTGAATTTTATGCACCATCACAACATGGAAAAAGAAGTCCATCAACTTCCACCCATGGTAGTGGATATGGAGGCACATCTGGACCAAACATCTCTTTCAGGCGTAGAACCATATCCGATTTCCTTGACGAAGGGTCCAGTAGTGATGTGGATGCAAAAAAATTTCGATTTCTCTATGCATGTTGGGTACCATGCAATGTTATTTGCTCACCATATTGGCATGGAATGGTTTCTGCCATTAATGATGCCCCCAAAGGATACAAGACCCCTGGGTATCACAAAGTTAGAACCGTGGGCCTTGATCATGAAAAAGCAAAAATAACTCATTCTTTGAGTAGAATGGCAAGTTCTTGGAATGAGCATGGGGTATCCATTGTATCTGATGGATAGACAAATGTAAAAGGCAAGCCATTGATAAGTGTTCTCATTGTGTCTGTTAGTGGTGCAATATTCCTTTCATCATATGATTATTCAGATAAGTTCAAGACCGGCATCAACATTGCAGAGCCATTACTTGAAACAATTGAACGTATTGGACCATACAATGTCATCCAAATCATCACTGATAATGCTGCTAATTGTAAGGCAGCGGGAGCAATTATTGAGGATAAATACCCCAACATATTTTGGTCTGGGTGTTTGGTTCACACAATGAACCTTTTGATGAATGATATAATTAAAAACAAACAACCTCAATACATATGGCTTGGTGATTTTGTACAAGAGAGGAAAAAAATGATAAGATTTATTAGAAATCATAGCAATACCCATGGTCTTTTCCGCAGTCACTCAACATTGGAGTTGTTGAAGATAGCGAAGACTAGATTTGCTAGCTATTACCTCACCTTCAGGTGCCTTTTGAAGGTAAGAGAGTCATTGGCTGCCATGGTATCAAGTCCACATTGGCAGGTATTAAAGGACAAGGCAACAATATCAGTTGACAGGCAAGGTTTTGAATAGGTGGAGGAGACTACTCTTGATCCTTTGTTTTGGGCACATGTGAGGGAAATTTTCAGTTTCACAAAGCCCATTTATAACATGATTCACTTTGCAGATACAGATAAACCAGTGATTGGGGAGGTGTATGAGCAGATGGATAGCACGTTGGGGCAAATAAAAGATGTTGTTAAGGACAAAGATCCAAACTTGTATTCAATGATTCACAATTGTGTGTGTGCATGGTGGAATAAACTGAATGTTCCACTACATGCTTTGGTGTATATCCTTATGCCAAAATACTACTCTCCATCTTGGTTGGGCCAACCTGCACCTGGGGGTGGGTTTAGGATCATACCTCATACAGATCCCAAGGTACAAGAGGGATACATGAAAGCATTAGACAAGTTGGTCCCTGAAAGGGAGGAGTGTACTAATATGCGCCTTGAATTAGGCAGATACTTCAGTTGCACTAGTTTGTTTGGTTCTTTTCATGCAATGGAAGATAAAGACATGTTTGATGCTCTCACATGGTGGGATACATATGGCGGCATGGGACTTTTGCCAAAATTGGCAAAAAAAGTTCTCTCACAGGTTGTAAATACTTCTTCTGCAGAGAGGTGTTGGAGCACCTACAACTTCATCCATAATGTGAGAAGAAACTGACTCAACGAAAATCGAGCAGAAAGCTTGGTTTATGTGCACTACAACTTGAGGTTGTTGAGTCATTATTGTGATAAGGCTTATGAGGATCTCTCATATAAAGTTTGGGACAACAACCCAGAGGATGATAATTTGGAGGATGACACTATACATCTCAAAGAACTGGAAGCAGAACTTTTGAGAGATGAGGATGAAGCAGCAGCAGGCATGCCATCTCCACACCCACCATCCTGTAGTAGTGTCAGTGCTAGTGTTCAAGTTTCGACTGTTATTCCTTTGCTACCTTCACCTACATCCTCACGTGGAGGGCATGGGGCTTCTAGTCACGGTCGTGGTATTTCCCGCGAGGAGACTACTGGAAGACCACCATTACCACGAGCTGCTCATAAATTAGACATTTCTCGTGGCAAGAGGCCAAGCAATAGATGAAATAGATTTATAGTTTACTAGTCTTTTTTATTTTCTAGTAGTTTTTAACTTTTTATAACTGTTGAAACTTGACTCTTTCATATTTAATGGAAAATATTTTTTGTAAACAATATATGACAATTTAAGTTTGAAGTTTGAAACTTTGAAGTTGACAGTTATAACTGATAAGTTTATAAGTCATCATGAATTATGAATATGATGCTTCATGAAAGTTGAAAGTTGTTTCATTTCGTTTCATTTTATAACATTTCATTTCATGTTAAATATTCTTTTTTGTAATGGTTACACTTAGCTTACAAGTACATCTATGGTGATCAATGAATCAATGATGATAAATGTTGTATATTGAATTTTGAAAGCTTGAAACTTTAAGATTGATGAATCATGAGACTCAAGAGTCAATATGTTGTATGTTTCTAACTTATGGACGTGGTTGATGAAGATTATAAATTCTATATGATTAATGTTATATGGTTCAATCTATGTTTTTATGTTTTTTATGTCTAATTCATCATTCTACATGCTTTTGTTGACATATATACATCAAAATATAAAAAAATACAAAATATACATATATTTTAAAAAAAACGCTCCCGGAAACGTTCCCGATCCGGGAGCTTTTGAACATGGCGCTTCCACTCCCGCTCCCAAGTAACCTTGGCCCAAACTCTTGGATCACATACGACTACGAGAGCCCTTAATGACAATAGCAGAATGGCAAGAGTCAATTGGTGTAAGAGATGATGGAGCAACAATGGCAGATCTAGGACGCTGAAGACTGAAGCAGCACAGAGGCAACAACAGCAGTGCAGTGCACGGACGTGCAGCGCAGTGCAGAGCAGCAACAGAGTAGAGCATGAGAGGGTCAGTGTAGATTGGCAGCAAAGTGAGCTTTATCATTGAGATGCATCCAAACTAACTTGTATGTCTGGCTTTTAGGATGGTTTTCCAGTTGCTTAACTCTCAGCAACTGAGTTGCAATGCAGCTGTTAGCAGTGGCAGTTCTATGGGTAACATGATGCAGCATTTGAGAGGGAGTTGCAGTATAGATGAGGCAGTGACAAGTGGCAGTGTCATAGGCCGCAATGCAGTGGATGAGGGGCAACATTCGAGTATCAACAACGCACAGGACTGATGCCGTGGATCAGGGTGATGCTTCTGGTGAAGAAGTATTGCTAGAGCACATTCCTCGCTAAGAGGGAGTGTTGATTTTTGGGTGGCATCGGATGTGCTCTAGCTCTGAAATTTTGTGGAGGGGCTAGAACACATGAGATCTCCAAGACCCAAAAATCGTTTGGAGAAATTCCACCAGGAGCTTAAGTTATTCAAATAACTAATTATTTTAAATGGAGCCTAAGTTAAAACTTAGGGAAATAATATAATTAAAGTGAATTAATTTAAACATGTGGGTGAGAATGTTCTAAGTGACGAAGATCAAGTCTTTTCTAATCTTAGTCATCGATTAAAGGTTAGATCATGACTCTTGATTCATCAATGGGAAAAGTATAAAGGAAGGCTTGAGGGTTAGTTGGAGAATACACATAGAGTTTAAATCTAGAGATCGAATTCTTTTGACGGAAGTGCTTGGACGAAGATAAGATCTGAGTGATTCAGTGCAGTAGTGAGGGGCGGAAATAGTTGTTGGTCAGAGGACCAAGAGTACATTGCAGAGAGGCAGCAGAGACAACAAAGGGACCAACGCAGCCACCAGGAGAGGTGACACAGACCCTAGAGAGGGTGATGTAGGCCCACGCAGGCGTCACGTAGGGGCTGCGTAGTGGCTCCAAGGGACAGTCTAGAAATCGCTAGAGATTGGGATTTCTATGCTAGCAGGGCTGAAACACGATCTCTGAGAGGCAGATCAGCACAGAGAGAGGATGGCGCAGTCTTAAGCTAGACCCATGCAGGCCTACGCATCTACTGCGCAGAGGCAGCTGCGTTTTCACCAGTTTCTGATCAGGATCAACCAGGACTTGTAGAGTGAGGTAAACCGTAGAACTCACGATTTTTCTGTCTACCAAGGATATTATTTGTTGGGTGAGCCGGATTATGGCACCCTAGATGTACTCAAATTACTGCTTCTTAATAATATAAAGTAATAAACCCTCAGATCTGTTGGTTCCCTAAGGCTTTGATCTTTGGCCTAGGGAAAAGTGTCCCAAAGAATTTAATTTTTCTCCTAAAGTGACTTTATAAAGTTATAAAGTAAAATCTAATTTAAAAGTGACTTTAAGTGAAAAAGTTACTAAAGTCTAATTTTAAAGTGACTTTAATAAAGTTAATGTAAAATTAGAAAGGAAAAGTGACTTTGGAAATAAATGACCAAGTGGGTCTTTATTAAAGTGGGGTGAATTAAAAAAATAGAAAGTGAGATTTAAAAGAGCATTTAATCTCAGCCCTAGATCTAAAGCTATTTCAGCCATTGGATTTGGGGATAACCCAAAAGTCACTTAGAGTTCTATTAAAGGAGGAAAAGGAGAAAAAAGGTTATTCATTCATTAATTCTTCCATGAGCAGATTGAGAGAAGGAGAAGGAGAAAGTTGAAGAGAATTTTCTGAGTAGTGAGAAGAAGGAGGGCAACAACACTAACTTTCAGCAAATCCGTACAGCAGGGCAGAGCACGAAGTTCGAGGCAAGTGGGCACGAATTTCGAGGAGAGAAAAATATAGATTTCGAGGGAGGTCGTATAGCCATTTCGTCATTGTTTTTGAGGTTGTTCGTACAGTTTTGAAGGCTGTAATTTCTGCTGTAATTTTTCTATTTTGTGGGCATGGAAACCAAGGTGGAGTTTGCACGTTTTTGAGATAAGTTCGTTTTCAAGTTGCTGTAATTTTTCTATGTAAATTTCGCATCATCGTGTACAATATTCGTAAAATAAAGAGAAGCTTTCGAATCGGTTTTATCGGGTTTTCCCCAAGAGTTGTAAGGGTTTTACCATGGTCATGTTGACAAAAAAAATAACTATGTTAAAAAATGTTTTGTGTGGTCGTTTTAATCTGCTGATTTTTATTTCTGCAATTTCCAGCACTGTGAAAATTTTCCAGAATTTGTGTTTTCAGAAAATATTTATTTTCCAGCTTGTTGAATGTAAGGCTATGGGAAAGGGCATTTAACTATTTGGAGAAATAAGGTGAAACTGAAAACCGGGGTGGGAAAATAGAAATTTCTACATGGTATCAGAGCTTGAGTGCTGAAAGTGCAGTTTGGGACAGCAAAGAGAAAAATTACAGGTTGCTGGTTTTTCACTCAGAAAATTCCAGCAAGCTGATTTTTCACACAGAAATTTTATCTTTACTACAACAGTGTTATTTTCAGCTTATTTAGGACAGCAATCATGTCTTTGGGCTTAAGGGTGGAGGATAGGTTGGATGGGCATAGTTTCTACAGCATTTGGAAGGAGAGAATGCAGAGTATCTTTGAGGAGGAAAAAGTCTGAGATGTCATGGTGCATACCGCACATCACCTTGTTGTTGTGCCTACTGATGTTGTTCAGTTGGCAACGTATAATAAAAAGAATAACAAGAGAAAAACGCTGATTCTGGATGGTATTAAAGACCATGTGATTCCTCTTGTGAGAGGAAAGAGACATGCTCATGAGATGTGGTCTGCCTTGACCAATCGCTACCAGAGTACCAATGAAAACAGAAAGATGGTCCTAAGGGAGAAGCTGAAGACCATTAAAATAGGGAAGAATGATAGTGCAACTGGTTATCTCACAAAGATAACTAATGTGAGAGATGCATTCGCAGCAGTTGGAGAGGTCATTCCAAACACTGAGTTGGTGCGGATTGCAGTGAATGGCCTTCCTACTTCATGGATGAATTTTGCTGATGGGGTTTGTGCACGTGAGACCCTTCCCACATGGGAGAGGTTTTGGGATGATTGCATTCAGACAGAGATCAGGAAGATTCAGCTTGGGGCAGCCAAGCCAGTTGAGCAGGATGAGGATGTAGCATTGTTGGCCAAAGGCAAGAGAGGCAAAGGCAAGAAGCATGCTTCCACAAGTGGTGGTGGGGGCAAAGGCAAAGGTAAAGGTAAACAGGAGAACACGCAGAAGGACTACTCCAAAGTGAAGTGTTGGAGTTGTTAGAAGATGGGACACTATGCAGTTGTGTTTCCGGAGAAGAAGAAGAAGGGGAAGAACCACACCATGGCAGCATCAGAGATTGAGAACTTTTCAGATAGATTTGACCAAGAGTTTGGGTTTCGGTGTGACGAGTCACCTAAGTACGAGGATGAAGGCACACCCGGAGATCGGAAGGGAGCATGCATTTCCCTCGACCTTGCGGGCATCTTCGGGTATGCGGTATGTGGGCGGTGGGGCTTCACATCTCCACGTCATATGACAAGAGTTGGCGGTACTTCTCGGAGGCTTTCGAGAGAGTGGCAACGATATGGTGATGCTCGGTGATGACGGTGTTGTTAGAGCGGTCGGTGTGGGGACCAGTCGGTGTGGGGACAACGACATTTGATAGGGATGACATTTGATGAGGAACCCAAACCTCCCTTGAAGGTGTCGGATGTTTTATATATGTGCCGGGGATGAGGAAGAACCTCTTATCGAGTCTCGGCATTGGAGGACAAAGGGTATGAGATATTGTTCAGGAGAGGACAGGTGCTGATATATCCCAGGGGTACTCCAGCTGAGTCAACTGGAGTGATAGGTGTACGCCATGCAAAGGTGTAGAAGTTTGCATTTCAGCCCCTTATGGCATTGAGCAATAGCACCGATAGCAGAGTTAGCAGTTCTGAGCTGTGTGAGATTTGGCACCGCAGGATGGGCCACATGTATCATGGAGCCTTGAGGACATTGCGGGAGATCACTACAGGTGTGCCAGATTTCAGTATTGATCACATTGATACATGCAGAGGATGTGTGATGGGCAAGTTTGCCAAATCCCCTTTTCCCAGCAGTGACAGCAAAGCGACTAGGATACTTGATTTGATTCATTCCGATGTGAGCGGTCGGATGTCTCATGTTTCCTTGAGTGGATATGAGTATTATGTGTTATTCATTGATTATCACTCCAGGAGAACCTAGATTTATTTCTTGAAGACCAAGAGTGAGGTCTTCAAGAGGTTTCAAGAGTTTAGAGCTCTTGTGGAGACACAGACAGGTCGGAAGATCAAGTCCCTAAGGTCGGACAATGGAGGTGAGTACACCCTTGGAGAGTTTGTTGAGTATTGTGCGGAGGCAGCCATTAGGAGGGAGTTCACAACTCCTTATAACCCCCAGCAGAATGGGGTTGTGGAGAGGAAGAACAGATCCATCATTGGGGATGCCAAAGCCATGTTACATGATCAGGGGTTACCTTTGTTTTTGTGGGAAGAGGCCTGCAATACTGCTGTATACTAGCAGAACAGGTGTCTGCATCGTGCCTTGGGGCATGTGACTCCAGAGGAGGCTTTTTCTGGGAAGAAGCCTGTGTTGGTCACTTCCGTATCTTTGGGTGTATTGCATACTCCTACGTACCCAAGGAGAAGAGGACCAAGCTAGAGCCCACCACAGAGAAGGGTATCTTTGTGGGCTATAGTGAGACCTCGAAAGCCTTTCGGGTCTATATTCCTGCTTCGAGGAAAGTTGTTATCAAGCGAGATGTGAGATTCGAGGAGGACCGGGCTTTCAGGAGGTCACAGGAGTTAGAGTATCTGGATCAGCAAACCCTCGGAGCGAAGAGCAAGGTCGGTGGCGGGGGATCGGGGAGGATCCCGGTACATCTATGACGATGTGCGGTACGTAGGTGAGCGGTCGCTCGCAGTCGAGAGAGGTGGTGCCCGGTGACATGCGAGCCGATCCACAAAGTAGTTCACTAGGAGTGTTCAACGATGGACAAATTCACCTCGGTACTTCGGCGTACAGTTCGAGTTCGGGCGGGAGGACAACGAGACAAACGGTCGAGGAGTTCGGACTTCGATGACGAGAGGAGTTTCATTCTCCAATGGGAGGGTGTGCTCGAAGAAAGCCCAAGTGGCTTGAGGACACCTTGAGAGATGCCACATCTGTTGCTGAGCCTAAGAGGCCGGTCAGAGAGAGCAGACCACCTGAGAGGTTTTGTAGCTATATGGCAATGGCTACCAGCATCCTTGACTCTGAGCCTTCTAGCTATGAGAAGGCAGCTAGCAGTGCAGAGAGAGAGGTCATACGAAGTAGGTGTACATTGAGTAGCCACGGGGGCTTTGAGGTGCATGGGAAGGAGTCCCATGTATGCAGATTGAAGAAGGCACTCTATGGCCTGAAGCAAGCTCCTAGAGCTTGGTACTCGAGGATCGATACATACTTGCAGGAGTTGGGTTTCACAAAGAGTGATGCAGAGCCGAACCTATACTTTATTGTGGTAGGTGAGGAGCCTCTCATTCTGGTGCTATATGTGGATGACTTGGTCATTATAGGTGTAAAGAGACTCAATGAATTTCGAAGATCTTGCGGCGGAGTTTGAGATAGAGGACATCGGCTTGATGCATTACTTTTTGGGTTTGGAGGTGTGGGGAGAAGAAGGCATTTCTTCACAGGCGGAGGAAATATATTGTGCGTGGACATCTTGGAAGATTCCTTAGATGGAGGACATAGACCCATGGCGACACGGAAGTGATCACCAATTGGAAAGGCTTCATGCTTCGGTTCAGTTGGTGGATCCCACATTGTATAGACAGCTGATTGGTTCCTTGATGTATTTGGTCAACACTAGACCATATATATGTTTTGCAGTCAACATGATGAAGTCGGTTTATGTGGCCAGGCCTAGGAAGGTTCGCTGGATTGCTACAAAACCACATTTTACGGTACTTGTGAAGACAGGTGATTATGGTACGGACTACGGTGAGGAGATGAGTGAGATTGGCAGGTACAACGATTCTCATTCGACGAGGTTATTATTACGATGGGAAAAGACACTTCGGTGTTGTTTTGGGTTGGGTTCGGTAGTGGTGTGTCGTGGTTATTTGGGAAAAACCTTCGTTACGAGTAACATTAGAGTTGTTCGGAAGCAAGATATGTAGCGACGGTCTAATGGTTGTGGCAGAGCCATCTAGCTTCGCAAGATGTTGTTTGGCTTATTTGGTCAGTCATTGAGACCTTCAGTGATAATCAAAGTTGCATTAAACTCACGAAGAATCCAGTATTTCATGACAGGTCAAAGCATATCAGGATCAAATATCATTTCATTAGAGGCGTGCGGAAAGGAGGCTGTGACTTGAGTATGTGCCAGCACGATGGTAATTTCTTGAGATATTCTTATGAAAGCCTTACCATGGGGCAAGCATGTCTACTTCAGAGACAAGATGGGTGTGGTGAGAAACACCTTTCTCCGTAAGAGTGAGTGTTGAAGTTTGGTTACCAAAGGACATTTGGTTCCCTAAGGCTTTGATCTTTGGCCTAGGGAAAAGTGTCCAAATGTATTTCACTTTTTCTCCTAAAGTGACTTTATAAGTTATAAAGTCAAATCTAATTTAAAAGTGACTTTAAGTAGTTACTAAAAATCTAATTTTAAAGTGACTTTAATAAAGTTAATGTAAAATTAGAAAGGAAAAGTGACTTTGGAAATAAATGACTAAGTGGGTCTTTATTTTTTTTTTTCTAGTTAAGATTAATCTATTAACAAAGGGTGTAAAATTACATCAGGACGATAGTCAAAAACACTGCCATGATTAAAGGCAGAATTGTAAAAAAGAACATAGAAGAATACTTCCCAGTGATAGGGAAACTAGTCTTGAAAAGATTAGCAATGCCCACGCAAGGGAGCCAATTTTGATCTCTTTGGCGTGTGCAGAGTATACAGAGTTCCAAAATACAACAAAATTTCATCATAGCAATATGAACAGAAACATGCCCAATTATGTGGGCCGCGAAGCAAGATAACAAAACCATAGAGAGTAAACTAATCATCTGGAGGCTCTTCAACTATGCAGCACCAAAATTTGGCAAGCAGGCCCCTGGCAAGAGCGGCTTCAGACTCAAAAGGTCCAGGATCGACTGGCACCATCTCCACATCATGAGTGCTATGAACTTGAGCAACCGGATCCTGTGCAGTCACACTACCAATCCTCACCTGGAGGTTTGAAGTCTGAGCTTTGTTAGAGTCGAGGCCCGCCGGATGAGAGCATGGCTCCCCCAACTAAGCTTCCTCATGGAAGACCACAGTAAATGAAGCGGTGATCCTTGGCCAGTTCAGAGAGCAGTTGAAGGAGAAAAGCGCTGAGCCAGTCGCGGGAGAAGGCAAGCTGGTAGGGGGGTGAGGAAAAGGGTATCCCAAATGGTGTCCAGAACCATGAAACCGCCCTCTCCCACTGTGGGTGTGAGGATAGTGGCCTGCATAGAATTCGCTGGAGAGGGAAGGCGACTCGGAAGAGGGGCTGGAGGGCGCGCGCAGGGGACGGCCCTTGGTGCCACCCCTGCGGCTTCGCAATCTATGACACAGACGAGGCATAGGGGAGGAAACAGTAGTGGGCTCAAAGTGAGGCAGAGCAGCAGGAATGACGGGGCCAGAGCAATGCATACAGAAGCCAGAATAGAGGCCAGAGGCCAGAGAGAAATGCAGATGGTTCAACGGATGCAGCTCCGCAAAAAGACCAGAGTGGAGCTCCAAATTATCATCTCCATTCAAGCAACAAGAAGCAGCGGGCTCAAAGCGAGGCAGAGCAGCAGGCATAACGGGGCCAGCACAATGCAGACAGAAGCCAGAATAGAGGCCAGAGGCCAGAGAGAAATGCAAATGGTTCGACGGATGCGGCTCCATAGATAGACCAGAGCGGAGCTCCAATTTATCGTTCCCATTCAAGCATCGAGAAGCACCCGCCATTACTCTCACATTGAAGAGGGCCGAAGTCCGAAGCATGCTAGAGCATGCAGAGGCATGAACAGGAGAGGAGGACAGGGTATGAGCAGCGAAACCACTTAATGCAATGCAATTGAACCCTGCGCGTCTTAAATGCAAAGAGTCGTCGTTCATAAGCCGATTTCCTGCCATGTCATGGGTAGGCAGGTGTCGCCACACCTCGTCCCACCCCTGTCCCGTCACATTGATCGCCCCTCTATACACCCGCATCCGGGAACTAAGTGGGTCTTTATTAAAGTGGGGTGAATTAAAAAATAGAAAGTGAGATTTAAAAGAGCATTTAGTCTCATCCCTAGATCTAAAGCTATTTCAGCCATTGGATTTGGGGATAACCCAAAAGGTTCTATTAAAGGAGGAAAATGAGAGAAAAGGTCATTCATTCATTAATTCTTTCATGAGCAGATTGAGAGAAGGAGAAGGAGAAAGATGAAGAGAATTTTCTGAGCAGTGAAAAGAAGGAGGGCAGCAGCACTAATTTTCAGCAAATTTGTACAACAGGGCTGAGCACGAAGTTCGAGGTAAGTGGGCACGAATTTCAAGGAGAGAAAACTACAGATTTCGAGGGAGGCCGTACAACCATTCCGACACTGTTTTCGAGGCTATTCGTACAGTTTTGAAGGCTGTAATTTCTGCTGTAATTTTTCTGTTTTGTGGGCATGGAAACCGAGGTGGAGTTTGGCATGGTTTTCGAGATAAGTTCTGTTTCAAAGTCGCTGTATTTTTATTTTTATTTTTTAATTTATTTTTATTTTTATTTTTTTCCTGTGTAAATTTCTGCATCACTGTAAAAGCAATATTAAGAAAATAAAGAGAAGCTTTCAAATTGGTTTTCCCCAAGAGTTGTAGGGGGTTTTTCCATGGTCATGTTGACCAAAAATAACTGTGTTAAAATGTTTTGTGTGGCTGTTTTAGTCTGCTGATTTTTATTTCTGCAATTTCCAGCACTATGAAAATTTTCCAGAATTTGTGTTTTCAAAAAATATTTATTTTCCAGCTTGTTGAATGTAAGGCTATGGGAAAGGGCATTTAACTATTTGGAGAAATAAGGTGAAACTGAAAACCAGGATGGGAAAATAGAAATTTCTACATTTCCCACATTGGGTTTTTCCGGGGACATTTGTCCGAAAATAAGTGTCCTTTGTTTGAAAGCCTCATTTATTTTTCAGTACTTGATCTGTATAGTTGTATAGGCTGCTGAGTATTTAGTACCAAAGATGAAAAAATCGCGATTTTTTCGGGCTGCCGATTTTATCGGCGATTTTTTCAACGATTTTTTGAAAAAATCGTTATCGCGAAAAAATCGCGATTTTTTTGGTAAAAATCGTGGGCCCATCAAATAGCAACCCTATAAGTTCAAAAATCGATTTTTTTTTTTGTCATTTTTGTAGCCCTCTCATTTTCCTGACACACCCTGTTGGCAGTTCATGGTAATGTTAAATTCTTAAAGTAAAAGTGATATTTCCTTTATTTTTCATTTTCATCCTTTTACTTAAATTTTTAACATTACCATGAAATGACTCAGGATGTTTAAGAGTGGTTTCAACCTCATTGGATTTCATATGGAGAAACTAAAATTTTAGATTTCACTCAAAATTCAGCAGACTTAATGGTTTTCAGGGTTTCATGGTTTGGGGATTTGCATTGTTTCCATTTGATTCTATTATGTGTAAGGGTATGAGATTGGCATTTGATCAAGGGTATGAAGTCCTTTAAGAACCTTGATGTTGGTGGCATTGATTGTTGAACTTTGTTGATGTTGGTGGTATTGATTGTTGAACTCCCCTACTGTGGCCTTAACAGAATGTACCCTTCACTCAAAGGAAAACAACTGGTTAGGCATGTTAATCTTTTTCTACTGCATTTTAAGGTTGAGCAATCCAAGTCTGAAGACTTTGAGCTAGATGATGTTTATGTATCTCTTGTTGATGATCCCATTTCTAGTAGCGATGAATCAATGATGAGTTTCATGAGGAGGAGGAGAAGGAGCAACAATAGGAGGAGGAGGAGCAACAATAGGAGGAGGAGGTGACACCACGTACCCCTGCTATCGGTAGAGGACGTGGTCTACCTCCTTTAGCTCCTAGTGCTTCAGGATCTGGAGCACAACAGAGTCCATTGCCAGCCCCGCCAACTTCTTCGTCTAGAGGGAAAGCTGTTACATTTTCTCGCAAGAGGGGCAGAGGAAATCAGTAGTATAGGTTATTTGGTGCATTCCTTTGTATATAACATTATGACGACTCATGATATGAGATACATTATTATATTTTTTGTTGATATTTTGAGGTTGAGTTGAGACTCAGGACTTAGTATTCAGGACATGATTCAGTTTTATGTGTGATGTAGCACTAGACATGATATTACACATCTTATATATTAGTCTTTTTGTCATATTTATGTGTCAATGCATTTATTTTATGCTGTAGATGCTTTAGATATTAAAAAAATTGAAAAAAAATGAATATTTTTGTATGTGCCGATTTTTTCTCGATTTTTACGATTTTTTCCCGATTTTTTCCCCTCGGCAATAATATCCCGATCGCGATTTTTTCATCTTTGGTATTTACATTAATATTTTCTTGATGTATTTAGAAAATAACTTGTTAACTTAATAAAAACAAGTAGGTAATGTAAATCATATTTCTGCAGTAGGATTTTTGTAACTTAGATCAAATTTTTTCACATTGATCAGAGGAAAATTCAGGATGTGTGTGTGAGGGTCTGCGCAATCACTGCATAGGGGCTTGCGCAAGGGTTCTTGAGAGCCAGTTTTTCTGAAGCAAGTTGTGTCGGGATTGCTTGTGGAGAGAGAAAATTCTCTCTAATAATTTTGGCTAGATTGTTTTGCCGAGGATTGCTAGTTTTGTGCATCCAAATTGTACTCATATTTTCACTGCATAATAATAATAATAATAATAATAAAACCCTCATCTGCTGCACTGATTTTCCCACATTGTGTTTTCTCAGGGACTTTTGTCCAAAAATAACTCTCAATTTTATTTTGTGTGTGCTCTATATTTCTCTGTTCTAGTATTTTATTTTCCGCAACATTTTTATGGTGAAAATTGTAGTTGTGGTTTTATTCATTGTTTGTCGTAGCAAATAAACTACACTTAATATTAATCAGTTAGAAGAATAATTTCCAGTTGCTGCAATAGAGTTGAAAATTTCACTCTTGGAAAATACGACCTCCACAAAGAATTTTGGCCTCTCTCATAGAAAACATGGCCCTCCTGGAATCCTCTCAGCCTCAATAACTTTGCCTCCCTCTCTGCTAGAAAAATTGTGGAAGAATTACTCCTCCAGATCTCAGAAAACTGGAAGAACACTGATGAACGAAAACCCAGGAAAATATTCACTGCTTCAATTGCTGTTGAAACCCTCGCTAGTGTCAACCCCAATCACAGTGATCATGGATCTCCAAGGCTGTCCATCGATTTCCTTTATAATCTCTTGTTGAGAAATCAACGACCAAGATCTAGATCTGAAATTATCTAATCAATGGTTAAAATCACTTAAAACCTTTTCTAGAAGTCTATAAAGGAAAATTGACCATGTCTCTGTTATTACTAATTAATTAATATATTTACTTTAGTTAAAACTTAGGAAATAATTAAAATTGATTAATTAATTTAATTAAGGCATTTCCATTCAAAAGAATAACTTGGGCCTGGAGATATCTTCTGCTCTTGTGTTCATAGCCTCATTGACACCACCTGAGGCTAGAACACTTGTCTGAACTACATCAACCAACACGATCATTAGTTTATATGTGTTTTCCATTGGTCCACATCACTTGCCAATGAGAAATCAGCAGATGAGTTGTAGGAATTAATCACATCTCTGGTGTGTGTTCCATAATGAAGAAAAGGATGAGCTTAAGTGTGGGAGGAGAAAGATGAATTCATCATCATTGGCTTTGAGTATAGCTAACAAAGATCATTGCATGTGTAAAATTTTTCCATAATGGTAAAGAGACAAGCTTAAGTGTGGGAGAAAAAAGAGGACTTCATAATCATTGGCTTGTAAGATTCCTCTAGAACAAGGATTGAATCATTAGTTTCTTTGTGTCTCACGTTGGTCCACATCACTTACCAGTGGGAAATTAGCAAATGACTTGTGGAAATGAAGCACATCTCTACTAAAGAAGGCAATGAGCAAAGATCATTGTTTTGAGCATAGCTAATGAGTAAGTATTTATCACTTAGCAAGAATAGTAACTTATCACAATGAGTGGACATCTGAATAGTGACGCAAGTTGCAGCTAATTAAAGGTATGCAATAAGTTGAGTAGGACTGCCAATAGGATTGTGTAAATTTAACATCTATGCACCCAGATTGAATGACAAGTGATAAGTGATACATGCCATTGCATATCTCATATCTCCCCATCTGCACTCACCTTGCATCTAGCAAAGACAGAAACATATACACACATCATCTTACTATATAGAATCAGGCCACTTCCACACATTATCCCTCTGGTATACTAGTTATAGTGATATGTCCGTCCCACACACTGCCTCGCAGCCAGAGTCCAAGATGGCATTAGTTTTTTAATTAAATTAACTTCATATTAACATAATCTAGTTATAACATACAGATTCATCTTCCTAATAGTGTAGATACTGATTACCACAGTTATGCAAACTGTCTTTCTCTGGAACTCAAACAAATACTGTAAGCAATTGTTATGTGCAAGTAAAGCTCCTACATATTATTTCGCAATGTAACTAAAGCTGGGAAGGGTGCTCCTAACGAAGGTTTTTTATTATTTATTTATTTATTTTCCAGAGGGCTTTATTCATTTGAGCAAAATATCTGGAACATACAAATTGCAAAGTTAAAATATGAATTTTGCTGCTTGCAGCACTGTTCTTAAAAGTAATCAATTGAATATATTATTGTGTATAATTCCATATTTGCATTGTTGTTATTGATATGCCCATGAATGGTGATGCATAGGTATTCTGTTTTTCTAGCATTTCTGTGATACTCTTGGACCAATTTGATTGGTTCCAAGGATGTAGTTGTGGTAAAAATGAGGTTGCAAAAATTAGCGTATATTTCAATTTATAGTTCAAAAGTAGAATTAGAATAGCAACATTGATTTCATTTGTTTCTAACAGATTTGTCATTTCTTTCCTGATTGAATCCTGTATTATATCACTGAAAGGTTGTCCCTGTATATGCAGGTGGATATGATCTACTTGGTAGAACAAAAGATCAGATAAGGACAACCCCTCAAGTGAATGCTGCATTAGCGGCGTGCCAAACTTTGAAGTTGGATGGACTTGTTATTATTGGAGGTAGCATAATCTGGTTACACTGGTGAAATTATGTTCTTTGAAAAGTAGCTCAATAAATTGGGGGAATTCTGAATTATATGTGATCATTTCAGGTGTCACATCTAACACTGATGCAGCCCAATTAGCTGAGACATTTGCTGAATCAGGATGTCAAACAAAGGTAACATTTTTTAGCAATTTAGCTATGCTTTAGCTTATATCTGTCTTTAAAAAATAAGTTTTGGATAATGTGTTTACTTGGATATGTTTGTTTCATTTATTGTGGAAACCTCAGAAAATGATTTTGGCATATTTGATTTAAGAACTTGATCTAAGATAGGCCTAGTTTACTGGGCTTGATTGGATTCAAGGACGATCTTGTAACCCTAAACATCCTATTATTCAATCAAATGTACATAAAGGTTTCATATCATAAATGCTTTAATGAAATATGTTTATTGATTTGTGCATGAAGATGTGTTGGACAGTAAGCAATATTTTGGAAAAAGGAACTAGTTCCATATGGTCCACGAGATCAAGTTGGAGTTATATAAAATGCAGTTTTCATAAACTATCTTGGAAAATAAATATGAACATGATGTTGTAATTATACCCCTGTGAAAGTTGTTAGCTGGCAGACAGTGTCTATGTACCATGCCTTCTAGTATTTTGGGAATTGGCTTAGACCCTTTTTGTGGTCCATGGTAAGCATTTTCTTCAGGAAGAAGGTCCATCTGTGGGAGAAATAATAGACAAGTAGAGAAACAGACATTCATTCCTTGTGACTTTGTCTTGCTGTGTTTGAGAAAGTTAATGTAATTTTTTTTCTCTAATTGTGGCAGGTAATTGGACTTCCTGTAACATTAAATGGAGACCTGAAGAACCAGTTTGTGGAAACTGATGTTGGTTTTGATACAATATGTAAGGTATTCAATCATGTTTCACTGGCTTTCTTTTCTGATGTCATATACATCTTCCATTGCTTGAAAAACTGTGAAAGACAAGGATATAGTAACATGCTATCGGTTCATTGAAATGGTGCTGCTCCATGAGAATCACGTATATGCTTGCAGTAGAAGTGTAGTTTTCTTTTTTGGTAATTAAATGGGGTATTTATATTGATGTTACAATGAATATTGTACAAATATGGGTGGCTTTAATCCATCATCTAAAGCTTTTACAGATAAGCCTGGTGTAAGCTAAGTTGCAGGCCTTTATCCATCTATATCTTAAATTATTTTTTATGACATCCATATATGCTAAACTGATGATAAGCAGCCATAGAGAGAAAACTGGAAGAATAGGTTGATGATGCTGATTTGATGAGCATGAAAACATAAGTAGATGGTCCGGGCTCGCAGATAGATCTGATCTATGAGCTTCTGTGGGTTCCCTTTCAGCTCCTTGTCATTGTGTTTCCCTTAACTGCATCTTGATGTACTGCTTTTATCATTAATGATTATTCTATGGTGGCTGTAACTTGCCTGTTCAAAAGGGATACTGTACTGTTTAAGAAATCCAATCATTGATGTATAACACCTTGATTGCCTCTGTTATTTTCACCTTTGATATTTTTTGTGTCTTCCTCTTTGGGCATGCTTATGTTCTGCTCATAATATTAAAAACTAGAACTGGGTTTTGAACTGTGAAAATTCCGTAAACCGGAATCCTATTGCAGCAACTGATATTATTTCTTCTAATTGTTAATTCTACTTAACAATTTATCTGTTGTTTCCTACAGAAAATATCAAAATAAATACACTGGAACCTTCACACATAAAAACTGCGGAAGAAATAAATGCTGGAAGAAATGCTAGCACACACACATACATTTACATGGTTATTTTTGGACCAAAGTCCCCGGAAAAACCCAACTTGGGAAAACTGATGCCAACAGCTGAGGGTTTTAATATCATGCAGCAGTGAAATAATCGGAGTAAAACTGGATGCCCAAACTGGCAATCCTACAGAGAGAACTGGCAAGAAAAATCTAGTGAGGAATTTCCTCACTCCACAAGTGCATCCGACCATTGACCTCTGCTCAAAATTGAGCCGTCCAAACTGCCTCTACGCAATCACTGCATCATCCAACTTGGAACTGCTTCTCCTCAAGCCGTCTCATCAGTTGTTTTCTGGGAAAATGACTCTCCTGGCCTCTGGAACCTCTACCCAACTTCTGGCACTGAATCTCTGCTTCTCCCCAGCAAATACAGAATTGCCTCTAGAGGCTACCGCATTGCCTCTGTGTCAGCCTCTCTGTGGCACATCTACCTCTCTGCAAATGCACTCACCGGATTTGGAATGCCCCCTCCGGCTTCACTGTCTTTTCCCCTCTCTCACTGAATCTCTCTCCGGCAACAAACAACTGCTACTCTGGAAATCGATTTCCCAGTAAAATCAAACTACTCAAGTGATTTCTCTAAGCCCCATTGACTTCTTCTTATAATCCTCTATTGAGACTTCAACGACCAAGGTTAGATCTTAATCGATGACTAGGATCAACTTGAAATCGATCCATGTGAGTCTCTAGAACATTCACACCTTGACTTAATTAATTTTGATTAATTAATCATATTCCCTAAGTTTAGACTTAGGAAATATATAAAAACTGACTAATAATCTAATTAAGTCATTTCTAGGCTGAATTTCCAGAAACGATTTCTGGGTTTTGGACATCTCATGTATTCTAGCCTCTTCACAAAATTTCAAGGCTAGAACACATATGTGCTACAAAAACTAACACTCCCTCTTAGTGAGGAACATGTTCTAGTGTTGTTGCACGATAGCAATATTCTGCTTCTGCACTATCTCCTAACACACTGCTGATGTCTAGCTACTGCTGCCCACCAGCCACTGCAACTTTGACATGCGCTGCATCTGTGTTGTTGCTGACCCTGTTGAACTGTTTCCAACATTGCATTTGCACTACAACTGCCTCTCATCTGTTGTTGCTGCAACTGCAACATTTGCAACTAAGTAATCATCCAAAATATTGAACCAACTGTGTTCAGTATGATGCATCTGTCACTCGAGTCCTGATTGCTACTAGTATCTGCACTGCCACTGAAGCCTTTGCATTGTTGCTGACTCTACACTATGCCAACTACACTGATGCCAACTTTGCATTGTGCTCCCCAGCATCTTACTACAACTAGTCTCTGCAACTGTCACTCTGGCATCCGACTGCACCAACTGCCTTTGGTCCATCCTACTACTGAATACTGTGGCCCCTGTAGCAAGGTAGTGATCCAAGAGGTGGATTCCTCAAGGACCCTGCCCATCTGTAGTGCTCTAGGGCTACAAAACCAAGTCACCCCACCTCACTCCTGGAGGGATGTCTGCAAACATGGCGAAGTCTACCTTCAGCTTAGAGGACAACATATCGATCTATGCAGAAGCTTCCTGTTGGTCCTGCTTCTCCTCCTTGTCCTTCTTCCTGAGAGGACACTGTGTACTGTAGTGGCCTAGCTTGCCACACCTGAAGCACTTGACCTTCGACAAGTCCTTCTTCCTACATTGCTCCCCCTGTCCCTGACTGAGACCTTTGGATGAAAGGGACACATTCTCCTCTTCCTTCACCTGCTTTGACCCGCTGTTGTTGCTATCACTGATGGAGCTCTTTAGCAAGTCTCGTCTCAAGTCCTCCTGCTGCAAATCGGCCCACATGTTGTACCACCTTGGCAAGGTGTCTTTTCCCAAAATACTTTGGAAAAATACCTGCCACTCCTCCGAGACACTGTTGAGTGCCAATCGTACTAGCTTTGTGGGTTGAGGCGCTACCCCAATAGCTACAAGTTGATCCCGGATCTCCTGAATCCTGGTGAGGAAGGGGTCTATGTGTTCCCCTTTCTGCATCCTGACGCATCTCAGCTTCTCCTCCAAGTACATCATCCTCTACTCGGAAGTGCCCTGGTATAGCGTGGAAAGTGTATCCCACATCTCTTTGGCCATTGTCTTGGTCGCTATGTGTGATACAATGTGATCCTGAACACCATCAAGGATCAACCTCTTTGACCGCACCATATCCTTCTTGTACTCTTTGAGCTTATCTGCATTTGTGGGAACTGCTACCACATTATCGATATAACCTTGAGATCAAACTCATCTAGAAGGAAGGAGATCCTTGCCTTCCAAATAACATAGTTAGAAGCACCATCCAAATTGTCCTGATCTCAAAGCCCAGCAGTGGCCATCTCAATAAAAAATGTCGAAAATATCCTCTTCCCTTCTTCTCAACTGCTGCTCATCTATACGCACTCCCTTCTGGAGTGAGAAACTCTGCTCACAACGACTACTGACCTACAAGGGAAATCAAACTTCTTGAGACTAGAAGTTCCCTGAGGAAGATTTTCCCTCAGTGTGTGCTCTTCTTCCACCTGATGTTGGTTTTGCTCTAGAAAAATGCTGCAAAATTACTGCGTCCAGCTAGAGATCTGCTCTACAAGAAAATATTGGCTGCTCCCTCTGCCTCTGAAATTCCTCTATCTGGAGAAATCGAATTTTTCTCTTGCTCTCTCAGAAAAATCAATTTTCCTCAAGAAATACGACCTCTTGGCCAAGGTGACTGTGCTGCCCTCTAGGGTTTCAAACTGCTGCTCACACTGAGTAGTGAAACTCCTTTCTTTGCTACTGAGCTCTCTGGATGATCATTTGTGCTCTGATACCATGTGAAAATTCCATAAACCAGAATCCTATTGCAACAACTGATATTATTTCTTCTAATTGTTAATTCTACTTAACCATGTGAAAATTCCATAAACCAGAATCCTATTGCAACAACTGATATTATTTCTTCTAATTGTTAATTCTACTGTTGTTTCCTACGGAAAATATCGAAATAAATACACTGCAACCTTCACAGATAAAAATTGCGGAAGAAATAAACGCTGGAAGAAATGCTAGAACACACACATAAATTTACACAGTTATTTTTGGACCAAAGTCCCTGGAAAAGTCCAACTTAGGAAAACCGGTGCCAACACCTGAGGGTTTTAATATTATGTAGCAGTGAAATAATATGAGTACAACTAGATGTCCAAACTGGCAATCCTACAAAGAAAATTGGCAAGAAAAATCTAATGAGGAATTTCCTCACTCCACAAGCGAATTCGAGCACTAACCTCAACTCAAAATTGATCCGTGTAAATTGGCTTTGCGTAGAAGCTGCATCACCCAACTTGGAATTGCTTCTCCTCAAGCTGTCTGGTTAGCTGTTGTCTGGGAAAGTGACTCTCCTGGCCTTTGGAACCTCTGCCCAGCTTCCGACACTGAATCTCTGCTTCTCCCCTCAAATACGGAGTTGCCTCTAGAGGCTACTGTGCTGGCTCTGCGTCAACCTCTCTGTGGCACTTTTTCCTCTTTGCAAATGTACTCACCGGATCTGGAATGCCTCCTCCAGCTTCACTGTCTTTGCCCCTCTCTCATTGCTTTGATCTCACTAAATCTCTCTCAAGCAACAAACAACTGCCACTCTGGAAATCGATTTCCCAGTAAAATCGAACTGCTCAAGTGATTTCTCCAAGCCCCATTGACTTCTTCTTATAATCCTTTGTTGAGACTTCGACGACCAAGATTAAATCTTAATCGATGATTAGGATTAACTTGAAATCGATCCATTTGAGTCTCCAGAACATTCACACCTTGACTTAATTAATTCTGATTAATTAATCATATTCCCCAAGTTTAGACTTAGGAAATATTTTTAAAACTGACTAATAATCTAATTAAGTCATATCTAGGCAGAATTTCCCGAAACTATTTCTGGGTTTTGGAAATCTCATGTATTCTAGCCTCTCCACAAATTTTCAAGGCTAGAACACATCGGATGCTACAAAAACTAACATGAACTGGCCCACCTATCTAACAAGATTTCGAATCTCATTTGAAAAGAAAACATAAAATAATTCAATTTTTAATGAAAAAATTATTTTAAAGATTTCAAACCATGTTTCCATATCATTATGGACAAAATATGCAAAGTTTTCTCATGGGTGAATATATCAAAATGGCAGCAAGTGCAACAACAAAATACATAACGAGGTTCTAAATGGTCTTGTTACCCACCAAAAGTGGGTGACCACGAGGAGAAAATTTTCTCCTATTCATCTTTTCCAACCATCAGCCAACAACACCTAACAACCACCTTGTAGATGATATAACGTGCCGTTCATATCTCCGCCACCTGCATTATCATATGTTTCCTCGCCCATTTATCAAGAGCACATCTTGGAAGGTGGGCTTCTGATCAAAAGGTACTTTATTCATTTTGCAATCAGGTGCTTATGCTTGTTTGTATTTGTGCATTTGACATGGATTATGGGGTAACTTGGAAGAAAGAAGGGTCTTGGCCATAGTCTTTTTCCATCACCTTAACTTAGGGGTTAATTTTCAATCCTAGTCCAATGGGATCTCCCCAAATGGTCTATGGATTTAGGAGGGAGCACTACTTGGAAATCATGATTGAGATAACATAGTCCCATCTCTACCTATTCCATACTTACCACTTTCCATCTAACATTATGAGCCCCTATTCCGCCTCCCGTCTTCAGGGTCATCTGACCATTAGTTCATTGGGATTTGGCACCCACACATCCTTTATAGATATAGCCCTTAGAGGTCCATGAAGTAAGATCTTCTCTTGAAGTTCAGGTTTCAGTCCTCCTTGAATTGGAAGGATAAAATTCAATGACCCCTTCATGAGTGGCATTCAATGATTTGTGATCCGAAATTCAATTACTTTGTATTTGGCCATTGCCACTTGAATTTCCCTATTAGATCCTTTTTAGTGAATAAAAGAGACTTTCTCCTAGGAGCTGAGGTTGATGTTTTGATTTCCGACTCCTCTTCCAACTTCCTTACAAATCACTCATTGTTTATTTGAACCTATTTTCCTTGTTTGGATGTCTCAGTAACTAGAGTTTGAAAGTCCTATACTTATCAAATGCTTGCTTTCTCATTCATCCATTTGTTATAGCCATATGTCAGCCATCGTTCCTTAAGTTCACAAATTGATTTCTCCTAGTGTTGCACATATCGCGATAATATCGGAATTATCACGATATTATCACCAAATTGCCCCTTGCTAATATTATCGCCACAAGTTATTGCGATAATTTCCCTGTTTTGAACTTATCGCGATAATTTCAAAATTATCGCCCTGTTTGTCAATTTCAACTTATTACCATTTAAAAAAAATAACCCTAATTTTTTAAAAGTGATTTAGGGGATTGAGTTGTGACAATACTTTTCCTATTTGCATCAAGCAAACAAGGAGAAATCTATTGTTTTCATTTCTCAAGATTCATCTCATGAGATACATACCCTAATAGTTAATGGTAATATTAAATTCTTAAAGTAAAAGTGACATTTTCCTTTATATTTCATTTCATTTTCATCCTTTTACTTAAATTTTTAACATTACCATTCATTAACTCAGGATGTTTGAGAGTGATTTCAACTTCTTTGGATTTCATATGGGGAAAATAGAATTTTAGATCCCACTCAAAATCCAGCAAATTTAACAGCGTTTAGGATTTTAGGATTGGCGGGATTGCAATGTTTCTACTAGATTCTATGATGTACAAGGGTATGGAACTAACATTTAATTAAGATCACCAAGCCTCTATGTACCTTATGTTGATTTTTTGGGTAGCATCAGATGTGCTCTAGCTCTGAAACTTTGTGGAGGGGCTAGAGCACATGAGATCTCCAAGACCCATAAATCATTTGGAGAAATTCCACCTGGAGCTTAAGTTATTAAAATAATTAATTATTTTAATGGACACCCTAAGTCTAACTTAGGGAAATTAAATAATTAAAGTGAATTAACTTAAACATGTGGGTGAGAATGTTCTAAGTGACGAGGATCAAGTCTTTTCTAATCTCAGTCGACGATTAGAGATTAGATCACGATCGTTGATTCGTCAACTGGAAAAGTATTAGAGGAAGGCTTGGGGTCAGTTGGAGAACACACACAAAGTAGCAGCACTTGAGCTAAGTCGAAATTCTGGGGTGCGGTTTGCTGAGAATTTCAGAGTGATCTTGTAGTGCAGTGAGGGGCAGTTCGACAATGGGATTTTGAATCCAAGCCAGAGAATACAATTCCAGAGAGGCAGATCTACCCAGGGGAGACAATGCAACCCTTGATAGGGTGACGTAGGCCTAGCTGACCTGATGCAAAGGCTGAATCAGGCCCAGAGGGGTGACGCAGTCCAAGAAGAGGTGACGCAGAGCCAAAGGCTGCAGCGTTGGGGTTTCTGTGGGGCAGATCGGGCTCAGATTCAGCATATAGTAGAGGGGTGGCACAGTCTCAGCGCAGAGCTTGCTAGGGACTGTGTAGGCACCTGTGGGGTTCTTCATTCTGACGCTGGATCAACCATAATATCTGTCTCTAGATAGAGGTACTTCTGCCGAGGAAATTCTCTGTTGGGTGAGCCACATTGGCACCCTAGTTTGTATTCAGAAATCTGCATAATAATAAAAACCCTCAAGAGTTGTTGCACCGGTTTTCCCGCATTAGGTTTTTCCGAGGACATTTGTTTGAAAAATTATGTGTCCTTTGTCTGCATGATTGCTTATTCTTCAGTACTTGATTTGTATAATTGTGTAGGCTGCAGTGTATTTACTTCGATGTTTTCATGAATAATTCAGAAAATAACTTGTAAAGTTAAATAAACAAGTAGGAGAAGTAAATCAGTTTTTCTGCAGTAAGATTTCTGTTTAGAAGATTCAGAAATTTTCACATGGTATCAGAGCGTTTGCAGATAAGGAAGAGTTGAAGTCATCAATCGAAGACCGAAGAAAATTTGTTGCAGGAAGGTAGTTGTCCCGAGTGACAGCGTAGATCCAGAGAGAGGCCAGTAAGGGTGACACAGTCACCTGTGGAGCTCACACAGAGCTTGCGACAGCCAATAGAGGTGATGTTGTAGCTGCGTAGAGGAAGCAAAGTACTTTCCGGGCCAACGCAGAAATTTTGAGCCTCCGGTTGTTGTGGCTGGAAGTGTAGATCGTTTTTCTTTAGTAGTTGCTGGTGGGCATTGCTTCTGTTGGTGCAAAACAATGTCTAGCGGGGTGTGGCAAAGTAAGGGGAAGCGGTTCCTCAGAAGACTTCTCACCAAGAAGTCTAGATCCAGTGTTGATCAACAACAAAGAGTGATCGAAGAGGGTTGATTCGACATTAGTTGGCGGAGGATTTCCGGGAGGGAAATCGTTTTTCAGAGGGAGCGGGTTCCTTAGAGAGTTTCTAGCGCCAAGAAACTCAGATCTGAGTTTGCTGGGGCAACAACAAAAGAAGGAGAAGAGAACCAATTCGACATCTTCAGTTGAGCAGAGATGGCCACACATGGACTGAGGGATCAAGACAGGTTGGATGGGGGATCCAACTTTTTCATCTGGAAGGCCAAAATCTTGTCAGTATTGGACGAGCATCGTTTCAAGCATCACACTGAGAGCGCAGTTGTTGTTCCTGTTGACGTTGATCTGTTGAAGAAGTATGAAGCTCAAGCGAAGGCTAACCGCTTGATCATGGACGGAGTCAAGGATCATGTGGTCCCACACTTTCCTGAGAAGGACACAACACGTGAGATGTGGACTTCTTTGACCACATTGTATCAGGGGAATTTTGTTCAAAGGAGAATGCTTCTAGAGAATCAGCTTCAACTATTCCAGATGCTGAAGGGAGAAGAGACCGATCCCTTCCTCATTAGATTGAAGGCGAGCCATCATCAATTGGTTGTCATAGGGGCCACACCTGATGAAGGTCTTATGGTAAGGACTACTCTGAATGCAGTTTCCGATGGGTGGGAGAACTTTGTCCAAGGCATTTTGGGCAGAAAAACACTTCCAAGTTGGGAAAACATGTGGGCGGCTCTTTGATAAGAAGAGATCAGGAGGATGACCAAGGCGGGCATGAGCAGCAGAGGGATCAAGATCAAGAAGAGATGTGACTCTTGCATCTAAGGGATAGCATGGGCAGTAGAGGAAGAAGAAGAAAGGCCTTTGAAAGGTCAGGTGCTTCAGGTGTGGTGAACTAGGGCATTTCGCCACACAATGCCCTCAGAAGAAGAAGGGTGAAGACAAATCTGATTCGAAGGTTGCCGTAGCTAAGGACGATGATGGAGATGATGACGATGTGGCCATGAGTGCTCACGTGCCTCAGGAGAAGAGGTGGGGTGACATTGATCTATAGTTCTTTCGAACTGCAGTGAGGGGTAGGATCCTTGAGGTGCCCAAACTCTTGGATCACATACGAGCTACGGGAGCCCTTAATGACAGTAGTAGGATGATGGAGCAACATTAGCAGAGCTAGGACGTTGAAGTCTTGAGCAGTGCAGAGCAGAGGCAGCAACAACACAAAGGTTGATGGATTTCAATAGCGCAGAGGCAGTGATTACGCAGTGCAAAGCAGCAACATGGCAGAGCTCTAGAGGGTCAGTGCAGATTAGCAGCGAGGGTGCTTCAGTATTGAGGTGCACCTAAACTGACTTGTATTTCAAATCTTTGGGTGATGTTTTCAGTTGCTTACTTCTTAGCAACTGAGTTGCAGTGATGAAATTAGCAGTGGCAGTGCTATGGGTAGCATGATGCAACATTTGAGAGGAGTTGCAGTACAGATGAGGCAGTGTCAGTGGTAGTGACATGGGCAACAATACAGATAGTAGCAGCGCAGTGGATGAGGGGCAGCAGCTGAGCATCAGCAGCGCAGAGGACCGATGCCATGGATCAGGGTGATGCTTCAGGTTGCAATGTTGCTAGAGCACATTCCTTGCTAAGAGGGAGTGTTGATTTTTTGGGTAGCATCGGATGTGCTCTAGCTCCGAAAATTTGTGGAGGGGCTAGAGCACATGAGATCTCCAAGACCCAGAACTCGTTTGAATAAATTCCACACGGAGCTTAAGTTATTCAAAATTAGGGAAATTAAATAATTAAAGTGAATTAATTTAAAAATGTGGGTGAGAATGTTCTAAGCGACGAGGATTAAGTCTTTTCTAATATTAGCCATCGATTAGAGATTAGATCACGGCTGTTGATTTGTCAACAGGAAAAGTATTAAAGGAAGGCTTGGGGTTAGTTGGAGAACACACACAGAGTAGCAACACTTGAGCTAAGTTGAAATTATGGGGTGTGGTTTGCTGAGAATTTTGGAGTGAGCCTGCAGTGCAGTGAGAGGCAGTTCAGCAGCGGAATTTCGAATCCAAGGCCAAGAATATAGTTGTAGAGAGGCAGATCTACCCAGGAGAGAGAGTGCAACCCTTGATAGGGTGACGTGGGCCCAACTGAGGTCACACAAAGCTGATGCAGGCCTAGAGGGGTGACACAGTCCAAGAAGAGGTGACGCAGAGCCAGATGCTACACTGTTGGCGTTTTTGTGGGGCAGATCGGCCTCAGATTCCACAAATAGCAGAGAGGTGACGCAACCACTACGAAGGGTGACGTAGTCTCAACGAAAAGCTTGCTAGGGACTGCGTAGGCACCTGTGGGGTTCTTCATTCTGATGCTGGATTAGCCATAATATCTGTCTCCGAATAGAGGTACTTCTGCCAAGGAAATTCTCCACCCTAGTTTGTATTCATAAATCTGCATAATAATAAAAACCCTTAAGAGTTGCTCCGCCGGTTTTCCCGCATTGGGTTTTTCCGGGGACATTTGTTTGAAAAACTCTGTGTCCTTTGTCTGCATGATTGCTTATTCTTCAGTACTTGATCTGTATAATTGTGTAGGCGGCAGTGTATTTACTTCGATGTTTTCATGAATAATTTAGAAAATAACTTGTAAAGTTAAATAAATAAGGAGAAGAAAATCAGATTCTCTGCAATAGGATTTTTGTTTAGAAGATTAAAAAATTTTCACACCTCGATCAGTGTTTTAAAAACCGGCCGGTTTGAACCGGAAACCGGCCAAACCGGCCGGTTAGACTGCTCGGCGGTTGAAACCGGCAAAAAAAACCCGGCCAAACACCACACTTCGCCAATTTTTGAGAAAAACCGGCCTTAACCGGCCGGTTAGGTGCCAAAATGTACGCGGGCGGCATTTGAGTTGAGCGGACCCACTTTTTTCGATTTTATGAAGTGTCAGGGCTGAGTTGGAGGCAAGGGGAGGGTTGTTTCCCTCCAAAAACACCCTCCCCAATCTTTTATAAGGAGGAGCAGCCTCTCCTTTGTCTCACACCAACTCATTGAGTCATTTGCTGTTTGTGAGACTTGAGTTTGATTAAGAGCTTGGAGAGTGTTGAGTGTTTGGCATTTGCTGGAGCAGTTATCTTGGAGATAGTTTGGAGCTGTCAATAGCATTGGCATCTTCAAGAGGACACTAAGGAGGCTAGTTTGCATTGCCAGGTAAGCTGTTCATGTATTTATTTTCTGAGTTCTCATGTGTTTAGCAGCTAGCTATTTAAAATTTTATTGCTCTAAAATCTCTAGTCCTAATCCTATCATCTAAATTTCAAACATGTAACAAGATATTAATGTCCATTGTCAAGTGCTTTTAGAGAGAGAGCTTATGTGCACAATTAGGATTATGGAACTTCACAAGGCAACAAACGTTAGTGTTCTTATCCAATAGCACAATAAAACAAATATTTTCCACAAATGAACTATTAGAGCATGAACAAGTTACAACAGAAACCTTATGTTCAAACTTCAAAACTTCAATGAGCAACAATAAATCTTTTATGACAGCAGCAAGCTAACAGTGAGCAATTATTTTCTTATGTTCCAATCAAAATAACTTAGTCTTTTATGACAACAGTGAGTTAGAGCCTAGAGGCTAGAGCACTTTAAAGTTTAGATGCAAAATGAGATGTCAAAATGTAAGTGAAACAATTCTCTACCAAAACCACTTTGCAAACACCAAATTCATAAATGAGTTAGGTCTTCTTATGATGCTAACATCACTGTTATAGATCAGACTTGTTGATGCTTATGACAGTCCTCAAAACTT
The DNA here is from genome assembly GCA_034641835.2 of Pinus albicaulis. Classification (NCBI taxonomy): domain Eukaryota; kingdom Viridiplantae; phylum Streptophyta; class Pinopsida; order Pinales; family Pinaceae; genus Pinus; species Pinus albicaulis. The sequence goes on from CM076572.1 coordinate 101,685,587, forward strand.
CATGAAATATGCCAAACAATGCATGCCCATTAAATGCAATTAACTTATTAGTGTCTTGGGAAACTTATGAGTTAGTTGAGTGCACTTTTATGAATATTTGAGCACTGTTATGAAATGATTATCTTGCTGTAAGGAAACAGTGAGGAAACAAAGGGTTGGGATGCAAACCAATAGGCCTATTTTATTGCTCTAAAATCTCTAGTCCTATCATCTATGCTATCAAATTTTGGATGTTTGAAATTTGAATGTGCATTTTTTTTTTGTAAATTTAGCTCTTAGCTGCAATTTTTTTTAAATGGCAGATTTATTTCCAGAATCCAAATTTCAATTATTTCAAGTCAAGATGGCTCCAAAAGCCAAGGACAGTGCATGGGTCCATTGTGATGTGATTGATGGAAAGATGGTATGCAGATTTTGTCAAAAATGTATTGGAGGTGGGGGTATTCTTAGATTGAAACATCACTTGGCTGGGATAAGAGGCAATGTAACACCATGTGATGCACCTAATGAAGTGTTAGGTCCGGTTAGGGCAGAATACCTTGCCAAGCTTGAAAAGTTTGAGGAGATTAAGGCTAGGGAGAAGGCCATCCAAGATGAAATTGCAAGGAAGAGGCAAATAGTAGAAATGATGAGAGAGAGTGGGTATGAAGATGAGGACTATGATATTCAAGACTCCTCTTCTATCCCTTCCACCAATAACCCCTTTCAGTATGTTCCTCCTGTTCGCAAAAGATCAAACCCAACAAAGAGACCCAACCTCATGAGTTATTTCTCGTCCAATGCTAATCCCACAACCCCTGCTAGTGCCACTGCCTCCATGTCCCAGCCAACTCCAAGTCGTCAACCCACTTTGGATCAACATTGGAAAAAACAATGCAAAGAAGCTTCTCATCAGTACATTACTAGATGGTGGTATGATTCAGATATCCCATTTAATGCTGCTAACTCACCTTATTACCAAGCTATGTGGGACTCTGTTTTTGTTGCAGGAAAGGGCTTCAAAGGCCCTACTGCACATGAGTTAAAGGGAGCTCTTTTGCAACAAGAGATTTCTAGTATTGATGAGTATTTGACTGAATATAAAGAGTCATGGCTCAAAACAGGTTGTTCCATCATGTCAGATGGATGGACTGATGGAAGGAACCGCACTATCATTAACTTCCTTGTTGCTTGCCCTCGAGGAACAATGTTTTTGAGATCAGTTGATGCATCTGATAAGGTGAAGGATGCAATCCTTCTATTTGAGCTTTTGGATGAGATTATTCAGGAAGTGGGAGAGCAGAACGTTGTGCAGGTTATCACAGATAATGCCTCAAACTATGTTCTTGCTGGAAAGATGCTTGAGTCCAAGTATAGTACCATATTTTGGACTCCATGTGCTGCACATTGCATAGACCTCATGCTTGAGGACATAGGCAAACTGGAATGGGTAAAAAGCACTATAGAGCATGGCAAGTGCATTACAAAATACATTTACAACCACTCATGGGTATTGAACCTAATGAGGAAAAACACGGGGGCAAAGAGCTTGTTAGGCCTGCCATTACGAGATTTGCAACTCACTTCCTCACGTTGCAATGTCTCAATTCTCAACAGAAAAACCTGTAGAAAATGTTTTCTTCTGATGATTGGACTGAATCCCGGTGGGCTCGTAGACAAGATGGAAAAGACACCAAAAAGAAAGTCTTTGACAATTATTTTTGGAAAAGGTCTTCAAAGCTGGTAAAAATTACTGAGCCCCTTGTTAAGGTGCTAAGGATGGTGGATGGGGAAAGGATGGCAATGGGATACATTTATGAGGCTATGGATCAGGCCAAGGAGCAGATACGAGCAGTTTACAGGGACAGGTTAGCTAAATATGGCCGGATATGGGAGATCATTGATAACAGATGGAACAATCAACTCCATCGTCCTATACATGCAGCTGGGTATTTTTTGAACCCAAAGTATCATTATAGAGCTCGGATAGGAGATCAGCAGGATGGGGAGGTCAGATCTGGATTGATTGATTGCTTGGAGCGCATGGTCCCTAACCGTGCAGACCTTCTGGAAACACATAAACAAATTACTCTTTTCAGTATGGGAGCTAGTACCTTTGGAAAGAACTTAGCAAAAATGGCAAGAGATGTGGATCAACCAGGTAAGCAATTCCAATTTGTTTTTCTTTCCATGTTAAATTGTTTGTAAATAACTAATAAGTAATGAAATGAACTATGTTACTAATGAATGTCTTTTTATTTGCAGCACATTGGTGGGAGTCATTTGGCGGCCAATGTCCTCAATTGCAAAGGTTTGCAATTAGAATCCTCAGCCAAACTTGCAACGCTTCAGGTTGTGAGCGCAATTGGTCTGTTTTTTAGCGCATACACACAAAGAAGAGAAACCGTTTGGAACAGAAACAGTTAAATGATCTTGTGTTTGTGCAATACAACCTTCGCTTGAGGCGGAACCAACTGATGAACAAAACACCTGATCTAGATCCCATTGTGTTGGCTGATATTGATCCAACATCAGAATGGGTGGAGGAGATTGAAGATCCAGTGTTTGAGGCTGATTTTGATTTTGATGCAACAACAGTGGGGGGTGAATTTGAAGCAGATTTGGTGGCACCATCAGACGCAGACCCAGGATTGGTAGCTACATCAAGAAAAGGCAAACAACCAATGGTCTACACTAGTCGTGCACCTCGAGCAACTCGTGCTTCCATTAGGTCCACTTCTATTGTTATTGGTGGCAGGGGTACTGAGGTTGCAGATGAGCCTGAGGGAGAGGCATCCTCAGACTCTGATCCAGATGATGTCTATGCAACGCCAACAGCCGATGTTGATCCTGTGTCTAGTGGCGGTGATGGATTTGATGATTGATCATCATTCATGTGTAGTCTTGTATTAGGCCAATGGCCTCATAGCTTGTAGCATTGTTTTTGGACTTTATGGGCCATTTGGAGCCTCATTTCTTATGTATTTTTTGATGATATGTATTGCACTCGGTGCCATTTTGATATATTCACCTTTGCATGGTATATAAATGAGCAAACTTTGCATATTTTGTCTCTATTGGCTTGGAATCATGGTTGCAAATCTTAAAATAGTTTTTTTTATTAAAAAATAATGTATTTTTTTTAAACCGGTTCATTGGCATCTGACCGCTCCCGGTTAGACCGGTTCCAGTTAGAAACCCGGTTCATTAGGCCACCGGTCCGGTCACCGGTTCCGGTTTTTAAAACATTGACCTCGATGTTGGTGCCATTAACTGTTGAGCTCCTACTTCATCACCCTAGCAAATACGTACACTTCACACAAGCAAAATGATTGATTAGCATGTTAAGCTTTTTCTATCTTAATTTAGTGTTTAGTGGGTGATTTTGATGAATATCCAAATATTAGCAATGATTTTGTTGTTGTGTAGCTATTTGTTGTAGCATGATTTTCTTTGGATTTCAGAGGCCATTTAGAGCCTCTCTATTGATCTATTTCAATTCAGAGATGGACTGCATTTGGTGATATTTTCGTTATATGCACCCTTCTATTTACATGAGAAATTTTGCATATTTGTGTATAATAATTTGGATTCATATGGATGCACATGAATTATAATTTCTTTTCAAGCTGTTAATATTTTATGTCTTTTTTGGTTGATCAATCTTTTGGACTAGTTTTGATAACATTGTTGAGGATGAATTGACCATTTTCCATCAAGAAAACAAGGGTAAAGCCATTGTTTTCATTGCCATGATTCATCTCATGAGATACATTTATTTTTGTTTTGATATAATTTTGTATCATTCTATTAGATCTTATGACTCAGGACAAATATCATTTTTCAATGTCGATATATGATGTAGCTACTATCACTTGACATCTTATACATGTTATATATTGATTTTATTTTCATCTTTATGTAGCAATGTGTTTGTTTGATGTTGATGTTGTTTTAGAAGTTAAAAACTTGAAAAAATTGATTGTTTTTGTATTTTTAAAAGTTTCCCGATAATTTCTGATATTTTCCCCGATATTGCTGATCATTAAAAATTTGGACCCCGGCGATAAATTGCCGATAACGATAAATGAAACATTGATTTCTCCTACTTAACATTGATTTCTCCTACTTTAGTTTTGTTCCCAATGTGGCATGTTGGTGAGGGTGGAAACCCTAGTAATGAATGAATCCACATCTCAACTCATGCTCCTCATTGATATCCTACTAACATCGTGTAGTAGATATCTTATGTGTATAAAGAGCTATCATTGTGACTTGAGGTATAATCAACGGAGGCAATGCCATTTGATATTGTGCATTATCCATCTACAAGTGAGCTACGAACCACATGTGAATGACCCACATTCTCTTTAAGACACACAAACGCCAACTAATGGGCTTTACCCTTCATCACTCCCATGTTTATTTTGTATATCATTTAGAGACAGCATGAATTTATGTTATGTCATCAATCTATGTTGATCTCTCTCTCTCTCTCTCTCTCTCACACACACACACACACACACACACACACACACAAATATTATGATATTACTCTGAATCTTCGTGAATCATGACATTCCAATGTCGATATATGATGTAGCTACTATCACTTGACATATTATACATGTTATATATTGATTTTATTTTCATCTTTATGTAGCAATGTGTTTGTTTGATGTTGATGTTGTTTTAGAAGTTAAAAACTTGAAAAAAATTGATTGTTGTTGTATTTTTAAATGTTTCCCGATAATTTCTGATATTTTCCCCGATATTGCCAATAATTAAAAATTTGGACCCCAGCGAGAAATTGCTGATAATGATAAATGTAACATTTGATTTCTCCTACTTTAGTTCTGTTCCCAATGTGGCATGGTGGTGAGGGTGGAATCCCTAGTAATGAATGAATCCACATCTCAACTCATGCTCCTCATTGCTATCCTACTAACATCGTGTAGTAGATATCTTACGTGTATAAAGAGCTATCATTGTGACTTGAGGTATCATCAATGGAGGCAATGCCATTTTATATTGTGCATTATCCATCTACTAGTGAGCTGCGAACCACATGGGAATGACCCACATTCTCTTTAAGACACACAAACGCCAACTAATGGGTTTTACCCTTCATCACTCCCCATGTTTATTTTGTATATCATTTAGAGACAGCATGAATTTATGTTATGTCATCAATCTATGTTGATATCTCTCTCTCTCTCTCTCTCTCACACACACACACACACACACACACAAATATTATGATATTCGTGAATCATGACATTCTGTGGTCTCATGTCTTTGCCGGTATTTCATTGTTATTACTAGACCTATGATTCTAGGTGAAACCTACATCCAACAATATTTGGGAGAAAACACAAAGATGTTTTTTTGAGTTAACCCATATAATTTCTATTTCAGTAAGTATATTGTCGAAGATGTGTTAAGACTCAAGAGTCAACAATGACATGGGTTATCTCTGAATTAATGTGTTTACATATCAAGAGAAAAGAGCACGAAAAATCTGATCTTCAATGAAACCCTGTGAAAACATGAGCTCTATGAAACTCTAGTTGATTTAATAAATCATAATATACTTCTGATCTTTGCTCAATGTAATAATATGCAGGCTGTTTGATTCTGTTGTTTTAATTTGGCAGGTGAATGCACAACTTATTAGCAATGTTTGCACCGATGCATTGTCTGCAGAGAAGGTAATATCCATTATTTTTTCTCATGTAATATATTGTTTCCTTTTTTGGTATCAACTACATGTTAGTCATCCATATTTTCCTTTACTGTGTTCAGGATAAGTTATAAATATAAAGTACAGTGTGTGGTAACTCCCTTAATGTCTGTTAAGCAGGCTTGGAAGCCAAGATATAATGTGATTCAGCAGATTCTTCAAAAATGTTTTTTCAATTAAAATTTTCTCTGCATTTATGTTTTATTATGACTCACCTGTCATGACCTGGCATCCATAAAGCTTGGTTTGTCTTTCGTGAGTGATGATCTATTGCAGTTATGATTTTCCTTTTCTGGTATGAGTGTTCAAAAAGATGATACACTGGTAAATTGTCTACATGAGCTCAATAGGATAAAGAACTCTGACTATTAGTAAAGGTGCTGCTCTTTTAGTCCTTATCCTTATTGTTTGGACCAAAGCTTGTTTTATTGATTGCTTCTGCTAATTCCTCTTCTTTCAGCACCTCCATCTAAATAGTTGGCCTACAATGTGAAAATTTTTGGTCCTTATCCTTATTTTTTGGACCAAAGCTTGTTTTATTGACTGCTTCTGCTAATTCCTCTTCTTTCAGCACCTCCATCTAAATATAGTTGGCCTACAGTGTGAAAATTTCACAACTGAAATCTTATTGCAGCAACCAGAATTTATTTTTCTATTTGTTAATTAATTTAACAAGTTATTTGCTACGGAAAATATCAAATAAATCACACTGCAACCTTCACAAACAAATTGCGGAAATAATAGCGCTGGAAACTGAGAAAATACTAGGACACACACATATAAAAACGACACAGTTATTTTTGGACAAATGTTCCCGAAAAAACCCAACTTGGGAAAACCGGTGTAGCAGTTGAGGGTTTTTATTATTATGCAACAGTGAGAAATTTTGAGTGCAATCTGGATGGCCAAATCTGGCAATCCTACAGAGGAATATACTGGCAAAACTCTAGTGAGAAATTTTCCTCACCCCAGAGGCAAATATGGGCTCTGACTACAACGCCAAGTGAGCCGTCCAAACTGTTTCTGCATAGGCCTACGTAAACCTAGCACAATCCCTTCCCACGCACAGCCTGAATCAGTTGCTCCTGTATCCATCATGTCTACCACTAGCTGAGAAACTGTCTCTCTGGCCTTCTGGAACCCTTTCCCGGCCTCTGGATCTGAAACTCGACTTCTCTCCAGCAAAATCGAACTGCCCTCTAGAGGCTTCTGTGCAGCCCCTGCATCAGACTCACTATGGTTCTTTTGCCTCTCTGCAAATGCACTCGTTCGACCTGGAAATATTCCTCTAGTCTCACTGTCCCTGCCAATCACTGTCTCTGCTTCGATCTCTGGCTCTTTGGAAACTGCTGCTTCTCTCTGGAAATCGATTTGCCAAAGAAATCGAATTGTTGAAGTGTATTCTCCAAGTGCCCATCGACTTCTTCTTATAATCCTCTATTGGGACTCCAACGACCAAGATTAAATCTTAATCAATGGCTAGGATCATCTTGAAGTTGATCCGTGTGAGTTTCTAGATTATTCTCATCTTGAATTAATTAATTCTGATTAATTAACCATATTACCTAAGTTTAGACTTAGGAAATATTTAAAAAACAGTTAATAATCTAATTAAGTCATTTCTAGGTGGAATTTCCAGAAACGATTTCTGGGTCTTGGAGATATCATGTATTCTAGCATCTCCACCAAGTTTCATGGCTAGAACACATCCGATGCTACAAAAACTAACACTCTCTCTTAGCGAAGATTATGTTCTAGTGGTGCACACCCTGCCACAACACTCCGTCTCTGTATCATCTCTTGTCACATTGCTGATGTTTGGCCATACTACCCACCAACCACTGCGCAACTCTGATGCTGCATTTGTGTTGCTGTTGACACTGCCATACTACTGCTAACTTTGTATCTACACTGCAACTCCCTCTCATTTGTTGTTGTTGCTGCTGCAACTACTGGAACTGAGAAGAATTCGAAATACTGAATCAACTGTATTCAGTATGATGCATCTATCTCTTGAGTCTCTGACTGCTACTAGCCTCTGCATTGTCTCTAAAGAATCTGCGTTGTTGATGACTCTGGACTGTGCCACTCTACATTGTTGTCAACTTTGCACTGTGCTCTCCAGCATCTGAGTGCAACTAGTCTGCAACTATCACTCCGGAATTTGACTACATCTCCTGACACTATTCCATCCTGCTACTGAACGTTGTTGGCCCTCGTATCTAGGTAATGATCCATGAGGTGGACTCCTCATGCCCAAATTTGTAGCCCTTTGTGGCTACAACTCCAAGCTACCCCACCTCACTCCTGGAGGTATGGCTTCCAACATCGTGAAGTCTTCCTCCAACCTGGAAGACAACTTATCGATCTCAGCTGACACTGCATGTTGGTCTTGCCTCTCCTACTTGTCCTTCTTCCTAAGAGGACACTGCGTGCTATAGTGACCGAGCTCACCACATTTGAAGCACTTGACCTTTGACAGGTCCTTCTTCTTCTTTCTCTGCTCCCCCTGCCCTTGACTAGGATGCTTTGATGCAAGGCCCACATTCTCCTCCTCCTCCACACCCTTCAATTTGTTGCTGTGGCTGCCACTGTTGGAGCTCTTTAACAGAGCTCGCCTGAACTCCTCTTGCTGCAAGTTAGACCACATCTTGTCCCATTTTGGTTGCTTGTCTCTACCCAATATACCTTGGTCAAAAATCTTCCACTTCTCAGAGACACTGTTTAGTGACAAGTTCCAACCTCACTAGCTCTAATGGTTTTAGCGCTACCCCAACAACTGCAAGCTGGTCTCAGACTTCCTGAATCCTGGTGAGGAAGGGATCTATGCCTTCCCCCTTCTGCATCCTGATGCATCTCAAGTTTTCTTCCAAGAACATCTTTCGTTGCTCGGAAGTACCCTGATATAGCGTGGAGAGAGCATCCCACATCTCTTTGGCAGTATCCTTGTCAACTATGTGTGAGACTATATGGTCTCAGACTCCATCCAAGACAATCGCTTCGCCTTCACCATTTCTTTCATGTATTCTTTTAGCTGATCCGCATCCTGGGGAACTTCCACAACACTGTCTATGTAGAGCTTCAGGCCATATTCATCCAACAGGAAGGACAACCTGGCGTTCCAGATGACATATTTGGAGGAACCCTCCAACCTATCTTGATCTCTAAGTCCGGGCCCCAACTGTGGCCATCTCAAAAACTGTCAAAAACCCCATTTCCTTCTGCTTGGTTGTTGCTCTGCTACTCGCACTCTCTTCTGGAATGTGTGGATTTGCTAGCTGATAGTGCCAATCTGCCAGGAAAAATCGAACTTCGAGACTTGAAGTTCCCTAAGAGAAATTTTCCCTCTGCTCCGTGTGCTTTTCTCTTCCACTCGACGCTGATTTTGCTACTGCAAAACCATCTACATCCAACCAAGGAATTTGCTCAACGAAAGTTTGAGTTACAGTTTCTCCCTCTGACTGCTAGAATCACTAACTCGGGCAACTCAGATTTTCTGTAGCCCTGCAACTGAAAATCGAAATTTTTCCCAGCAATTCGGCCTGCCTATCAAGGAACTGCGTTGCCTATAAGAATTTCGGCCTGCTGCTCCCTCTGAGCAGCGAAATTCTTTCTTCCGCTTCTGAGCTTCCCGGCTGATCACTTACATTCTGATACCAGGTGGAAATTTCACAATTGAAATCTTATTGCAGCAACTGGAATAACTTTTCTAATTGTTAATTAATTTAACAATTTATCTACTATGGCAATATCAAATAAATCACACTCCAACCTTCACAAATAAACTGCGGAAATAATAGTGCTGGGAACTGAGAAAATACTGGCACACACATAAAAATGACAGTTATTTTTGGACAAATGTCCCCAGAAAAACCCAACTTGGGAAAACTGGTGCAACAACTAATCGTTTTTATTATTATGCACTAGTGAAAAATTTTGAGTACAACCTGGATGCCCAAATCCGGGAATCCTACAGAGAAATATACTCGCAAAAATATAGTGAGGAATTTTCCCCACCCCACAGGAAAATCCGGGCTCTGACTGCAGCTCCAAGTGAGTTGTCCAAACGTCTTCTGCGCAGGGATCCGTGTGAGTTTCTAGACTATTCTCATCTTGACTTAATTAATTCTGATTAATTAACCATATTCCCTAAGTTTAAACTTGGGAAATATTTAAAAAACAACTAATAATCTAATTAAGTCATTTCTAGGTGGAATTTCCAGAAACAATTTATGGGTGTTGGAGATCTCATATATTCTAGCCTCTCCACCAATTTTTGTGGCTAAAACACATCTTATGCTACAAAAACTAACATACAATTGGACCAAAGCTTGTTTTATTGATTGCTTCTGCTAACTCCTCTTTTTTCAGCACCTCCATCTAAATAGTTGGCCTACAATTTTTCATTGAATGATGACGATGGTTTTTATTATTATGCTTATTTTGTGTGATTGTGCACTTGTACATTGTATATAGAGAAATTTTTATTGCTTGCATTAAGATATTTACCAAAAAAGACATTGATTCCATGTGACTATATAAAACTTTCCCTCTTGATTTGGTTTATGTTCTCCAGGTTCATGTTTCTGTAATTGTTTTACAGAATAAGAGTTCCCAAAACTCTAAAAGAAATTGTAGTGCCCGAATTTTATTGTAGCTCATATACCGTCTGCAGGATAGGTTGTCTTTGCATTGATATCTCTATTCATTATTATAAGATAACAGTACGATATTGAGTCTCAAGCACAACTCTATTAAAGACTAATGTAAATGGTATCTGTAATATCTCTGTAACAGGCATGGCAGTTGGAGGAGCCAATTTATTAACCGAGTGGTCTCTAATGCGACTTTTTGGAAACTTTTCCGGTGGATTTTTCCAATCTAATTTGTCTAAAATCCGGCAGGAATTCATTGAAAACATAAGCTTCATGGGTAAACTCTACACAATCGAAGTGCCCTAGGGGTTTTTCAGGGCGCTGAATCCATATATGCAGCCAAAAAACCAGGTTAAATAACAAAAATCAAGATTTCACCTAAAATTTTTCGGCTGGATTCCGGCCAGAAAATCCGCAGGAAACTCCAAAACGTCGCATTAAAGACAACTCCTTTATTAACTGCTAGTTTTTCTTTCCCAGTTGGCAGTACAGTTCAGGAGAGGCTAGGATAGGCTGCACAATTGTATTTGCAAACCTCACCAAGGCCATAGTTTTGTTTTGTTTCACATCCAAAGGTGTGATGAATAGTGACCCATCAATATTACGGTTATATTGTCTTGAGAGCTATGCAATATGTTAAGTTATATCTTTCCAATGATGTGTACGTCCACATGCATGTGCACATGACCTTGGTATGCTAACATTGAATCTTGCATGGCATTGAAGCAAATTTGTTCACTGCTAGATTTTTCCCAGTCGGTATTGCAGTTCAGGAGAGGCTAGGTTAGGCCGCACAGTTGTATTTGCAAACTTCGCTGAGCCCTTGGTTTTTTTCTCCTCATATCCAAATGTGGGGTGCACAGTGACCCATCACTATTTATGTTACACTATGTTGAAAGGTATGCAATATCTTAAGTTATATTTTCCAATGATGTGTATGTCTGCACACACATGCATGCTTGTGTATGCTGACAAAAATGCCATGTTTCCTATGTGAAAAAATGCTAGATGAAATATATCTGTCAAGTCAAGCAGGATATCTGTTATAGGGAAATCTACCGGGCAATCTTTAATTCTATGTTGTTAGTTAGAACTTAGAAATCATACAAAATACTTCTGACTTTAATATTAACTATACATTTGTTGGTTTGTTATTGTCGTGCTTTTGTGCTAGCATGGTATGAATGGGGTGGCATACCTTTGAACAATTTAGAATCTTTTCACCATGTATTTGGAAGAATTCACTTAGTCAAATGGGAGATCCATACTAGTTTGAAATGTCACTTCTAGTGGTTATATTGGAGAATATTTCCCATTGAAGAAGTTGGGTAGGAAAAGATTGTGGAAGTCTTCACAGGCGTTGGAAATTGGAAGAGATCTTGCACACCACATTCAAGTAGTACCTCTTTTGGTTGGTCAAGAAACACAAGTTCTTGCATGTTGAGAATAAGATTATTACCCCTCTCAGAATCTGAATTGCTTCAATACTGAGAATTGTGAAGGGTTTTTTCACTAATTGAAGACATGAAATGAAGTAAAGAATTGAGGTCAGTCTGCCAATTCAACTTTCTAAGGTGTTTCTATATAATAAATTGTATCCTTCTAAGCATCCTCAGATGTACAAAGCTTACTGTGTTATTCAAACTAGAAAAGTCAATAGACAAGTCATAAGATGCAAACTGAGACAAGTCTTAAGAATGAGAATTTACCCTCAAGTAAACTCTTTCTTGTACGGGCGAATTTGTTGATCAATCATTTATCAAAGGTATTTAATGTGAATGGACTTTTATTTCAGAGTCTGCCATTTTTAGTTTCGTTCTTGTTACTAAGAAATCACTTTTCTTATGTATCTTCACCTTGATTGCAAAGGGGACATTCTGCCACCTCTGTTTTTTCTGTAAAGGCAGGGACTTCATTCCTCACCTCTGTATTATTGTGGAAAACATTTCCCATTTTCTTTAATATGATGTTCATGGTTCTGTTAGTGTTATGGAAAGGAATATCATGTTCCTCCTATCGTGCAGTGTCTGTCAAATGCTTGAGCCTTGGGGAGATGAGCTGAAGTCTTGTGTTTATATTTTGTACAGTATTATTACTTTATTCGACTGATGGGAAGAAAGGCCTCCCATGTTGCTCTGGAGTGTACCCTACAGTCACATCCTAACATGGTATTTTTCTGTGAACTTTTTTGGCATTTCTATTGATCTTGGGTAGTGATTGTTTCAGCAGGAGCAATTACTTATCTCTCTAGTTGCTAAATATTACTTATGTAAAATTCATTTTGTTTGTAGGTAATACTTGGTGAGGAAGTGGCCACATCAAAAATGACTCTCTTTGATTTGACAACACAAATTTGTGACGCAGTTCAGGCTAGGGCAGAGCAAGGTAATTCTTTTCGTGATCTATAGTGTTGTAGAGTTTCATATTTCAGTTTCTCAATTTGGGCATCATTTTGTTGAAAACCATGCTACATACTCAGATTGGCATTTTGGCTTTGCCAGATAAGTATCATGGAGTGATCCTTTTACCTGAGGGGCTTATAGAAAATATTCCTGAAGTGTATGCCCTATTACAGGTGATTTCATGAAATTTATTTATCTGCGTTATGTATTTATTTGTGAGGAAATGTTACATCAATTTTTTATAGTCCAGATTTCAGTCCTCGAAATGAACTCTTTGGTTTACAGTGTGATTGTAGAAACTTGAACATATAGGCTTTGTTATATGAATATCTTCCAGGGATGTGTTATTCACTGGCTGGCTTTTCCTACTATTATTCAGATTTAGGTTTGTAGTTAGGAATTTTGCCGGATTATGTATTAGTAATTATCTTGTTCTTATCTGGTTTCATGTAAATATTTAGGAAATCCATGGTCTGCATGCTCAAGGTGTTTCTGTGCAAGACATTTCATCGCGACTTTCACCATGGGCATCTGCTTTATTTGAGTTTCTGCCTCCATTCATCAGGAAACAGGTCTGTTTCCATTATTATTTCTAGGACTTGTCTACATTCTAAAGTTCTAGGTTTATTAGCTAGCAAATTATGTTTTTAACTTTTTTGATATTTGTATGAGTTGGGTACTTATGAGCAATCAAAACATTCTTTGTTGGAGTGATAAACGCCTCTAATTTCGTTGTTTTCTAAAAATGAGCGCAGCTTCTCCTTCACCCTGAATCTGATGATTCAGCACAGTTATCCCAGGTGATATTCTGAAACCAGCTCTTTGAATGCCTCTAATGAAGTATGTTAGTGAAATTTTGTCATAGATATAGGATCTCAATCTTTCTCAGAGTATACAATTGCCTCAAAATGGACTTCAATTTGTTTATGTTTGATTTATTATTGGATTGTAGATTGAAACTGAGAAGCTTACGGCTCAGTTGGTGGAGACAGAAATGAACAAACGACTGGTACATAATTACAGGGCATAATTTTTTTTCCTGACTTGAATATATTATTGTGTTATTCTGGATCTAATAGCCTCCCTTGGTGGATGCTGCAGAAATCTGGCCAATATACTGGAAAGAAATTCAATGCTATTTGTCACTTCTTTGGCTATCAGGCTCGAGGATCCTTACCATCAAACTTTGACTGTGACTATGCATATGTACGGGAGTTGTTGCTGTCATCTTTAATTTTGGTTTTATTTGTTTGATCTTACGTATCATGCAGCTGTAAATCATTGTTATCATCCTCTGCAGGCCCTTGGCCATATTGCTTATCATCTCATAGGTGCTGGGTTGAATGGTTACATGGCAACTGTAACAAACCTGAAGAAGCCTGTATCCCAGTGGCAATGTGGTGGTGCCCCAATCACGGTATGTTCTTTCATTCGTTCCTTTTTGTGAGCATTTTGTTCTTACTTCAGAACTGCAGTTCGCACTTGGTAAAATAGTAAGGTTGAATTTGGGAACGTATTTTAAATCAGGTCTGATTGAATGATCCAACAACTAACTTCTGTGTGTTATTAATCAAATCTAGAATTTTGTTACGTTAGCGTTTGCGACATGATGCTTTTTTGCATGTATATATGCTTGTTATCCTAGTTGTCTTTTATGTATGCTTATATCTGCACAAGGATGCCCTCAAGCACGGTCCCACATTTTTTTCTAGTTATGGTTAACCACATAACAAGCAAATGCTGATGTCAATATGCAGGCAATGATGACTGTGAAGAGATGGCTACGGGGACGACGTGCCTCTCAGATAGGAAAGCCAGCCGTTCACCCTGCTCATGTGGATTTGAAGGGCAGGCCATACGAGTAAGATTAGAAATCTTGTAGATGGATTGTGGGTTTTTCTATTTAATAATTTAATTGATATTCTTCATGGACTCTTTGCATATTGCATGCTTTTCTTTATACGTGATTCTTTTATTGTTTGACTTATTTTACATTCTGTTAAAGAATAAGTTTGTTTCATGGGATGTTCTATTGTATTTGATACGCAAAGCCTAATTCAGTTTTTGTGTGCGAGACACAAGATTATCTCATATGTCTGAAGTTATAAATACGTTAGAGTGGGATGGTGCACATGAATTCCACAAATTTCACTATTCCTGTGTATTGGATGTCTAAGATTGAACGTTGTTGTTCCTTTTCATTATGGAGTACCTTTAGTTTTTCAACTTGATACTGCTTTTATTTTCTGTGTACTTGTTCACCGTATTTATAATACTTCTTCATGCCCCTTTTTTTTCGCTGTCATTGGCAGGTTGCTAATGCGCAACGCAACACGATTTTTGTTGGATGATATCTATAGGAATCCTGGACCTCTTCAGTTTGAGGGTCCCGGGGCAAATGCAAAAACCATAACCTTATCTGTTGAAGACCAGGATTATGTTGGTCGGATTCAACTGTTGAGAAGTTATCTGGACAAGGTCAGTCTTAGAACTAAGTCAAAGTTCACTGCAATTAATCAATTTCTCTCTCAGTGCTTTCTAATCAATTAGCATTCCTGCAGGTGAGGGATATGGTGAAACCTGGATGCCCAGAGGAGGTTCTAAAAGCTGCCTTAAGTGCTATGGCCTCAGTGAGTGATGTTCTCACAACTATGGCTGCACCAGCATATAGAACAGAGTACTAACGCTGAAGCATTTCTTGCGACACAAAATATTGTTGTTGGCCAAACTGATTTATGGAGTAATATTCCTGGCCAGAATAAATAGTGAGTGCTCATGATGATTAGTTTCTCTGTTTCCTCATGGACGGATTAAAATTTGTAACGGACGAGGCTGAGTGCACGATCTTTAAAGAGGCCCCAAAATTTGCAAGCATAACTTATCACATTGTCATTTTGCCTGCTTATTTTAAGAATGAATGCAGCATAAGTTTTGAATGGTAAAATTTCTTTGAGCATGCATATGTAGTATTTGTAAGAATGTTTAGAAATGTTTTGATCATGTTTGCAGGTATATGCTTACAGTGCAAAGTGATTCTATTGGATTGTTATTTTCAGAGGAAAGTTTTCTTAAGAAACTTTTAAAAAGAAAGCTTGCAAGTTATTCAAGGAAAAATAAATAGTACTGAAACTAAAAAATAATTGAAAATTTCCAGGATAAATAAATGTCAACTGGCAAAATAAAAAGAACTAAAGAGATGTGAATGGGTTTGCTAGCAGGTTTTACCTTCTGGTCCCCTGGAAATGTATTGGCAAGCAGGGTTTTCTATCTGGTCGTTTACATCCATGCATACAACGCAAATTTTGGGCTCAATTGATTTCACTTTGTTAAGACTAAGAGTATGTAAACGCGCCTCATCGGGATCATTGAATTATCGACTTATGATAATCTTGCTATTAATTAAATGGTATGTGCCATATGTTAATATTCTATTATTGATTGCACAGAGACATGTATGGCCTTGTCTTTTCATCTTTTAGCATATCTGATACAATTTATACGCTCCCTGTCATTGTACATTAAATCATTGGATTGGTGCTGTCTCCATATATTCATGGTATGTTTTCTCTCGTTTGCTAGTGGAAACTTCTTTTATCATGGACCTTGTCATCATATTCTGACATGGTAGAACTCCCCTACCTCTTAGTCTTGGCTATCGCAAGACATGGTTGGGAGGTTGTAGCAGCATGGTGGGGATACTGTGGATTGTGTTTGTGCTCATGGAGGTCACATTTCCGAAGAGGATTAGCTAAGTTTGGTTTGGATAAAGGTGTTACAGGAGAGTTTTTCTGTTGTTACTCTTGCCACATTGTTACACAGATCTGAATCATATGCAGTTGGGCAATGCCATGTGGAGTGTGTGGTTCAAACGGTATTTTCCAACTGTAAGTTTTGGTGTAGTTATCGCAGATTTAAAATTTTCTTTTGCATCAAGGTATGGATTCAAAACAGAACCTTCTGACGCTCAATGGGGGCTCGATAGGGAGATTTGTCGAAAAGCAAAGGGTAAGAACAATGTGGCTTTAAGGGTGATGAGGATCTACATTTCAAAGGAGTTTGACCCACTTTCATTTGGATCGAGGATTATTTACCGTGTGAAGGAGGTTGGTTGAAGTCAGTGCTTAAATTTTAGATTAAATTATTGTTGTTAAGACAAATAAATTATCAACATTGAGGTGGAATTCTCAAGGAAAATACTAACCCATCATTTTCTCTTTATAGGGGTATTCTCTTATATATATATAGTTTTAAATGTTTAATACTCTCTTTATTTTTTATTTAATGGCTTAGTTATGGTAAAACCATCTCTTTGGCATGATCAATGAGCACTTAGTTGTGTTGCTTGCAAAAGATGTTGTTACTCGAGACCCACTTTCATTTGGATTGAGGATAAGTTGATTAGTTACCCTGGATGAAACCGCCTAGTCTAAAGAGGTAGTGAAATGGCCCAGAATCCAGCAATGATTTTCAAAAAAGCTGGCAAAGATTTGCCCAAAATTTTGTTTACAGTTGTTAAAATTTAGTATTTTGAGTGCTCTCAGAGTTTTTGATAGTGCTGAATCCATTTCCACTATCAAAAATGGATTCCAAACACTCCAACTATCTGATTTTTTGAATTTTAGTTTACCGGATTTCATCATTTTGAACCTTTTGAACGGTGGTTGAGAAAAAGAATATTGAAATGGGTTAAAGTGGTTAACGCTTAAATTTAGCTGTAGTTTAAAAAAGAATATTGAAATGGGTTAAAGTGGTTAATGCTTAAACTTAGCTGTAGTTTAAACAATCTGTTTTTTCGTTTTTATAATTTTGGTAATATTTTGATAAAATTTAGCGGGAAATTTTGTAAATTTAGGTTATAGTTGCCAAACTTAAAGATTTTGGGTGCTCCAAAAGTTTTTGATGGTGCTGAATCCATTTCCACCATCAAAAACATGATTCAAACACTATTACTTCAAGATTTCTTGAAATTTTTATGTTTTGATTCTGGTCACTTTTAGCCCTTGAGACAATTTCTCAATTTCTCAGCCTCAATAGATTTATTCTTAAATTTAAAAATAAGAAAATTATTAACCCATCATTTTCTCTTTATAGAGATACTTTATGAACCTAGAAAAGAAGAAAAATTCAAAACTCGAGATGTTGAGGTTAAGAAAGAAAGAAAGAAAGAAAGAAAATTCCAAACTCCAGAGATTGAGGTTTGAGGTATTGAGGTACTGGTTGCAAAATAGACTTTCTAAATCCGAAGGATGGATTCTATTCTCCATTGGAATGCCATATGAAACAAAATATGTTTGATGTAATATTGGTGAAGTGCAAGGTTCAAATTAAAAAAACTAGAGTATTTTATTTTATTTTATTTTTAATATTTTTTAATAAAATTCTTTAAAATTGTAAATAATTAACTTTAAATAATAGTAAATCTAATTTTTATTAGTAAACTAATTCTATTAACTAAGATAATATTGAAATTTTGTAAGTCTAAAAAGACAATATTGAAACTTATCTTAGGTAATTTATTAAGTTTAGATTAGGTAATTTACTAGTGGTGATTTTTAGATTTTAGGTAATTTATTAAATTTAGATTAAGTTTAGATTAGGTAATTTATTAGGTTGTGATTTATTTATTTTTTTAATTTAATAAATTTTATATTCATGTATTTCTTTTTAGCAAGTTTTTCATTCTTTTGTATGATTTTAAGGGTGCTTTATATTCTTTTTAATTCTCTTGAAAATTAAGGATGCAAGAAAGTTTGAAAAATTAAGGCTACAAGAAAAGAAAGAAGACATTGAATTTTAGAGGTTGAATCTTCATTCCAGGGAAGACCATTTAGCCAGCCAAGGTTAGGATTATGAGGGTTAGAGAGATCATCAAGATAAAAAAGAGCATCCAGTGACAACCAACAACAACCAAGGCAAGTCAAAGAAAGATTTGTTGGTTTTCTTGTGGTTTTGTTTTATTTTATTATTATTTCTTACTAATTTTTTTTTCCTTGTGTATGATTTATCTTTTTATTTTATTTTTATTGTTGCTTTTATATTTTCTTCTCTCTTTTATTTATTAATAAATATTGATACTTGGTACATTTAATTCATAATATCACATTATTAATGGGCCAAATGATTAAGAGTATGTATTTATATGCCCTTATAAACTTTGGTAGTGAAATCATTGTACCCAAATTATGGGCCACATAACTTATATATATATATATATATATATATAATCCTAAGCTATTTTAAATTTTATAAATTTATTTATAATATTATTTGAACAAATCTTTAAACTAAATATTTATTATGGGAGAAAGTTGTTGTTGACCAACCACATATATATATATATATATATATATATATATATATATATATATATATATATATAACCATTATTATAACTTTTACATTTTTTGTATATAGATATTTAAAATGATCATAAATTATTTTAAATTATATAAAATTATTGAACAAACATATATTTTTCCTTTAACCAAACAATTATTATGTGACACAGTTTTCAACAACATAACACTCCCTTTCCCCCCCACTCACACACACACACATACACATGTTAACCAAACAATTATAATGTGAGCTAAAGCTCACTATTTTTATAGTCATTGGTATTCACATAAATATCATGGAAATATATAAAAATTTTAGTTTATATCATGGATGACAATGGATGAAAATAAAAATTGCGTGAAGATCGACTCTATAGTGGCCTTGTCTCGTAAACAAATGGGTCTTATACACCAACCATATTTGATGGAGAGAGAGCCAACACAACCATATTCTTGGAAGGGAATGCCAAAAATATTCATTAGATGAAAGAAAAGGGGGATGAGGGAGTGTTTTAAAGTAATAAAAAACAAGACTAAGCAAAGCACTATTCATTAAATAAGCCAACAAGACAAATATGAAGTTGAGTGGCCATAATTTGGCACATACTTGAGCTAAGTTGGCTTACAAAAAATTAAAAAGGAGAGAGAATCCACTTTACCCCATAGATTCTCTTAATTCTCACAAGAAGACAAGAGCTTACTAATGTGATTAAAAGAAAGTGCTATGGTGCCTTCTTAAAACATTCTCTTGTGCCAAAGTGCATTAATTCCTTTTAATAAATACCTTTTCACTTTAATTCCACTAATAGATGAGTCATTGATACACTGTAAAAGATACAATTTAAGTGTCATGATTGGGAGAGAGCCAAAAGACTTCCATATCGATGGCTTGACCATCAAGGAAGCGTTATAGCACAGGCTATGGGCTCAATGATGTACCATATCACTAGACTGAGTTTTAGTGGAGTGATAAATTGTGCTACAAGAGACTCATGGTTAGCTTAAAGATGAATTCCAAGAGTTTGTCACTAGATTTAAGAATGAAGGGGTGATATAACATTGAGTAGAGGAGCAGTGGAATGATACAGTGAGGCAAGGCTGGAAAAAAATGAGTTTCAAGCCCAAAAATGAAGACGTGTCATTGGCAGTGGAGCTTTATATGAGTATCATTGGACTAAGGCCCAATGAAGTGATACAATATCTTGAAAAGGTAAAAAATGAAGAAAGAAACTCGAGTTAAGTCACTTCCTAGAGCTATGTTTTTGCCTTGAGGCTCACTGAAGCAATACAAGGCTTACAAATTCATTTTTACAAGAGAAAACATGAGTTAATACCTTTTATGTGAGTTTCTTTTCACTAGGTTAGGGAGTTTTTGGGGTGATTGTATCATTGGACTAAACATTAGTGCTCCTTTGTATTACTGGAATAATAATTAGTGCTCCCTTGTATCGTTGGGTGAGCAAAAGGGCTTAGTTAGGCTTAAAATCCTTCTTAAGGGATCTTAAGGGCCACAAAAAGTTAATCTTTTCTTGTGGAATGTCAATCAATTTTGCAAGTTGAATCATGAGCCTCTTGATTAAAAGGGACCTTCATTTTGCTCTATGTAACAAGATACCAGGAGAAATTAAGGTGGGGGTTTTGTAGCTACCATTAGGGGAATTTTGAGGTCTAAAATGTGCCTCCTAAGGAAAATGTACAATCAAAATACTTTTTATGAGAACCAATCACATTTTAGGGGATGACATCATCCCTAATGGTTGAGGTGGCATTTCTTGAGTTAAAGGTACTTACTTGTCACATTCTCAATGGTGGATAAAAACTCATGGTTAACCATGGTAGTGCTCTAAGTATTTTTAAAGTCAAAGTAAAGTACTCATAATAAATGTCGTTTTACAATTTCGAATAAAAATATATCATTGTCATTTCATCTTTCTTGAAAAAAACAATGCATATCCATATACATTTATTATATTATATTATTTTTATATAGTATATTAATTACATGATATTATACAATTTAAATAATCTAAATTTTAATTAATAGCATATAGTATAATTAAGAATTCATAAATTTATATTTATATTATAATTTAAGTTATTTAAGTACAAAGGACAAATGCATTAGTTGTTCAATGATAATGACTTTTTCTTGAAAATCTCATTCTTATTTATAGTTACATCAATACAAATTTTTTATTAATTTTATTTTGGTAGTACTTTTGAATTGAATTTAACTTGGTTACATGGATTGTGGTGCAAAAAGTGAATTGCAAATTCATAAATATTTTTTTATTAGTTTAGCTATTATTTTATTATTTCCTTAGGAGGCCTATTATAAACCTCAAAATTCCCTTAATGTACAGGAACTAGTGATGCATTGGTAGAACCCTTGAATCTCATAGTGTGTCCAAGAATTAAATCACTTGTGATTAGTGTGACTTTGAGGTATATTGTCCCTACTACAAGGACAACACTACTAAGATCTATGGAATGTTGAGCTACATGATCGTCCCTTTCTCAATCTTGGTTAAAGTTGGAGGAAGGACCAGAAGGGTATGACTTATAACAAAGGCCTACCTCTTCACTTTGGACCTTGGTGCTACAAAGACAATGATACTTTAGGGGATTAAAAGCTCAAACATGAAATATGAGTTTTTGTTGTTGCTTCATTACTAGTAAGTGTCCATAATCTTTGTGGAGTCACCATGAAATCACAAGCATTGCTTCGTTGCCAATGAGTGTCCATACCCCTGAAAACGAAAATTGCATGTCCCAACTGCTCAAAAAACCTTTCTCATTCCTTTACCTTTTATATACATTGACAACATTTATTTTTTATTACTGGGATCAATTGGCCGCAAAGTGGATGAGGGATCCTAAACGATAGCTAGGATGATTCTTTGTAGAAAATTTAAATATTGCTTGTAATAATATGCCTCCTTTGTATCTCTTCTCAAGCATAACTCCTCATATCATAATAAATACATAGTTAAGATCTTACAGGATGATTAATTTGAGGCCTCTTGAACAGGTCAGTAAATGGGCTAATGTCTACCCATAATTCTCATTATTCATAGTGTTCTCCACTTGGTAGTGATCATATTATCCATAGGAAAGATTTGTGATTGTGATTATCGTGAACTGGTGATCCAGCTGGATATTGGTGGTCATCTACCTATTCCATTTGGATCCCCACCATCGGTTCTTTCAGTTTTTCAGTTTTAGCGCAACTTTCTATTTTTAGCAGTTTTTCAGGTCTTGACTTTCAGGAGCCGTTTTGAGGCCCTAAACGACATTTTATGGGAAAACCGAGAGAAATGTGGAAGTTCCTTTAATGTTGCTCACGTCAAAAGTTGTATTCCTCAGATAGATATTTCTAACGAGGTATTGAGTGCGTCAAACGAAGATCATATGCCAAAGTTACGTCCCAAGAAGTTGATGTACCAATTTACTCAAACGGGGCCCATAGTTTTGGCGCTTCATCTCCTAGGGTTAGGTTTTTGGATGTTTAGGGTTTTCCATTATTTCTCAACAATAAATAGGCCTTCGAGCCTCATTGTAACATAGTTCAGAGGCATGTAGCTGCCACATATCTTCTCAGAGATAAGCTACCCACGCCCTAGCTAGTTTATTTCCATTATGTCTGTAAACATATTTATGTTAATTAATATTAATGAAATGAAATTTTATTTCCGTTGCATCTGTGTGTTTATGTTTACTTCTGCATATTATTGCGTTCATGCATAAATCTGCATCAACGGTATCAGAGCGATCTGTTCTTTCTCCGTTTTTCTTTGCATATCCCCAATGAGGTCAGGGTATAAGAAGTTAGGGCTCGATCTTGTTGAACCCTTGCAAGATCAGCCTCGCAAACCCCGACGACCTCCCATGGCGGAAGAAAAGAAAGACGAGGGAGGAGTAGATCTTATCAAATTATTGCTCAAGGAGGCCCTCGAGAAACAAAGGAACGTGATGATGGATAACTTTGAACAAATCCTTCAACAACTACCCATCGGTGGCGCATCTACATCCAATATCCACTCTCGATGCACCTCTCTTTTCAGGGAACATGTCAACTTCAACATTCTTGTATTTGAAGGCTAGATAGATGTAGACACTGTAGATAGATGGTTGAATTGGATGGAAGGGTATTTCTCGGTCCATGATTTCTCTTGCACTCCTCAAAGTTGCCCCTCATGTCAAATATTGGTGGGAAACCTACTGTGAGCAGAAGGACGAGAGGGAACCCTCTCTATTCTTAGTCGCACCCACTTGGAATTCATTCTGAGATGACATCAAGGAACAATATTACCCTATGGGGAGCTATGAGGACAAGTACATCCAATAGACCATGCTGCGGCAGCAAAGGGATCAAGATGTGCACAAACCGATGAATTTGTTCCATACCTTGCGCACAAAGTTGGGTATTAAATATTTAGAGAGACATTTTGTGCTCAAGTACCACACCTTTTGCACAAATACATTCAGGAGGAAATGGAGTTCCTCGACATTACCTCGTTTGGCACAACATATCTATATGCCACCAAGATTGAGTAGAAATTTAAATAGAAGAAGCGAGACTTCGGATCTGCGAATCCGAAGCTAGGGAAAGGCGCCCCCGAACTGCAGAACAAGGGGCAAAGCCAAAGCGGGGCGACTCAGAACAACACCATAAATCCAAAGAAGGACACAGGGAAGTGGTGTGAATTTCATAACATCCCCACTCACAACACAAATGAGTGTCGAGTCAAATAGTCGTTGGTGGCCGAACTAAGGCACCCGAATCAAATGCAAGTTCTCATCCTGAGTCAAAACCAGACAAGGGCAATGACAAAGGGAAGGAGATCATTGATGCGGATCTCAGTGCCATTATTTCCACCATCAAGCTCTAGAGGGAGGATCCTAAGGATCCAGAGGAGGGGGAGCACCTCTTCCATTCACAAATGTGGGTGAAGGGTTCTCCATTGCAATTCCTTGTTGATAGCGGAAGTCAAAAGAACCTCATTTCAACAAAGGTCATGAAGCGGCTCAGCCTACCGACCATAGGACACCCACAGTCATATACCATTGGGTGGCTTCACTAAGGAAGAGATGTTTGCGTTCGCCAGTAGTTTCTCTTTCCGTACAACATCAAGTCATTCACAGATGAGGTACTATGTGATGTTTCTCCTCTTGATGTGTCTAATGTATTATTGGGCCAACCATACTTTTGGAAGAGACATGATGTGTATGAGTCTAGGCCTCGTTCTATTTTATTACTTTGGGAAATAAATTGTACAGGATACCGGAGGTAGTACCGTCTCCTTCTATCTCTTTAACTACTACAAAACAACGCAGTAAGATTATTTCCCAAACTAGGAAATTTATTTTCATTACAATTCGCCCACAGGGCAAGAAGAATATTGTGGCCATAGGCTCGAAACAAGGCTCCCCTGCATGGAAACAACAAATGGATAAAGTCGTGGAGGAATACGAGGACATTTTATCCTCACCCACAGAGGTTCCTCTACACTGTCAGGTCAAGCACTCCATTGATCTGACCCCAGGCGCGTTGCCGCTTAATGTTGCCATACTTCATGTGACCACACAAATAGAATCCACACATGTATTGTCTGAGACTGATAAATCAACCAAATTTATTGAACACATCCAACACATTTGTCAGCATGTCCATAACATCTTCGACAAATCCAATAACAAGTTTAGCAGAATTTGCCTCACCTCATGGAGGAACTCAACGCAATGGGGACCATTGCTTCCTAAGGGGGGAGGACTGACCCATGTGGATATTGGTGGCCTCCCACCTATTCCATTTGGACCCCATTATCGGTTCTTTCAGTTTTTTAGATTCAGCAGAGCTTACTATTTTTAGTAGTTTTTTGGGTCCTGAACTTCTGGAGTCGTTTTGAGGCCCTAAACGACATTTTTTTTTTCTTTTTCGGAAAATCAAGAGCAACATGGAGGTTTCTTCAATGTCGCTCACGTAAATTTTTTTAGTCGGATAGATATATCTAACGAGGTATTAAGCACATCAAATAGAGATCATATGCCAAAGTTACGTCCCAAGAAGTTGATGTACCAATTTACCCAAATGGTGCTCATAGTTTTGGTGCTTCATCTCCTAGGGTTAGGTTTTTGGATGTTTGGGGTTTTCTATTGTTTCTCAACAATAAATAGGCTTTCGAGCTTCATTGTAACACAGTTCAGAGGCATGTAACCACCACATCTCTTCTCAGAGATAGGCTACCAACACCCTATCTAGTTTAATTCTATTATGTCTGTAAGCATATTTCTGTTAACTGGTATTAATGAAAATGAAGTTTTATTTCTGTTGCATCTCTGTGTTTATGTTTACTTATGTATATTATTGCGTTCCTGCATAAATATGGATCAATGGTATTAGAGCGATTTGCTCTTTCTTTGTTTTTCTTTGCATGTCCCCAACGTGGTCATGGTATAAGGAGTTAGGGCTCGATCTAGTTGAACCCTGGCAAGATCAGCCTTGCAAACCCCGACGACCTCCCATGGCAGAAGAAAAATAAGATGATAAGCAGGAGATCCTATCAAATTATTGCTCGAGGAGGCCCTCGAGAAACAAAGGAACGCGATGATGGATAAATTTTCCCAAATCCTTCAACAACTGCCCATTGGTAGTGCAACTACATCCAACAACAAATTTGGAGGTGTCTCTCCTTTCAAAGTACAGACCAAATGCGACATTCCTATATTTGAAGGCTCGATAGATGCATACGTCCTATATAGATGGTTCAATTTGTTGGAAGGGTATTTCTCAGTCCATGATTTCTCCGACCGAGAGAAGATTACTCTTGCACTCCTGAAAGCTGCCCCCCATCTCAAAGACTGGTGGGAAACCTACTGTGAGCAGAAGGACGAGAGGGAACCCTCTCTGTTCTCGATTGCACCCACTTGGAATTCGTTCTAAGACAACATCAAGGAACAATATTACTCTATGGGGAGCTATTAAGACAAGTACATCCAATGGACCATGCTGCAGCAACAAAGGGATCAAGATGTGCACGAACTGATGAATTTGTTCCATATCCTGTGCACAAAGTTGGGTATTAAATATTTAGAGAGAAATTCGGTGCTCAAGTACCGTAGTTGTTTGCAAAGATACATTCAGGAGGAAATGGAGTTCCTCAACATTACCTCGCTTGGCATGACATATCCATTAGGGAAATTTTGAGGTCTAAAATGGGCCTCCTAAGGAAATAATAAAATAATATTTATGAATTTGAAATTCACTGTTTGCACCAAAATCCATGTAACCATATGGTTAAATTCAATTCAAAACTTATACCAAAATACAATTAATTAAAAAAAATGTATTGATGTAACTATACATAAGAATGATATTTTCAAAAAAAAAATCATTATCATTGAACAACTAATGCATTTGTCCTTTGTACTTAAATAACTTAAAATAAAATATAAATATAAATTCATAAATTATTAATTCTATAATAACATATAATTAATATACTATATAAAAATAATATAATATAAGTAATATATTGTTTTATGCATAAATTTTATATTACATATTGATTTGATTTGATTTATAACATAAAAATAAATAATATAAATATAAAAAGAAATATAATATATATTTTATAATATTTAGATTATTTTTCATAATATTATATATACCAATATATAATATTAATATAATTATAATGAAATGAATTGAGTTGTATTTAAAATTAAAGAAAAAAAAGTATTGAAGTAAATTTAATTTATATTTATAAGTATAATATAAGATCTATATACATTGAAATTTAATTTTTTTTTAATCCAAACTATGTTGAACTTAATATATCTTTTTTTAACGTACAAAAATAATATAATTTTTTCATTATACAAAACTAAAATGCATTTTTTCTTTTATTTTAATATGTTTTTATTGTTATTAATATTATAATAATATTATTTATAGATTTGATTTATCCTAAAATTAAAAGGTTACATTTTTATTTATTTTGATTTCATATGTATAGATATTAACTTATAGTTAATTTGAAATTGTAATATTAAATAAAATGAGATGAATATATAATTTAAAAATAAATATATGAAAATATACAAATATTATATTTATTGAAAAGTGTGTAAATACATGGAGATTGTGTAGGAATATACATTGTTTCTTTAAAAAAATATGAAATGACAATAATAATATTTTATTCAAAAAGTGTGAAATGACATTTATCCTGAGTACTCTACTTTATGGCTTTAAAAGTACTTAGATCACTACCATGGTTAACCATGAGTTTTTATCCACCATTGGGAATGTGACAAGTAAGTACCTTTAACTCAAGCAATGCCACCTCAACCATTAAGGATGATGTCATCTCCTAAAATGTGATTGGTTCTTATAAAGTGAATGATTGTACATTTTCCTTTTGAGGCCCATTTTAAACCTCAAAATTCCCCTGATGGTTATGCCGTCAAGATTGAGCAGAAATTTAAGTAGAATAAGTGAGACTTTGGATCCGCGAATCTGAAGCCAGGGAAAGACACCCCCAAACTACAGAACAAGGGTCAAAGACAAAGAGGGGCAACTCAGAACAACACCACAAATCCAAAGAAGGACACAGGGAAATGGTGTGAATTTCATAACAACCCCACTCCCAGCACAAACGAGTGTTGGACCAAACAATCGCTGTTGGTCTAATTGAATGCACCTGAATGATATGCAAGTTTTAAACTTAAGTCAGAACCAGACAAGGGCGATGACAAAGGAAAGCAGGTCATTGATGCATATCCCAGTGCCATTGTTGCCACCACCAAGCTCCAAAGGGAGGATCCAGAGGAGGGGGAGCGTCTCTTCCATTCGCAGATGTGGACATTAGAGGAAATTTCAGCCTAAAAGTGCCCATGAAATTTTCATGTAATTTCCATGTCATAATATGTAAACCAATCAAAATACTTTAAATTTAAAAAGAGGTACATGTAAACATTTTGAAGGGAAAAGAAAAAAATATATATTTTTAATTGTATTTTTGACTTACTTCCTTATAGGTTTACTCAAATTTCAAGTGTAGACACTCGTTGGATGCAAAATTAAATTCCACATCCAACGAGTACCCATTATGCATACTTTTGAGAAGACCAACTTTGATAAAAAAATTGTAGATACATTAAAAAAACGTGTTTCAACACATTTTTTAATGTATCTATAAATTTTAATAATGTGGGTATTCTCAAAAGTATGCATAATTGGTAATCATTAGACGTGTAATTTAATTTCGCATCTAATGAGTGTCTAAAAGTGAAATTTCAGTAAACCTATAAGGAGATAAGTTGAAAATACAAATTAAAAAAAATAGTTTTATTATTTTCCCTCCAAAATTCATAACTCTTATTTTATTATTTTTATTATTATTTTATTATTTTTCCTTAGGAGGTCACTTTTAAGCTGAAATTTCCTCTAATGTGAAGGGTTCTCCACTACAATTTACTGTCGATAGCAGAAGCCAAAAGAACCTCATTTCAACAAAAATCATGAAGCGGCTCGACCTACCGACCATAGCACACCCGCAGTCGTATACCATTGGGTGGCTTCACCAAGGAAGAGATCTTCGCGTCCACCAACATTGCTAGCTTCCATACAACATCAAGCAACTCACGGATGAGGTATTGTGTGATGTTTCTCCTCTTGATGCGTCTGATGTATTATTGGGCCAACCATACTTGTGGAAGTGACATGTTGTGTATGAGTCTAGGCCTTGTTCTGTTGTTATTACTTTGGGAAATAAATTGTACAAGATACCGGAGGTAGTATCGCCTCCTGCTATCTCTTCGACAAATGCAAAACAACACAGTAAGATTGTTTTCCAAACCAGGAAATTTATTTTCATTGCAATTCACCCACATGACAAGAAGAAGATTGTGGCCACAGGCTTGAAATAGGGCTCCCCTGCATGACAAAAGCAGATGGACAAAGTCGTGGAGGGATACGAGGACATTTTCTCCTCACCCACAGAGGTTCCTCTACATTGTCAGGTCAAACACTCCATTGATCTAATCCCAGGCGCGATGCCACCTGATGTTGCCACACCTCATGCGACTACATAGACAAGATACAAACATGTACTGTTTGAGGATGATAAAACAACCAAATTTATTGAACTCATCCAACACATTTTCCAGCAAGTTCACAACATCTTCGACAAATACAATACCAACTTCAGTAGAATTTGCCTCATCTCATGGATGAACTCAATGCAATGGGGACCATTGCTTCCTAAGGGGGGAGGAATGATCCAGGTGGATATTGGTGTCCACCCGCCTATTCCATTTGGACCCCCACCATTTCTTCTTTCATTTTTTCAGTTTCAACACAACTTACTATTTTTAGCAGTTTTTCAAGTCTTGAACTTCCGGAGCCGTTTTGAAGCCATAAACGATGTTTTTTGGGAAAACTGGGAGCCACCTAGAACTTCCTTTGATGCTTCTCACACCAAAAGTTGTAGTCCTCGGATAGATATTTCTAACAATGTATTGAGCGCATCAAACAAAAACCATATGCCAA
Organism: Pinus albicaulis; assembly: GCA_034641835.2. Lineage (NCBI taxonomy): Eukaryota > Viridiplantae > Streptophyta > Pinopsida > Pinales > Pinaceae > Pinus > Pinus albicaulis. The sequence goes on from CM076572.1 coordinate 101,715,259, forward strand.
AGTTACGTCCCTGGGAAGTTGATGCACCAATTTACCCAAACGGGGCCCATAGTTTTGGCGCTTCATCTCCTTGGATTATCTTTTTGGATGTTTATGGTTTTCCATTATTTCTCAACAATAAATAGGCCTTCGAGCTTCGTTGTAACACAGTCGGAGGCCTGTAGACGCCACATCTCTTCTCAGAGATAAGCTACCAGGGCCCTAGTTAGTTTATTTCCATTATGTCTGTAAGCATAATTTTGTTAATTGCAATTAATGAAATGAAGTTTTATTTCCACTGCATCTATGTGTTTATGTTTACTTCTGTATATTATTGTGTTCCTGCATAAATCCGGATCAGTGGCATTAGAGCGGTCTACTCTTTCTTTGTTTTTATTTACATGCCCCCAACAAGGTCAGGGTATAAGGAGTTAGGGCTTGATCTGGTTGAACCCTTGCAAGATCAGTCTCGTAAACCCCAACGACCTCCCATGGCGGAAGAAAAGAAAGAGGATGGAGCAGGAGATCCTATCAAATTATTGCTCGAGGAAGCCCTTAAGAAACAAAGGAACGTGATGATGGATAACTTTGCCCAGATCCTTTAATGACTACCCACCGACGACACATCTACATCCAGCGGCCACTCTAGAGGCACCTCTCCTTTCAAGGTACAAGTCAACTTTGACATTCCTATATTTGAAGGCTAGATAGATGCAAACATCGTAGATAGATGGTTGAATTTGCTAGAAGGGTATTTCTCGGTCGATGTTTTCTCCGACCGAGAAAAGATTACTTTTGCACTTCTCAAAGTTGCCCCCCATTTCAAATACTGGAGGGGAAACTACTGTGAGTAGAAGGACGAGATGGAACCCTCTCTGTTCTCGGTCGCACCCACTTGGAATTTGTTCCGAGACTACATCAAGGAACAATATTACCCTGTGGGGAGCTATGAGGACAAGTACATCTAACGGACCACACTACGGCAGCAAAGGGATCAAGATGTTCACAAACTAACGAATTTGTTCCATACCCTGCACACAACGTTGGGTATTAAATATTCAGAGAGACATTTGGTGCTCAAGTACAACATTTGTTTACACAGATACATTCAGGAGGAAATGGAGTTCCTCGACATTACTTTGATTGGCATGGCATATCGTTATGCTGCCAAGATCGAGCAGAAATTTAGGCAGAAGAAGCAAGACTTTGGATCCACGAATCCGAAGCCAGGGAAAGTCGCCCCTGAACCACAAAACAAGGGGAAAAGCCAAAGCGGGGTGACTCAAAACAATACTATAAATCCAAAGAAGAACACGAGGAAGTGGTGTGAATTTCATAACAACGCCATTCACATCACAAACGAGTGTAACATAGTTACCGATCAAACAAGAACTATTACCTCAAAACGAGAACTCTAACAAACAAAAAAAAAAATCAAAAAACCATGAAAGGTAACCTGAAAACGAAAACTTGTATTCTGGAATAACCTTCTTTTTTTTCAAGGTAAATTTTCAACATTTTTTAAAAATGGAAGTAAAAGTTTTTTTTTTTGGCAAAAAACACCCCGAAAACGAAAAGTTGTATTCTGGAATAACCTCGTTTTTTAAGGGTAAATTTTCAACATTTTTTAAAAATAGAAGGAAAAGCCAATTTTTTTTTTTTTGCAAAAAGTTTGTGCAAAAACACCCCAAAAACATTAAGTGTTGAAACAAAATTTTCATAATAATAAAAATTTATATTAAAAATTAAAATAAAAAATAAAAAATTATTTTAAAATAATTGGAAAAAAAAACAAAATTCATTATATGTTATTAAATTAAAATTAAAAATAAATAAATAAAATAAAAAACATTTTAAAAATTGAAATTTAAAAATATATATTAAAAATTAAAAAATTAAAAAAAAAAAATATATATATATATATATATATATATATATATATATATATATATAACCGATAAAATTTCTAGAATCCTAAACAAACATAACATTATGATTTATGTTCTGAAACCAGCTCCAAAAATAGAAGAAAAGAGATATCAATGCCTTAGAAATAAGCCACTTCGAGGGGGCAACCTCCAATACATTACATGAATGACCAATTCTTGGATGATACAAATGACAAAACCTCCTCTCTATATATAGGAATCCATGGGGCCACAATGTAATCCTAGCCGACCTAACAATAATAATGTAAGGGCACAATAATAACAATATGGGGGTTGTAAGTACAACAATAACAATAAGGGGGCTATACTACAGCATAAGGCATCATACTAGTAATATAGGGATCTAACATGCCCCTCTCCTTCAAACAAGTGTTGTCCTCAACGCTTGATTATTTCTTGATGCTTCTGTATAAAATTCTCATCCTCCCATGTGGAATCTTCTACAGGAAAGTTCTTCCACTTGTTGAGATACTCTGAAATCAATTGTACTTGTTGAGTTCTTGTTTATGTGACTGCTTCAGAGCTTCTTTCAATGTGATGTTGATCTTCATGTTGTTTCATTTGATTCTGCACCAAATTTAGGTTATCCTTTGAGAGTTGGAGAACTTGTTGTTGATGCTCGATGTGATCTTCTACTACTTTATCATCCATATTAGATTTTATTTGATCCTTCAAACTATCCAACTTATCCTCCATTTTTTATTTTAACCCATCTATGTCATCTTCGATTTCTCTTCGTAAGATCAAAATTTGTTGCACTTGGTACCGTAATTTTGATATCTCATACTGCAATTCTTCCTTGTTATGCGTCATAGTATAACTTTCTAAGGGATTAATTTGTATGGAATTATATTTAGGTGGCATTTTAGAACCCAATACTGATATCTATGCCTCAATATGCCCTTGGAATCACTTCAAACTGATTTTTCACACAAGACTTATGCAATTCGAAAAAACAAATACACACCTCTTTCTTGATTTTTAGGAGATTGATATTGAAACTAAATTATTTTTGTGATTTCAGATCTTTAATATCTGAAATTAGACTCTAAAGTAGCCCTCTGAATCTTCTTTTGAATGCCATAGGTCTGACCTGATTTGGATTATTGAAGACAAAGTTATGCCCAATCTCCTATGTTGACCTAATTATGGACTAGTTCAGTAAATGGAACTTGTACAACTTGCCACGTGTCGCTGTTTCCTCCTTTAGCTCTGAAATTGATAGCAAAGAAACTATAGTTCGTTTACTTGTGGCCACTTTTTACGGCACTCCAATCCGATGCTCAGAGAGAGAGAGAGTTATGAAGATTTTCCCACGATCACCTCTTTGAGATGAAATTTAGGAGCCTAAAAAAGCACTACCTTCCACAGATCATATCTCCGAAAATATTGCGAGCCAAGCTCTAAAATTTTGCAACAAGTTTCCTCAGGATTTCAGCTTCGCGCCCTAAAAATTTCAGATTCTGAACCTTCATAGAAAAATTTTTATAGCGCAAATGCCATGATGATCTGTTTATATTAAATTGAGGAGCCTGCAAAAAGACCTAACTTCCACAGATCATATCTCCAAAACTGTTGCGAACCAAGCTCTGAAATTTTGCGACGATCTTCCTCAGGAGTTCGGCTTCGCATCCTAAAAATTTCAGCTTCTGAAACTTTGTAGGAAAAAAGTTATAGCGAAAATGCCACGATGACCTGTTTGGAGTAGTGAAACCTTAGAATCCAAAGCTCTGATACCAAATGTTGTGAAACCAGCTCAAAAAATAGAAGAAAAGAGATATCAACGCCTTAGAAATAAGCCACTTCGAGGGGGAAACCTCCAATACATTACATGAATGAACAATTCTTGGATGATACAAATGACAAAACCTCCTCTCTATATATAGGAATCCATGGGGCCACAATGTAATCATAGCCGACTTAACAATAATAATGTAAGGGCACAATAATAACAATATAGGGGTTACAAGGGTACAACAATAACAATAAGGGGGGCTATACTAACATAATAAGGGACTACACTAGTAATATAGGGACCTAACAATTGCCTTCACTCCCCCTAATACTATTAGAAATATTGTAGACTCCGCTAAGGATCCTATAAACCCTAGACTACAAAAAGGAGTGTACATCATACCTTGCTCTTGTGGAAAATAATATATTGGTGAAACTGGTAGATCCCTTAGCATCAGACTCAAAGAGCACGCTGCCGACATATCTAGGAACAAAACTGAAAAATCAGCTTTGGAAGAACATGCTTTCTCATCCTCACATTACATACGGATGGAGGATACTAAACTTATCTCCAAAAAAGATCATTACCTAAAAAGAAAAATCAAAGAAGCCATAGAAATCGAAAAGAGGAAAAATAACATGAATCGTGATGATGGCCTTAATATCAGCAATACCTGGAAACCCTTAATATATCATACCTCTCATGACATCAAATTTAAAAACAATAAACCTTTAGAGTTATAATTAGTCTCAATCATCCTCTTAATTCTCTTCTTTGTCCTTTAATATAACCTCTCCTATTATTAATTTCATAATCTTTTTAATATCATAATTCTTAACAATATTAAAAAAATAAAAAAATAAATAAAAATAATAATAATAAAAACAAAATAAAATATAAAAAATAATAACAACTAATTAAATAAATATAAATATAAATTAATTAATTAAATCAAAATTAATTAGATTAAATAAATAAAAAGTAAATTATTAATTAATAATAAAAATAAAAATAAAAATAAATAAATAAATAAAATAAAAATAAATAAATAAATAAATTAATTTTTTCTTCCAATCGACCTCCTTAATACAAAATAAATTTTTTTTCCTCAAATATCCTATTTATATCACTACTCTTTTTTTCCTAATGATCACAAATGTTTCAAAGAACTCTGTGCGTTTACCCCTGATGATGGACTCACTTAAGAAGTCCGAAACGTTGGGTTATTAAAACACTCGAACATATTATTCCTCTATTATGAAAACTAATTCACCTGTATGGACTCACTTTTTAATATATATATATATATATATATATATATATATATATATATATATATATATATTAAAAAAATAAATAAATTTTTAAAACTAAAAAAATTAAAATATACAAATAAAATTAAAAAATAAATAAAAAATAAAAAATAAAAAAATATTACATTAAAAAAAAATTAAAATAAAAATTAAATTTAAAAAATATATTAAATTTTAATAAATTTTAAATTTTAAAATTAAAATTGAAAATTAAACATTAAAAATATTATTTAAATTAACATAATAAAAATTTAAAAATTAATTAAAAATGAAAAATGAAAAAAAATAAATAAATATATATATATATATATATATATATATATATATATATATATATATATATATATATATATATATATCCCTAAACCTTGGACTCAAAGCCTCATTATCCCTATTTTTAAAAGTGGGGATACAAATAATGCCTCTAATTATCGAACAATTATGATCAACCCTCTCTTAGCCAAGTTATATGGTATTATTTTGGAAAATAAGTTGAGCATTTGGCTTGAAAGTGAAGGTAAGTGGGCTAAAGGCCAAGTGGGTTTTAGAAGGCAGCACTCAACAACGGACCAGCTCATTACGCTTAGGATCATTGTGGAAGAATGCCGCAATGATAAATCCAATCTCTTCTGTTGCTTTGTGGACTTTAGAAAGGCTTTCGATACGGTTCCTAGAAATAACCTATGGAATAGATTAGAAGAGCTAAATGTTCCTTTTGAGCTAAGAGCGGCCGCTATAAGGTTATATGAGAATGTAATTGCCAAGTTAAAGAGCAATGAGGGGTGGTCGAAAGATATTAAGTGTAATATCAGAGTTAAACAAGGTTGCCCCCTCTCCCCTACCCTATTTGGCATTTACATCGACAATCTAGAAGGTTGTTTAGAGGAAGCAGGATGTGTTAGCACGATCTTAGCTGGGATAGTCATCATCCTTCTTCTCTATGCTGATGATATTGTTCTTCTCGCAAGGTGCCCATTTGATCTTGATAAACAACTTAGAATTCTTAAGGATTTATTCTCTACCATGGGTATGTCTGTTAACACTGACAAAGCAAAAGTTATGATTATCAAATCCAAGGACACTTACGCTAATTTTATGTATGAAAATAGTAACTTGGAGGAAGTGTCTTCTTACAAGTACATAGGAATTGATATTCACCACAAGCTCAACTGGAACTATAGCATTCAAAAAAGGATTAATGGGGGGTGGAAATCTTATTTTGGTCTTGAAAATAATTGTAAAACGACAAACCTCATAATGTGGGATAAAAAGAAGTTCCTCTTTGAAACTTTAGTCACTCCTGTTATCTTATATGGATGTGAGGTTTGGGGTTGCAGCATCTCTAGAGAATCCTAGAGAAAGATTGAGCAAATCCAGAAGCGTTTTATAACGTATAACCTTAAAATTAAAAGCAATACACCCTATCCTATTCTCCTTATAGAAGTGGGTCTTTTCCCTATCGAGAGCCTAGCTATGATTAGGCTTCTGTTGTACAAGCACAAGCTCAATAGCATAGGAGACCATAGACTTCCTAAGCTAGCTTTAAATTCCCGCCAAAATCACCTAAGGCTTAAACGAGGCTGGTATAAAGACTCCAGAGCCTGGTTAAACCATTGGGAGATCGACGAGAATGTTGCATTGCAAAACATCAATAACATTAAAAAAAATTGTTACTTCTAAGTTCAAAGAAAAAATGTGGTGTGAGAAAGATCTAGCAGCTAAAAGAAAATTAAGGTATTATAAGGAGGTCATCAACCCCACCTTAGAAGATCAAAAGCATCTCTCTGTTTTAACTAGCTCAAAGAAGAAAATTAATATAGCCAAGATTAGAACGAACTCTCATGAGCTCCATAGTGAAACAGGTCGTTGGACAGTTCCTAAAACACCATGGATGGAAAGGATCTGCCATCTCTGAGAGAATATGAACATCGAGGATGAAAATCACTTCCTCATAGAGTGCCCCACGTACAACCACATTAGAGCTCAATTTCATAATCTTTGTTGCAATACTGACCTTCCTAGCTTTTTAAGATGTCAAAATTATAGTGAGCTCGAGAGGCTTTTCTCCAAGCTTTTTGAGCATAGGAATAAAATCATAATCAAATTAAATAACTCTTTTCTTTTGGTCCGATAGACCAAAGATTGGTCTCAGTGGACGTTAAACATCATCATCATCATTAAGATAACAATTTGAAAATAATAATAATAATAAATGAATAAATAAGTAAATTTAAAAAAAAAATCAAAATAAAAAAACACTTTTAAAATGAAAATTTAAAAAAATTAAAAATAGAAAATGGAAAAAAATAAATAAATAAAAATTATTAAATTTAAAAAACAATAATAAAAACAAATTAATTAAAATATTTAAAAAAAATTATTTAAAATAAAAAAATATTAAACTTTATGTAATTAAAAAACAATTAAATAAAAAAAAACAACAACAACAACAAAATTTAAAACAATAAATATTAAATTTAAATAAATTTAAAAATAAAAAATAAAAAAAATTTAAATTAAATTTTAAAAAAATAATATTAAATTTAATAATAAAAAACAAATTTGAAAAAAAAAATATTCAATTAATTTAAGTTGTAAAAAACAAAAAATTGCACAGCCACCTAGGCGGACGCAATTCATTTTTTTTCCAATTAAATTAATTTTTTAGAATCTACGCTTCTGTGATACATATAAAATTGTAAAAACTCTTTCGGTAATAATCACATGTAAAGTAACAACACTTTTCGAACCAACCAGTGTGGTTCATCATTAGGACTAGGTGAGAGATCAGATCAAATCAATAAGCTTAAATAGATGTAGAGATGGTTAAACTAGTCGTTAAGAAAAATGCTAGTTTGACTTTCTAATAATTTATAATGTTTTTAATTAATAACGGCTAGTTCTCTTCTATTATTAAACTATTTAATTTATTTATTCACTTAGTTAATAGATTAATAGACTTATTAATTAATTATATATATAAATATTTATTTATTTTATTCGTTGATATAAAAATTAATTATCAATTTTATTTATTTATTAAACCGAGAGGCTCAAATAAAATAAATAAATAAAAAATAAAAACAAAAATAAATAAATAGATAATAATCAAACTTTTAAAAAATATAAATAAATAAATAAAATTAAAATTAAAACTAAATAAAATTAATTAATTAATTAAAAAAAATAAAGTGAAATAAAATTTATTAAAAAAAAAAAATAATGATTAAAAAAAAGAAAAAAGAGGACAATTAGGAGCATAAGGCAGGTATCCAACACCTGTTGATGTTCCAACCATCATCTCTGTTGAGATTAACGGGTCTTTTTTCGATTTCTAAGGCCTCTCTTAAATTCCGATGATGAAAATGGTCGATCCTAGCAATGACCTTTGCCTCTTCAATGCAAATATGATGGTTAATCTTTTCTGCATGCTCAGCTAGGGCAGACGAGTGAGATCTTCCATGCTTAATGTCAACAACATGTTCACAAATCCTTTGATTTATAGACCGACCAGTTTCACCAATGTAAGGCATCCCACAGGAACAAGGAATGATGTAGACACCTTTCCCATCCCTAGGGTCAATCGGGTCTTTAACCGATTTGAGAGAGCTGCGAATCATGTTAAGGGGCCTGAAAGACGAAGACACCTTATGCTTCCTAAGGACCCTCACAATTTTATCAGTGGTTCCTTGGATGAACGGAAGACGCACACTGCGGGACCATTGAATAGGGTCTTTATTCTTTAATTTTTATATCAACAAACAAAATAAATAAATAAATATTTATATATATAATTAATTAATAAGTCTATTAATCTATTAACTAAGTGAATAAATAAATTAAATAGTTTAATAATAGAAGAAACTAGCCGTTTTTAATTAAAAACATTATAAATTATTAAAAAGTCAAACTAGTCGTTTTCCTAACAATTAGTTTAACCATCTCTACATCTATTTAAGCTTATTGATTTGATCTGATCTCTCAACTAGTCCTGATGATGAACCACACTGGTTAGTTTGAAACGCATCGACAATGTTACTTTACATGTAATTTTTTTTTTTTTGACAATAACGGATATTTTTATTTAGGCGGCAAAGCTGCCGCAAGCTCTTACATGCCAGCTCTGACAGAGATAGTTTCTCATGAATATCTGTTTGGAGTTGTTGTCATAGAAACCGGAGGACAGATCACCAGTCAAAGATCGCCTCGCTTTAGGGATAAGAGTGATATTACCAGGCAGATTGTTCAGTTTCATAGCTTTGTGCACTTCGCCTTCTTTGAACAGAGCTTGATCCTCAAATCTGATGCAGAAGGGCATCGGCCGATGCATCGCACCAGGACCAGGAAACTTCCCTGGGCGATTCATGAAGATGACGGTCTCCTTCGTGTAGAGAATTAAGACAGCGTTGCATATGTTTAGATGAGAGAAGTGATAATCCGTTACTGCTTTGTAACTGCTGCATCTGTAATGGAAATGCTCCAGCGCAGGGTCCATATTTTGCAGCGCCCTGTTGAATGAGTCGAGTTCGTCGCCTGTCGGAGTTATGAAACTTTGATAATGATGAAAATGAGCTTCAGATTTGAGATCAGAGAAGCCGTCTATACTGGATCTGGGATGGCAAATTGAAGATCCTATTTGAACTCTTGACACAAAGGGATCCAACCGGAAACAGAGGCTCTTGAAAGGAGGGCTAACAGAGGAAAAGGCCAGGCCAGAGACCACGGTATTAAATTGGTTGATAATCCAGAGAGATAAGGTCCCCAAGAGCAGGGTACTTAGAAGTTGAGAGATAGTCATAGGGTTGATTAGGATAGGAGGTCCGAACAGCAGAAACATTAAGGAATGGAACAGGAAGATTCAGTCGAATTGACCACCAGCGATCTCCGATTACAGAGGGAGCCGAGGTTGGCCTCCAGGTCGGCTTGGGAGTTGAGGTTCCTTAGTATATGATAGAAGGAGATTTTACTGAACTTGGGCAATAAGAGCCAGATTTTTTTGATGATTGATGCTAAGTGAACCTGATGGGGGGCCTTGTGTGAGGTCAACGCCTGGATGATAATTCTGGAATCTCCAAATACAGAGAGATAGAGGATATTTCTATTAATTGCCAGATTCAGACCCTGCCACAATGCAAGAGCCTCCGCTCTGTTATTGGATTCGATACCCAGACCCCAGTGGAATCTCAATTCAGGAGAGCCTCCAGGATGCAGAATAACTCCACCGCTGCCAGCAACCCCAGGGTTACCCTTAGAGGCCCCATCGAAGAATAAACAGTGTTCATCCAAGGCCGATCTCCATTTGATAAACTCCAGTTCCTCCAATCTAATCTCCCAGTTGGCACGGACAATTGCAGGAGGGATGGACCTTTCCTTCAGATTTGGAACCAGTTCTTTAAGCCATAGCTCCTCCGCTTGGTCCAGACTCATATCATTCCTTGAGGATGTATTGGCTTCCAAAGCCTCGCCCAACAAAGCTTTGATTTTAGAGATAACTCTGATAGTAGTGCAGCTTTCTCCTCTGAAAATTCTATTATTCCTTTCCAACCACAGCTTCCAGCAGATTAGTTTAGGGATCCACATCCAACTTGTTTTAAGAAGACTTTTTTTTGTGAAGCAAAAGGGAGATAATCTGGCCCAATTTTGGAACAGTGCAGGAATGTTATCTGGCAGGTCAAGATTAGCTGGGCCAAGCATCAGAACCCCCCTCCAGACTACCAGAGCAAAGGGGCAGAGCAACAGAAGATGATTGGTAGTTTCTTCGTCAGACAAGCACAATGGGCACCTGGAAGGCCCTTCCATCCCTCGCCTCCGCAAATTATCTCTGGTAAGAATGCTTTGGTGCGCTACAATCCAACAGAAGAAGTCAATTTTGGGGAGTGAGGGGAAATTCCATATGAATTTCCATTGAGCTGGGTCAGAAGGAGCATAAGGAACAGCCATCATTCTTTTATAACCTTCAGCAACAGTATAGGAGCCAGAAAGGGAACCCCAGCCTCTTTTGTCCTTAGCAGTGGCCTTTGAAGGAGATTTGCCTTGAAGCAGATCTAACAGTAAAGAAGCTTCCCCCTGCAACCTAAGGGGAACCTCCCCCAGATTCCAACCATCCCAGAGAGTACCTAGATCATCCTTCCAATTAGAAATATCCCACAGGGTGTTCAAGTTGCAGGATTGAAGCCAATCTTTGATGTTTGCTAGGCCTTCCACTTGATTCAAAGGATGATCACCCATTATCGAGTCTTCCCAGATTTTGATTTTTCTCCCATTACCAGGGATCCAGTAGAGATAGTGGCTGAATTGCTCTAAAGCTGAATTGCACAGATTAAAGATCGGAGATCCTTTTATCGATCTTGGGGGCTTGTCCAAGCATCTCAAGCGTTGCCCATGGAAGTATTTCTTCCAGATGACTCTTTTACTCCAGCTAGAGTTTCCAGAGACTAAATTCCACAGGATCTTGGAACCCAAAGCAAGATTTTGAGCAGCCAAATTTCGCAGATGGAGGCCTCCTTCCAGATGAGGTCTCTTGAGAGTCTCCCAATTCACTAAGTGGAGCCTTCTATCGTTGTTGTTCCCTCCTTCCCACAGAAACCTTCTCAACAGACTGTCCATTTTACTGAGAAAAGTTTTAGGGGCAAGGAGAATGGTATGTTGATATAGCGGCATACTTATGAGTACTGATTTCATAAGGATGACTTTCCCTGCATTATTCAGCCAAGAGGCGCCCCAGGCTTGGATTCTGATCTTTAGCTTGTCGAGCAGAGGTAGCCAGTGAGCAACTTTAGGCTTGGATTTGAAGATTGGGATCCCGAGGTATTTGAATGACTCCCAATTTCGAATTCCATCCATTTCTAAGAGCCTTGCAATATCTGACAGCTCCTTGGACGAGCAGTTCCAGCCATAAATAGAGCATTTTCGATAGTTAATCATGCTGCCCGAGAACAACCTGTAAATGTCCAGCTCCTTCTTGAAGGATCTGGCAGAGATAATGCTGGCTCCTCCAAGCAGCAAGGTGTCATCAACGAACTGGGCGTGATTAATGTCTTTCACCTTGCGAGATGTTCTGAGGCCAGGCAGGGTTTGAATCTTCTGGTTATGATCGAGTTGGAAGCTGAGCACCGAGGCCTGAACAACATAGAGGAGCGGGGACAAAGGACAGCCTTGTCTAAGGCCCCTAGAGGCTTGGAAGAAGTCAGTAGAACGACCATTGACGAGAGGTGTGATCCATGGCGAGGCTATACAGGCTTTCACCCAGTTTATGAAGGCTGTTGAGAAGCCTAACTTCTTCATAACAATGAACAAAAATTCATGTCTCACTCTATCAAATGCGTTAGCCAGATTGAGCTTAATCACCATTCCTTTCCCATTTCTTTGGCAGCTAGAGTGAACTGCTTCTTGCACCAGCACAATGTTGTCCAATATTTTTCTTCCTTTTATGAATCCGCCTTGATTTTCAGGGATGATGGCTGGAAAAATATTCTTAAGTCTGTTGGCAATTATTTTGGAGACCAGCTTATAACTGGAATTGCACAAGGAAATGGGCCTAAATCTGCTGAAGTCGGAGGCACCTTTCTCTTTTGGAATTAATGCAAGAAAGGCCGAATTAATGCCACCTCCCAGCTTAGCACAGTTCTGGGATTTTCTGACCATTCTCAATAAATCTTTTTTTATTGTTGTCCAGCAAGTCAAAAGGAACCTGACAGAGAACCCATCAGGGCCTGGGGCTTTGTCAGGCTCCATGCATTCCAGAACTTTCTGAAGCTCGTCCATACTGATCGGAGCTGTCAACATGGAATTATCCGATTCCTTAACGCACTTGGGAATTAAGTCGATCGGATAGTCATGAGGATCAATAGGGGGTTCTTCAGGAGCCGAATAGAGATCTTTGAAATAGGAGTAAGCAGCTCTCTTTATGTCATTAAAATCCTTAACCACTGTGTTTTGGAAGTGTATCTCAGAAACTGTTTTGAAATGCTTTCGAGCTTCGGCTTGTTTATGAAAGAAGCTTGTGTTTTTATCTCCGGATTGTAACCATAGGTTCCTAGACTTCTGTCTCCAAAATTCCTCCTCCTCCCTGCTAGATCTGTGTACCTCTTTTTGCAAATCGACTTCTATTTGGAGCAGACTTTGTGTTACAGGACTTTGCTCCATAGCTAATTGGTGAACATCAAGTCTATTAAGAGATTCATTCCTTTTGGCAGAAGGGGTTTGCAGTCTTTTGGCCCACTCCTTAAGACTTCTTTTCAGGCCCCTGATTTTCTCTTCCCACACATAAAATGGAGAACCATGGACAGGCCTATTCTAGGCCTCAGAAACTACCTCTTGGAATCCTTCTTGCCTGATCCACAGAGGACTGAACCGAAAAGGGATGGGGCCCAAATTACCATCCATGGAGAGCTCGAGGAGGATGGGCTTATGATCAGAAGTAAGGTTTGGAAGAATTTTATAAGTGGCCATAAGACCGCAAGTCAGAAAAGAAGAATGGACAAGGAATCTGTCCAAACGGGCAGCTATGTGATTTGGGCCTAGCCTTTTATTGGACCAGGTGAATTTCCCTGAAGAAGGTTTAATATCCTCCAGATCCCAGCCTAGCATAATATCTTCAACCCATTCTCTGGCAGGGTCCCTGACAATGGAGCCTCCCTTTTTCTCATCAGCAGCAAGGGTAACATTCAGGTCACCTGCTATAATAATATTTCCTGGGTTTTGCTCTAAAAGAAATGATTGAAGCGAATTCCAACAAATTTTTTTCTCGCCTGGTAATACCGGAGCATAAAGATTAAACATACTTACTTGTTGACCCGAGTCTTTGTGGAGGAGCAGCGTGAAGAGCCAATGGGGGCTACTGTTTTCTTGAATAAGGTCGTATTTGGTGCTGTTCCAAAAGGTTGCTATTCCACCAGAAGCGCCTCTAGCACTAACCGCTCTTCCATGACCTTTTTGCCAAAAAACTTTACTATTTTGGAGGAGAAGATGATCCTCCAGCTTTGTCTCCTGGATGAGGAGGATTTCAGGCGAATATATTCTCACTATGTCTTTCAAGGCTTCCTCTTTTAACCTGCTACCTAAACCTCTGCAATTCCAGGAGACGTATTTCATTATTTACTGACTTGGGGGCTTGTGGCTCCTTTTGGAGCCCTGTTACTCTTGCGCCCAGATCTAGTATTCATCATTCCTTTGAGGGTTTTTTGGGAACCTTGTAGGACATCTAGATAAGTTTTTTCCTCTCTTTGTTTCTTCTTGGATTTCCGACCCCGAGTCGTCTTGGTAGGAGTGACATGCGTATCAGATTCAGAATCTCGCTCTTCTGTTTCTCCCTCAGAGTCGGAGGCAAGACTGATGTGCTCTTCGGTGCCTTCGTTACCCCTCTGACCATCATCAACTGGTGAGACAGTTGGTTCGACTTCAGGTTCTTTCACTTGCTTCAACTTATTTTCTGTATCCTCTTGGGTCTCCGTGACATCCACCTTTTGTCCTGAGGTGGAGCCATCTTTAGCAACAACAATGGCCTTTGTATTGGATTGTGGCTTCCCCAATGGCATGGAGTTATTCTGCCCCGAGGACCTTGGAACAGCCTTTCCCTTTTTAATTTCTTTCCATCCTTCTTCTTCTACCTTGTTCCCTGTTGGAGCTTTTGGGCAATTTCGCTGGAAGTGTCCGTGCTCATGGCAGGTTCGGCATTTGAAAGGCAACTGCTCGTAGTCCAGCTTCTGGTAATGCTGCCATTCTCCAACTGTCAGTTTGACCGCTTCTGGCAGCCCGACTTCCAGATCGACTTCCACACAGATTCTAGCGCAGGTATATTGACCTTTGTGATCAGCTTTGTCAATGAAGCAACCCAGCCCATTACCAATCTTCTGCAGGGCTTGATAGCTCCAGCAGTGAATCGGGAGGTTTGGGAGACGAACCCAGATCGGAACCTCCTTAGGGACGTCGACAGAGGGATCGAAATCAGGGCTCCATTTGTTAAGATACAGTCCCTGATTCCCCATAAAATACGGTCCATTTCTGAACACCAGGTCACGATCTTCTTTGGTGGTAAATTCAAAAATGAAATAGCCTCTTCCCATAGCATAACAAATCACGTTGTGTTTCAGCTGAGGTCTCCAGTTTCGCTGAATCCAATCGTCCGTGGTTTTTGTGGAAGGCCAGCGGCCCATGAACTTCCCTACTAGGCCTCTGTCAGCCAAAGCAAGGGCGATATTGATCGATTGTTCCGCAGGAAGAGCAATCTCAGGTATCTCATCGAGCTTTTTAATGAATTTTGGCACTTCAGAAATCTGTCTTTTCGTCCCTTTCTGCGATAAGAGGCAACGGAATGCATCTGCGGAAGTTGTAGGAGGGGTGGGAGAGGACTCCCCGCCCCCAGGGCCGCTCATGGCGACGGCACAGCTTGAAGGCGGCTGCAAACCTAAGCAGAACGCCTCAGAACAGAGCAGCGCGCGCGAAAAAAAATTTATTACATGTAATTATTACCGAAAGAGTTTTTACTAAATTAATTTTTTTAATTCGATTTTTGTTTTTACTAAATTTTAATTAAATTTTTTTATTTTATATATATATATATATATATATATAGATAAAATAAAAAAATTTAATTAAAATTTAGTAAAAACAAAAATCGAATTAAAAAAATTAATTTCATATTTGTTTTTTTATTAAATTTAATAGTTTATTTATTTTTATTATTATTAAATTTAATATTTTTTTTTAAAATTTAATTTTAAATTTTAATTTTAATTTTTTTTTAATTGAATAAAATTTAAAACATTTCTTTATTTTATTTTATTTTTATATTTAAAATTTATTATTATTATTATTATTAAATTTTAAATTTTAATTTATTTATTAAAAAAATTGATTTTTTTTTTTTTTAAATATATATTTTTTGTTTTTTTTTTAAGTCAATTTTGTATTATTTTAAAACTTTTTATTTTTATTTTCTTATTAGCTTTTTTTTTTTTTTTTTTTTTTTTTTTTTTTTTTTTTAAATTTAAATTTTTAAATTTTAATTACTTTTTATTTTTTATTTTTATTTTTCTATTTTAATTTTAATTTTTTAATTTAAATTATTTTTAAATTTACTATTTTTTTTAATTATATGTTTTTTTTAATAACTTAGAAACAAATATTTTTGACTCTTTTTTTTTTGGAATTTATGTTTTTTCCTTTAAATTACGTGTTTTTTTGAATTTTTGCCCCTTTTTTATTTAACTTAATTTTTTTCTTTTGTTTTATTTATTTATTTTTGTTTTTTTTTTTTTAACATTTTTATTGATTTTTCTATTATTTCTATATATTTTTTTATATTTGAGTGTTTTTTTGTCATGTTTTTCTTATTTATTTTTATGTTTTATTACAACATGAAAATCACCACTATAAAAAAAATGATTGATGTTGCATTAACATTTTTCAAAATTAGCATGAAAATCACCTCTAAAAAAAATGGTTGACGCTGCATCAACATATTTCAAAATTAGAATGAAAATCACCACTCTAAAAAAAATGGTTAATGCTCGATCAACATTTTTCAAAATTAGCATGAAAATCACTAAAATTTTAAACAAATGTTCATACTTCATAAATAAAAAAATTAAAGTGTCAAAAATATGCTCCAAAAAAAATGTTGATTCTGCATCACCACTTTTCAAAATCATGTGTTCTTTTTATTTGATCGATAACAATGTTGTGTCATGCCAAACAATCGTTGTTGGCCAAACTGAAGGCACCCGAACCAGATGCATGTTCTGATCCTCAGTCAGAACTAGACAAGTGCAATGCCAAAGGGAAGCATATCATTGATGCGGATCCTAGTGCCATTTTTGCCACCACCAAGCTCTAGAGCGAGGATCCCGAGGATCCAGAGGAGGGGGAGCACCTCTTCCATTCATAGATGTGGGTGAAGGGTTATCCACTGTAATTCCTTGTCGATAGTGGAAGCTAAAAGAACCTCATTTCAGCAAAGGTCGCGAAGCGGCTCGACCTACCAACTATAGCACACCCGCAGTCGCATACCATTGGGTGGCTTCACCAAGGAAGAGCTTTACGCGTCCGCCAGCAGTGCCGCCTTCCGTACAACATCAAGCCATTCACCGATGAAGCACTGTGTGATGTAGACACTTGTTAGATGCAAAATTAAATTCCACATCCAACGAGTACCCATTATGCATACTTTTGAGAAAACCCACCTTGATAAAAATTGTAGATGCATAAAAAAACACGTTTCAACACGTAAACACGTTTTTTTTAATGATCTGTATATTTTAATAATGTGGGTCTTCTCAAAAGTATGCATAATTGGTACTCATTGGACGTGTAATTTAATTTTGCATCTAATGAGTATATAAAAATGAAATTTGAGTAAACCTATAAGGAGATACGCTGAAAATACAATTAAAAAAAATAGTTTTCTTATTTTCCCTTCAGAATTCATAACTTTTATTTTATTATTTTATCCTTAGGAGGCCACTTTTCGGTTGAAATTTCCTCTAATGTGAAGGGTTCTCCACTGCAATTCCTTGTTGATAGTAGAAGCCAAAAGAACCTCATTTTTGCAGAGGTCGTGAAGCGGCTCAACCTACTGACCATAGCACACCCGCAACAATATACCATTTTGTGGCTTCACCAAGGAAGAGATCTCTGCGTCTGCCAGCGGTGCCACCATCCATACAACATCAAGCCATTCACGGATGAGGTACTATGTGATGTTGCTCCTCTTGATGTGTCAGATGTATTATTGGGCCAACCATACTTGTGGAAGCGAAATTTTGTGTATGAGTCTATGCCTCGTTATGTTGTTATTACTTTGGTAAATAAATTGTACATGATACCGAAGGTAGTACCGCCTCCTGCCATCTCTTTAACTACTGCAAAAAAACACAGTAAGATTGTTCATTTTCATTACAATTCGCCCACAGAGCAAGAAGAATATTGTGGCCACGGGCTCGAAACAAGGATCCCCTTCATGGCAGCAGTAGATGGAAAAATTTGTGGAGCAATACGAGGACATTTTCTCCTCACCCACAAAGGTTCCTCTACACTGTCAGGTCAAGCACTCCATTAATATGACCCAGGCGCACCGCCGACTGATGTTGCCATACCTCATGCAACCACACAGACATAATCCACACATGTATTGTTTGAGGCTGATAAAGAAACCAAATTTATTGAATGCATCCAACACGTCTGCCAGCAAGTCCAGAATATCTTCGACAAATCCAATACCAAGTTTAGCATAATTTTCCTCATTTCATGGAGGAACTCAACACAAAGGGGACCATTTCTTTCCAATGGGGGAGGAATGATCCAGGTGGATATCGTTGCCCAACCACCTATTCCATTTGGACCTCCACCATCAGTTCTTTCAGTTTTTTAGTTTCAGCACAACTTACTACTTTTAGCAGTTTTTTGGGTTCTTGAACTTCTGGAGCCATTTTGAGGCCCTAAATGACGTTTTTTGGTAAAACTAGGATCAACATGAAATATTTTTTGATGTTGCTCACGTCAAAATTTGTATTCCTTGGATAGATATTTCTAACGAAGTATTGAGTGTGTCAAACGAAGATCATATGCCAAAGTTACGTCCCCGGGAAGTTGATTTACCAATTTACCCAAATGGGGCCCTTAGTTTTGGCGCTTCATCTCCTAGTGTTGGGTTTTTGGATGTTTATGGTTTTCCATTGTTTCTCAAGACTAAATAGGCCTTCGATCCTCATTGTAACACAGTTCAGAGGCATGTAGCCACCACATCTCTTCTCAAAGATAAGCTACTAGCACCCTAGGTAGTTTATTTCCATTATGTCTGTAAGCATATTTCTGTTAATTGATATTAATGAAATGAAGTTTTATTTCTGTTGCATCTCTATGTTTATGTTTACTTCTATATATTATTGTGTTCCTGCATAAATCTGAATCAGTGGTATCAGAGTGGTCTGCTCTTTCTCTATTTTTCATTGCATGTCAGTAACGAGGCCAGGGTATAAGGAGTTAGGGCTCGATCTGGTTGAACCCTTGCAAGATCAGCCTCACAAAATAGGAGAATACATCAAAATGTCGGAGGGTACCAAGAATGGTACAATGTCTCATATGCTAGAATTTGCGTCTATATGGATGTCTTAGGGGCGCTTCCAGAGGCTATTAAATTGGTTTTTAGGGACGTGGTATGGCTCTAAAACATAGACTATGAGCACGTACCTTTCAGATGCAAGAAATTTCATGAGCATGGTAATCTCTTCATAGACAACCCCTTGAATGTCTCCCAAAAAACCAATACCCAAGTGAAAAAGAAGATGGATGAACAAGGCTTCACCAAGGAAGCCCACAGAAGTAGGAACAACAAAATACGCAAGGAAAACATGGTCAGCAACCTCCATCCAATAGAAATAATTTTGAAGCCCTGCAAGAGGAATGGGAAGAACAAACTTCAAAAGGAAATGCTAAGGAGGAAGGTGAAATTCTAAATCAAATACCAAATCTACAAGAGCATAATCAAGAGACACTCCCAGCTAGAGCCACAATGATAATGACCAACCCTTCGAAAATGTATATATAGATCTTGAACCCAAAGAGGAATTAGAAGAGGACCAAGTCATAGAAGAAGCTCTTGGAGGAGTTGATCTCAACTCGATAGCAGAAATATGGGAAAAAAGTGGCTTGGATGCAATACCCGAGGAATACCTCCAAAAAAATAGAAGGAGAATATATAATACAAGAAGAACTAAAACATACCACAACAAGGAAACACTCTAAAGACAATGCCTACAAAGGGATTATGTCAAACATCACAATTGATCAATATAACTCCAAAACTCCAAGCTGGAAACGAGGACGAAAACCACAATCCAACTCCTTCAGGAATTGGGCACAAGATTAATCAATGAGGGCAAGGTAAGAGCTCTCACCCTAACTCCTAATGTTTCTCAATGAATTACATCTCATGGAAAATCAGAGGCTTAAATGGTCCTAGAAATAAAAGACTTAAAATAAAGAATAGTGACTAGCAAACCAGACATAATGCTCCTCCAGGAGACAAAGCTAGCTATGGAAGACCTCCCAACTCTGTAAAAGGAATGTTGCAAAATCTACAGTTACTTATACAATGCAACATATGGTACAACTAGAGGGAAACTGATTATTTGGAAGAACTCGTTATATCAATTGATATTTTCAATAACTACTAGAAGATCTATCAATTTAGTCCTAAAATTAATAGGAACCAACGAAACAATATGTGTAACCAATAATTATGGACCTCACAGGGCAGAAGAGAGGATCCAAATGATATCTTCAGTCATGAGAATTCTTGAAAGCATACCCCATCCATTCAAAATCATAGGGGGGTACTTTAACATAATCCTCAATTTGTTAGAAAATAAAGGTTGTCTTAGGAAACTGGATAGGGACGCAGAAGCATTCCAAGAAACCATAGAAAAAATGGAACTAGTGGACATGTATACTATCAATGGTACTTACTCTTGGAACAATAGACAGGGAGGAGATAGGCAGATTTCCTCCATTCTCGACAGATTCCTCATTTTGGAAGTAGTCTTCCTGGCCTCCTGGGAAACAGAATGCAGAATAATCCCACAATCGGGATCTTATCACTGGCTGGTAGCTATGAAAATTCATATTTTACCTACTCCTAAAAATCGTCCCTTCATATCTGAGGCTTTTTGGCTAGAGAATATGGAATACTTGAGCAACATGAAAAATTGGTGGGCCAGATCTCCACCTTAGAATGGTACCCAGTACCAATTCCAAAAAAATATGTATCATGTAAAAAAAAAAATCAAGCAATGGAACAAGGATGTCTTCGATAATATATTCAAGGAAAAAAAGGGGATGGAACAACGCATGGAGGAGCTCCAATAAATAATCATCCAATAGGGTATCACATATTATATGAAGGAGGAAAGAGATATTCAAAAAAGGTGGGAGGAAAGAGCCAAGTATGAGGTAAAGTTGTGGCAACAAAAACCCAGGGTTCACTGGCTCAAATGTGGTGAAATGAATTCCACATTCTTCCACCATTCCATGATCCAACACAAGATGACCAACAAAATTCTAAGCCCGAGAACTGTGGATGGGAGAATTTCAAACACCCATGAGGAGATCTTGGAGGAACTGAACAACTTCTAGAGAAAATTCCTGGAGGAGCCCCACATAAACAAGACCCAGGCCATCAGAGAAATCACCAATAACATCCACACAATCCTTAATCAATATCACAACAAGATGCTCTTCAGAGAGGTTTCCATGCAAGAAGTGGAGGAATGTGTGATGGCCATGCCCTCGGGTAAAGCTCCAAGACTTGACAGTTTTACCATTAACTTCTTTAAAATTTGTTGGTCCTTCATCAGAGAAGAGGTCCATGCACTAGTGGAGGAATCTCGGGTCCACGAAACAATGCTCGGTGCTACGAATGCCACGTTCCTTACTCTAATTCCCAAGGATGAAGGAGTTTATTCTTCAGACATATTCTGACCAATATCCCTTTGTAATGTTATCTACAAGGTCATCTCGACCAACCAAGTGGGGTATGTGGAAGGTAGACATATTCTCGACAATATTATCCTATCTCATGAAACTATTCACTCGTTCCAAACCCTCAAAAATCCTCGAATGATGATGTAATTTGATATGTCAAAATCCTTCAACAAAATTAGTTGGGAATATATGCGTGAAGTCCCAAAATCCTTCATATTCCACCAGGCTCTGCATTGATTGGATCATGGCTCTGGTCTCGGGTGCTTTCTTCTCTATACTGCTCAATGGCTCTCCCACCCAACCCTTTGCCCCCTCAAGGGGCATCAGGAAAGGAGACCATTTTTCCCCCTTCCTCTTTGTCATCATAGTCGATGGAATAATCAAATATATCCAAGCTTCCTGCACCAATAATAGCCTCACTGGTATCAAGCTTCATGACTCTGCCCCAGCTTCCACCTATCAACAATTCATCGATGACACCCTCTTGATGGGTATCTCAACTGTTGATGAAGTTTTCGCCTTCAATTATATACTCAAAATTTTCTTTGAAGCACTTGGAACCTCAATTAACCTTGAAAAATCAAATTTTTTCTTCTTTAACACTCACTTGGCCATTCAAAAAAATGTCACTAGAATCTTGGGATTGCAGATCTGCTCCCTTCCCTCTAGATACGTAGGGATTCCCCTCACTAATAAATCCTTAAGGAGATCAAACTGGGAGGACCAAATCAACAGATTGTGCAAGAAACTCTCTACTTAGACCTTTAGATCCCTCAACCTGGCTGAGCGACTCATCCTAGTTAAATATTTTCTTCAAGTGATGCCTCTCTACCTATTATCAGCTCTGGAAACCCCAAAATATGTCATAAACGCCATCTGTGGCATCCAAAGAAGCTTCCTCTAGAGAGGATCAAATATGAAGAAGAAATGGGCCCTACTGGGGTGGGATTAGCTCTCCAAACCAAAGAACACAGGTGGGCTCGACCTCAGATATCCATAAATTTTGGGAAAATTCCTAGGGGCCAAAACCTGGTGGAGGTGGCTAGACAACCCAGGTACGCCTTGGGGCCATATTTGGAGAGAGAAATATGCTCCCAATCACTTCCACAATGACCTCATGAGGCTCTCAATTCAAGCCCAAGGCTCGACATTATGAAACCAGATGTGGAGAAATAAAAATATCATTCAGGGACACAACTTATGAGAGATTTGAAATGGGGAAAATTCCCTCTTTAGGGAGGACGCACGGCAGTAGCTTCTGATCCTCAACATTGACCAACATGCATCCCTTCGAAGAACCATGCAAGCAAGGGGGAAATTTCAATTTTCCCACTACTGGAAGCTTATTACTCTCAAAGATTGATGGAGAGAATGGTTGGACATATAGGAGTGGATTCCCTTACTGGAAAATCTAGACTGGAATTATTTTGATCAACTCCTTAAGGAGCGTCAAATTCAGGTAGAACATGGGGAAGACAAGCTTCGACGGGGAAAAAACCTGGTCAGGCTCTTCGATCTAAAGGAGGCTTATGGTTATATATCTAATCATGTTCAACTAAAACAACATCAAAGATGGAAAACACTTTGGGAGAGGAAAAACTAGCCCAAAATCACCCTCTTCCTTTGGTTGGTCAGGCACTGTAAAATTCTCACATGGGACAATCTTTGGCGAGGAGGCTTCACAAGACCCTCTAGATACCCTATATGTGAATCACAAAAGAGACTATCAACAATATACTGAACACATGTGACTACACCAACAAGCTATGGGCATAGGTGGCTAAAATATTCAGAATGATAGACAGAGACAAGGCCTTAATCCAAACCTCTCTGGACAATTGGCGCTCGAGCATATCCCCCTACCTGGTAGTCCACCGGGCTTGTAATATCCTTCTAGGAACTATCTGTTGGATTATTTGGAAGGAACACAATGGAATAACTTTCAAGAATGTCAAATATATAGGGGAAAACCTTCTTACTATAATCAAACAGATCATCCATGAAATTGTTTCCATACCCAAGCTTCCTCACGTCTAAGGCCCCCCCCTGTCCAACGGACCAGTGTATTCTCCATCTCCTGGATCTGCACAACCCTTTTCAGCCATACCAAAACCTTCGACTACATTCCCAAAGGCTCTTGACCATTGGTCCCCCCGGAGAACAATGTGATAAAATTGAATTACAATGGCCCAGCCGAAGGTACACCGGGAGCAGTGGGATTTGATGGTGTCTACAGAAATTTCAAAGGGGAGATTCAATGGGTTTACTTTGGGAAATTAGGGACTGCCACCAATAATGTGGCGGAGCTCCATGCTATGGAGCATGGTCTAGCTATCACAAAAGAGCAGTTCTTCACCCCCATGATTGTGGAAGGAGACTCAACGCTGCCAACTCTTGCTGCCCGCAAGCTCTAAAAATGCTCCACGGTCAACAAGGTAACATAACACTGGAGATTGACCAAAAAAATTCATCATATTCATAAGCACATCAAGGACCTTAGTAGACTCCACTTTCAAGTGGTTAGAAGGAAGGCGAATGATGTGGCTGACAAGCTCACCAACGAGGGCACAACTGATAGTGAAAGGTTGCAGTCCCTTGCATGGAGGGAGTTAGGGGAAGGCCCCCTTAGCCGTGAGTGTGAGGCAATCAATGCCAAGGACAAATAAGGAAACAACAATAATTTCTCTGCCATGGGATTGCATATCTCCCATGCTCCTCTTGTACAATCTCCCTTATTCAATGTGATGAACCTCGCCTCTTGTATCAAATTGAATTATTCTCCCTTGGGGCCTTAGATCTCAGTCATGTTCCTGGGTAGAGAGCACTATCCTCTCCACCCAAGAACTGGTAAAAAACCCTGCCCCGCTACGGATTCTGATTACATTCCTTTGACAAGCATTCATGCTTTAATTATCACCTTCCTCCTTGACCTCCTCACCTCTAGATGTTTCTATGAATACCCCAGACCCGCAGATTTAACCCATCATAACCTTCGCTCTTGGGCCCTCTCTATTGATCCCTTTTGTGCCCCCAATTTTTTTCCCCTGCTCATCTCAGCCTATAAGAATTCCTTCACCTCACTCACAAGCATGGCCCCTCACCAGAGCAGAGACCCCTCCACCAGCCGTCGCAAAGGAGGGAATATGGAAAGGTGGAATCAAGCCAACAAGTGACCAAGAATAAGAGAAGAGGTGACATCTAGGCAGTTTTCCCTCAATTACAACAATATTGTCTCCCTAGAGCCTCATGAGCACATCTCAAAGATGGAGAATCAGGCCAGATTCATTCAGCGTGGAACAAACACTAAGGACAAAAATTCTCAATTTGAGTGGATCCCCGATCAGGGGTTCACTAGGGCTAGGGAAAATCTATACAACTGCACCATCGAGCTCTCTTGGCAATTGAAGACAATTCTTGGCTTGGCATTTCAGTAAAATAGTCAAGCCAAAAATACTGTGGAGGATAAGCTAGACAAGCTTAACGATAAGTTTACGGTGTACATGGAAACTATCCACCAGATGCACTTCGTCACCAAGGATTCTCCACACTGTGCCCTACTCAAAAGAAGGATGGCGACTATGCAGGTTGGGCATGAGAGAATACCCATCATCAAGCGGGAGACACGAGGTGCTTCAATCACTCTCCCCAACTTCCCAAGGTTGAAAAAAGGAGTGGAGAAAGGTAACCACAGATCAAATTTAGTTCAGGTAGCTAGCCCTACCCGGACCAGAGAAGGCTCTCTCTATGTCACTTTATAGCCAATGAGATGACTAGATATATTATGATCTTAGGCTAGTTATGATGTTCAGTAGATTAAAGTTTTGTTTGTTTGAATTTTTTTTTGTTGGATAGGAATAACTGTCAGGGAACTAAGGTCTGATTCAAAGGTTAAATTGCAGAAATAATGATGAGGCCAGGATGTAGGCAAAATCTGGAGCATACTTAATTTATTATTGTGTATAGGGTTTTGAAAAAGAAGGAGTCAGAATGAGCATTTAAATGAATTCATTCATCAGAAGAATAAACACATCTATGAAAATCTTATAAGTAGAGCATAGAAAGTAATGATTCCTGTTTACAAACTCATAAGATTAACATACATAAGCATATATGTGATGAAAAGGTAACATAACCTTTGATTTGATATATTAACAAAGAAGGAACAATGCTCAAAAGTATATCGATGGAATCTCAAGACTGTAGCTGCAACATTCTTTGATTTCATTGAAAGAGTTTTTACAATAGCTCCACTGCTAAAATTTTAAAAATTTCCAGCTAAAATCTCCAACCATGAAATGGTATTTACAAATGGTATATACAGGAAGAGAGTCACTAACTCCACTTCTTCTAAAAATAATGAAAAATTACTCCTCACATTACATATGTTTCATAATGCATTAAAACCTCATCCCATCAAAGTCCAACTGAAATAACAGGTGTAGAAGAAAGAAGAGAAGAAATATGAGTTGAACTGCTGAGTGCACTGACATACTGCTCCTTTTTCTACTGATTTGTTTCTTCACGTTTCTGGTTCTTAAATAACCATGTATTTTTATTAAATACAACCTCCAACAATTGTTCATATATGGAAGATCTGGAACCTCAAACCTTCCCTATGCTTTCCTTATACGGATGGTGATGGTGGTGGGCGTGGGTTTGTTATAAGCTCGAATGGTTACCTCGGATAGTCATTGAATAGACTAATTTTTTTTTTTGGCTACGCGTCGAGATGAAAGTGGACGGGAGTGTGTGAGAATAGAACGGTAAGCAGGAGGCGTGGTAGTAGGGGAATGAAGTGAAGAGAGGGAAAAAATTGTGGGAAAGGAGGGTGGTTCTAACGGATTTCAGAGGGGGGTTAAAATGGTTTGTGGTATTGAAGGGGGCAGGGGGTGAAAAATGATAATAGACTGACACGTTGACGTGGGTCCAACGGGAGAAAACCACTTTTTCATATATCGCAATCACAAGAGGATATCAAAATCAGGTATCGGAGTAGGAAACAAGACATGGTAACAAATAATCTGTGATCTGTAATTGCGATATGATGTGGCAGTAAGGCGGGTCCTACTAATATATCGCATCAGGGTTCAGAGCGGGAAACACTAGTAATAAAGTAATTTTAATATTATGATAGCGATAAGCGGTAAGGTGGAAAGGTTAACGGGGTAGACAAGTGAATACATTATTGCAATCGCAAATTGGGAGCGGCCAAGTGAATGTGGTAAGGCAACTGGAACTGCGATTATGCGATATGCGATAGGTGACGTGGCAGAGTTGCGGGTCCTGCCAAATATTATATAATAATATCACATTCGCGAGCAGAGTTTTCTATTGCGGTAATGTAATGTGATTGCGCTATTATATATGTTATGGTTGTTGGGGGGGGGGGACTTTTTACTTTTTTTGTCGTTTTTTTGGAATTTTTAAAACCAAAGAAAAAAAAGGTCAGACTTTGAAGCTTTTTAAAGGGTTTTTTAAAAATAAAACACCGCAACGGTATAAAGGTCGTACTTTAAGAAGTGAAACACAATTTTTTCGAAGGATAGCAAAAAGATTTTTTTAATGGGATTTGAGCGCTGGACTTTGGATTTTAGGAAAAATGAAGGGTATAAAGGCTCTTCATATACATGAAAGGGTAAATAACAAATAAATTGAAGTTGGATTTTCCTTTCATAAGCTGAATATGACCCTTTTACCTTTTATAAACTTCGAAATGGTCCTTTACCACTTTTAAATGACAATGAAATGATATGACCTTGAAAGTGATGATAGCCCTGGATGAGATGAGGGAGTAGAAAATCTTACCTAGAATCCTTCAGTGACCAAAATTTATTTTGAAAACTTGTTTGAAAATACCAAATTTTGACCTATGACTTCTAGGAAAACAACTAAAAGAGTTATTTTTTTTATCATTGACATACTGACACTAACATTGGCTCCAACTGGGGATGGCAGCTCCTTCAGGGGGTGTCAAGAACACCGTAGATCAGGTAGCCTTACCATTAGGAAATGGAGCCAAAATTTGACATTGAAAAACTTTGACAAACTAGAAATGATGAACGAATACTGGACTAGAAAAAAATGACTTGACTTTGACTTGACAACTGACCCTGACTGAAACAAAACTTACAAACTTATTGATGGCAGCATATCACCAAGACTTGAGCGCTTCAAATCCTTATGATAACTACCTGCCTGCTAAAGACATATGTACAATCATGTGAAGTGATCCTTCTAGTGTAACCAATCCAACAAATGTCTACCTATTGAAATCCTACTCACACATTCCTTGAGTAGGCAGAAATGATAGGCCACTCCAAGTATCCACTGAAGATGTCCTCATGATGCATAAATACAAGAAAATTCATCTTCCCTGTTGACTATATCAAATCAGTGTAAGGATCCTTAATAATTTGAAATGTTAACTTGTGCTGAAATCCAACAACAAAAATACAAGTACTCCCTTCAATTTTGATCTAAAATAATACTTGATTTTTTATCCATATGAAGGAATAGGGAATTATGACTTTCTGCTATCTGAGTGTTGGCTGTAAATTCCTCAAGCATGAGCAACTCTGATTCTATCTCTCGCATACTATCTCTCTCGGATTCATAATCCTCCAATTCATAGTCTAAATCTTCCTCGAACAAAAAACATTATTCAAGATTATTAAACATGTCAGCCCTATCCTCTTCATGAAAGAAAACCGTTCTTTCATGAAATTAATCTTGATCTTCTTATAAGGAATCGTCATCACAAATTTATTTACTCACAACAACTTCTTGTATAATTTCATTAATCTCATGATTGTCATCATTTAAATCCAGATTTTCATTTTCAATAATAGAAGAAATTCTAGTCACACATTCTTGATTGTGTGAAAACTATAAAAGCTAAAAACCTTCATTAGCTTGGGTTGTAACATGACTATTCAGGAGCTAATCTATCTCATCGTCAGACATAGGAGAAAAAAAGGTTTTATAGCAATTAACATTGGCTTAATTATTCTCAGTTTCAAGATCAGGAATTGGCATTTCTCTTTCTTGGGCCCAGCATTTTTCATCCAAGGAGGAAGCTTCTGATTCTTGTTGGGAAGAAAAATCATAGAAGGCTTCTATGATCTCATCAGCTAGACACTCTTCATCCCCATACAAATTTTCAAGAAACTCATTGAAATTTTTAGAAATCTCACAACAATTAGCAATCATTGACAAGGAAGAATTAGAGCTTTGATAATGTTGAAATAAAATTGAATGAAAGTCCTTTAGAGAATATAAACTAGCAAATGGTAAACTCTCATACCATTTCCTTGCTTTCCCTTCCAAGGCAGCCATAAACATATTCATCAAACAATCTTCAGGAAAATTAGTCTTAAGTCAATTAATATGAAAATGAAATTTGACCAAATGAAAACTAGCATCTTCTCCATCTTGACCTTTAAATTTTGGCAGCCCTGTATGCCAATCGATACAAGGAATACGGTTTGGAAAACTAGGAATATGAGCTCGATTCATTGGAGCATACCTTTGAGCAGTTGAATCCATTTTGACAACAATGAAGTCACCAAGAAGTTCTTCAAGTTACTAATTTTTGAGAAATGGAGTCTCCATGAACACTTTGAACTTTTGGATTCTTTACCACTGGAGTCACCAAGTGAATGATTCAACCTTCTTGTGCCTGACCACTGTTCACCATCAGCAATCACGACTACAAGGAAAAGACCCTCTAGAGGATGTTTTTGAGGAACCCCTTCTAAAAATACCCCAGACATCTGTTTCTAGCGAAGGTTACTAGAGGAGGTTGGCGGGTGGAGGTTTTTGCAGATATTTTTCATCTTGTGCGCTTGTCATCCTAAACCGCACCGGTGCACACAAAATATTGGCACACCGGACACCATGCGCTCCGTACACAACTGCCCGGTGTGTCTTATTACTATAGCACATTGGGGCTTTACAAAGATTCCACACCGGTGCACCCTAAAGCCCCGCGCCAAAATAGAAACCGCTTGGTGTGGTCTTAATAAATCGCACCGGTGCGCCTATAAAACCCCGCGCACCAGAACAAGGTTAAATATTTAAAAAAAAAAAAAAAATATTGCCAAAAAACCGCATTTTTCACTTTTATCAGTGCTCCAGAGCTCTCAAGCACCAGTGAAATTTATCCTTGTCTGAGCCACCCTGACATCAGTGATCCCATTGCACCCATTGCACACACTTATGTTGTGCATTTCCCACCAATTTCCAGCTTGAAATTTGCAAAACGGTGGGAAAATTTACTTTTGAAAATTATATAGCCAATATGCCTCCTCGAAGACCAAATGTACATGTATTTTTCTTGTTTTTTCATAATTAAGCCTTTTAGCGGATTGGAATTTCAATTTACCTTAAAATTAACCATTTAAAAGAAAAGAAAAGAAAAATTTGTTGCGCGGTGTGCTCAAGCCGTTCGGCTCGCACTGGTTCACGGTGCTGCTTGTAAATTTACAGGCCGCACCGCAACCGGTGCTAACGGTATCCACACTGGTTCCGGGGCATTACAGAAAGGTACACCGTGTTATTTTAAAATTTTAAAAAAAGTTCAGTGCGGTCGATTACCCGGCCGCACCGTTGACCATGTGGAATAGCGGCAATGTGGTGCGTTGACTTAAATATCCGCCCCGAGGCAGGTATTTTTGTCAACGCACCACATTTCGCATTTCAACAGGGTCAACGGTGTGGCCTGGTAAAATACCACACCATTGACTATGTAATGATGTCAGGAGGTCGGTGCACTGACTGAACTATACGCCCCAGGGCACAAAGTTTATTCAACGCACCGTCCTCCCAACACGGTTCATAGTCAATGGTGCGGTCTATTATACCACCGATCCGTTGACTTAAGTACAATGCCAGGAGGGCGGTGTGCTGAAAAGTTTTAGGTGCAATGCCTCCAGCGTGTTGAATATTTTCTAGTGCATCACCATCGGTGCGCGATAAAAAAAGACACACTGGTATCGGTGCATGCCTGTTTTTTGTGGCACATCAACTGTCTTTTTTTCCAAAAAAAATTATATATGTATATTCCTAAATACATGTCTCATTTAATTAAAAAAATGTATTTAACATGTCAATCATTCAGAGACGTGAAAGGAGAGAAGAGAGGGAACAACAACAACAACAGGCGGACCAATATAACATGGTTCGCCTGTGGGAGGCATGAGAGAGGGAGAGAGATGCGTACCCTCGCCCTACTATAGCATCTACCCAGGGGCTCCTAAAGCGGGTAGGCCTCCTCAAGTTATATGAGGAGGCTACTTCCCTAAAGGGCCATGGTTTGTTTTTAGACATCTTATCTGCAGATGGAATGCCCACCTACAATTTTTCCGAGTTAGTCCTAACCAGTGGTACGCGGCCACTGAGGAGGACATATATTTCATTACAGGGCTATCGAGGAGAGGGGTGGATTTTCCCTCATTCCCAGAGGTTCCAGTTGGCTATGCAGCAGGGAGTCAGTTGGTGTACTCCCAGAGATACATTAGCGCAGATATATTGTCTCCTTCATATTTTCAGGTCTCTGGAGGTCAGTTACGTATTTCTACATTTGGTAGTGAGGAGGTGAGGTGCCTCTAACTTCTGATTTCGACCATTTCACACAACACCAGTGACGGGCAACACATTATTTGTCCGCTTCTATATTATGTTGATTCTTTAGTACAGGAGCCACGACTTTTCAGGTGGTCTGGCATTTTTTTGCGGCAGTTCTGTACAACCTTAGATAGATGTCGTGCTCATGCACAAGGGAGGGTCAGCTTCCCTTTTGCTTCAGAGCTTTTTTGTTTATTTTTTGAGAGGTTTCCAGAGACGAGGCCTACTTTTGTTCGGCAGCCTCGTAGGCCAATGTTGGAGGCACGAATGCACATGTGGGGATAGATGATGCCCAAGAGGGGCAAGACTGAGTTTTTCGCGAGGATATCACATGATGCACTAGAGTTGCTAGCCAGTGCTGACAAGCATCCCTTCGTTATAATCCCTTGAACTTATGATGGTTTGGATTAGCGAGGGTGTGCCAACATCCTCTTCACAGATGATGAGACACCGAATGATAGAGATAATATTACTTTTTTATTAAATTTATTCTAACATGTTCTTTAACTTGTTTTTATTAAATTGTCTAATTATTGTTCTGTACTTGTATATATTTTACAGACATTGGGTCTTTTGATGGCGAGGACATGCCAGCACCACTACATGATCCAGGTGTGGATCCTGATGACGATCAGGATATGCCAGATGCCGAGGATCATGAGGAGGCTGGTGCAGAGAGACCTACTCCTGCTGGTGTGCCGGTACCGACTTTTGCTATATGCGGTAGGCTTGATATCAGATTGAGGATGGAGTTGGGCAACCATCTCTGTGCATTTATTGTTGAGGCAGGAGTCAGGCCCACTACTAGGAGAGACATGAAAGCTAATGGTAGGCTGGTACATATGTGGAGAGGCATGACACGTGACATGTACAGCCTGATGCGGCATGTCGTAGGAGATATGACCTTAGTTACGCGGCTGAGGAGGACCCTTGCACGTTATAGGCGTGGTCGAGACGCAGCACGTGATTGACAATCTGCGAGCAGTGTCAACACATCATCTAATGATCACGACCAGGGGAGTGATCATCGTTCACCTCGCACCACACCAGATGAGCAGCCTCCACTAGCATCGAGCAGTAGTCATCATGGAGAGCAGGCTGGACCATCGACCATGTCCAATCATCACGATGATCATGAGCAGGCTAGACCATCAACCATGTCCAGTCATCACGATGAGCAACCGACAATTGATCTTGATCATCATGAGGCACTAGTACTAGATCAGCAAGCACGTGATGATCAAC